>CM073600.1:18974816-19014816 GCA_037074985.1 Solanum bulbocastanum
AACTATCAGCAATTATTCCTTTGTGCGGAGAAGCACTATATTCGTGGATTTTTACTAAGATAAGGTCCAAAAGTTCTTGTCCGTATAAGGACTTTGTTTTGGGATCTTTCTTCAATAATTTGTCCCAAAAGTTGTTATAATAGGTATGATATAAACATGGAATCTGTTCTTCTATAAAACCTATTTCTGGAGTCCACTTGTGAATCCATGGAATAGAGAATTCTATGAAGAAATAGATTTGTTCAATTTTTTCAATATAGCAGATATGATTTGCGTGATATAAATTATTAAGATCTGGTGAAAACTTAATCCATTCTTTGTATAATTTTAAAAATGGTTCAGGAAAAATCTTCACCATCGAACCGTGGTATGACCACTAGTTTAAAAACCAATTTGGAATTTGTTCGGTAAATATCTTTGAATAAACCTTAAAGAACTAAGTATGTTTGTGCCTCTCATTGTTGTAGTAAAGGACTTTATTGAAAGCATTAATGTAATCCCAATAAGTGAAATTTGTAGGGACTTTATTAAAGCTGATCTGCCTTTCTTTCATTGCGGAAATACCCCAATCTTCAATAGATATAATCTGCTTGATAATCATTTTGGAGAAGTTATAAACATTCTCGCTGGTATTATATCCTGAGAAATGTTGAAATTCAACACTTCCTGTGCTCATCAAGATAGTTTCATAGTACACCCGGAAAATATAATCCATTAACCAAATATCGTTGGAATATCTTCCAAGGTTCCTCTTTTCTCTGAATCTCAGTGTTTTCCGAAAGAAATATCACTTCTTTCTTTTCCACCTTTTCGTATGACTTAATATCATCAATATCATCTTTAGCAATGGAGGCAAAGGTTTCACCTTTCTTTTGAGAGAGATATTCCTGCAATTGTGCGTATAACGAATTGTTTTCTGGAATATCATCTAGATGGGTAGAAGAAACTTCTTTGGAAGAAGAAGCTTCTTTGGAAGAACTTTTTAAGTTCACCAAACTCATCCCACCTCACTGTATAATAGGAACATTAGATGAAGAGGATCCATATGAAGATCCTGATGTTCCTGGGGATGATCTTCCCCTTCCTCTGGTAGAACCCGATCTTCCTCGAACCTTGGTCATCCAAGGATGATCCATCCTACAAACAAAACATTTAGTTTTATTCGATGTCAATGTCATAATAATAACTATAGAAATCAATAATTTCTTCACAAAAACAAATTTCTATAATGATGTATTTTATCATGGCATCCACAATTTTGTATACAATTATTCCTTGTACATCTCTATTAAAAGGTACAACCTTTATGATAGTAATCAACATCTTATCTGAAAGCAAAGGAGATAAAAAGTCCCATTTAAGACGATAGGTATTCTCTGGATAAGAAATTCGGAAGAGAGTTATCATTTCCCTTTTTATAATGAATATCAAAATCAAAAGGAGCTAACTGGGCCTGCCACCTTGCAAACATTAATTTAGAAGCATGTATTTTACGGATTGAGCATCTGTTTTTATTAAAAACTTTTGATTGTATAAATCATCTTGAAATTTTAATACACATTTAACAATGGTTAGCATTTCATGAGCTACTATGGCGTATTTTTTCCGAGCATCGCTCCATTTTCCTGAATGAAAACGAATCAAATATTCTGTTTTATTGTGAGGATTAATCTGTTTTAAAATCCCACCATAACCAATATTAGATGCATCGGTTTCAACTATTTTTCCCAAGCCGGGTTAGCAAGAGTTAAGCAAGGTAGAGATTGAATACGAAGTTTGATATTTTTTACCAAAGTGTTATGACTATCAGTCCAAGGAGATTTATGGTCCTTTTTTAACCTGTCATATAAAGGAGCCAAATCTCTAGATAAATTTTTATAAAAGGGAGATATATAATTTAGACTTCCCAAAAATCTTTGCAGTTGCGTCCAATCTATAATAATATCAAGAAATTTTGAGGCAAAATCAATAGATCGCTGAATTGGGGTAACTTTTCCCTGGCAAATAATATGTCCTAAAAACCGAACATTGGTTTGGAATAAACTCATTTTTGGTTTAGAAATTACCAAACCATTTTGTATGACAATCTTTTTGAAGATATCTAAGTGTTTAATATGCATTTCTACTGTCTTTGAGAAAACCAGAATGTCATCAATATAAACAATAATGAAATATAAATATGGATTAAAAATATCATTCATTATTTTCTGAAATTCAGATGGTGCGTTTTTCAGACCAAATGGCATAACATTCCACTCATATTGACCAAATGGCACATTAAAAGCAGTTTTATAAGAATGATCCTTAAATATCTGAATTTGCCAATAACCAAATTTTAGATCAAATTCTGAAAAGATATTAGCATCATATAATCTTGATAGTAAATCTCTTTTATTTGGAATAGGATACCTAATCCATTTTAAATATTTATTCAAAGGTTTATAATTTATCACCAACCTAGGGACACCACGTTCTTTTTCCGCTGCATTGTTAACATAGAATGCAGTGCATGACTAAGGAGATTTAGAAGGTTTTATCAAGCCTTTTTGTAATAGATTATCAATTTCCTTTTTGCAGAATTCTATTAATTCAGCGTTCATTTGACAAGGACGAGATTTAGTGGGAATATTATCCTCCGAGAAATTATCTGCATAGGGAAGAGTCACAATATGCTTTTTGCGATTTCAAAAGGCGCTAGGATGATCGGCACAGATATCAACAGCCATCTATTCGAAAATTAATTTAATCTTTTCCAGTACCTTAGTGGATTTCAGAGTATCAAATATATTCATACTAAATAATTCTAGTTGTAAAGAGTCAACATGCTTTTGTTTCATATTAATTAAAGCATTAATATCACGAGAGATAGGATCAGTGATAAAATTATAACTAATATTCCGACTTTCATACGTAGCAGAAATACCTTTAGCAGTTATGCTAGTAAAAGGGTATATGGCGTTAATAAATGGGGTTCCAAGTATAATTGGAGGATATAACTGATTTTTGACCAAGAAAAAAAAATGCAGAATGCAAACTTTATTTTTACAAATACGCGTATTAGGTAATTTATACTTTATATCTAAAGCATGTCCTGATGCGGATTTAACCATGTGAGTTGTTTTCTCAAAATACTTTGTAGGTACAAGACCTTCTTGAATACAACTAACATCGGCTCCACTATCAATCATAACAACATTAGTTATAGAAAAACTATTATCAATTAAAATGGTGCATTTAACATACCATTTATGAGCAGTGACAATTTGTATCATTCCTAAAAACATACTTTGTCTAGGATCAAAATTAACAGGGTTTGCAAGAGTATTTTCTTCAGCAACATTTTTCCCTTTGCTATTAGCCTTTTCTATCTGAGTAATACAGTGATCACAAATCATTTGATTTTGCTTAATGAATTTAATCTCATCTTTTAAATTCTCAATTTCAGTCTTTAAATCATCATAAGAAGAATCTCTAGTAGAAACAGTTTGTTTATTAAATTTGTTATGAACTTCAGATATAGAATATGGAGCAGAATAATCGATTTCGAAATCATTTTTTTGTTTCACATAATTTTTTGAAGAACTAGCAGTATTATTAACAGCTAATTGAATAATCTTTTCACGAAGATTATTAGCAGCAACTTATTTTAAAAGTTCTATAACAATATCAGAAGTAATAGTGTTAATATTTAAATCTTCAAATTGAGATTGTAATTTATAAAATTCATCATTTTCACAAGAACAAATATCTCCTTGCCCAAATTTACAAGTATCACAAGCATTATTATTAATATGCTGAGTATTATCAGGAGAATCATTATTATCATCCGAACTTGACTTAGAGTCATAATCTGATTCCGAACCAGAAGTGTAAAGGAAACTATAAACCTTATCATGAATTTCTTCATCTAGTTCTAAGGTTCTTAGCTTTTCAAGCTTACAATTAGGTGCTATATGACCGAATTTTCCACACTTATAACACTTAATTTTTGCAAGTTCTCGTCTAGACCTATTCTTAGTAAATCTATTACTAAAAGTATCAGATTAGAAGAGGTTGATATACCTCAAAACCTTGATTTGTTAAACAAATGGACTATCCCCAAAATTAATATTAAAATCATTTATGATTATGGTTGGTTTGATAAGATTTCTAATAAACAGCTAATTAAAACAACTGAACAATCTTTGGCGTTAAATTCTTCAAAACAAACTATTCGTTTATTAAGTAAGAGAGATATTGATATATATAAATTACAGTATAATTTCTTGCATATTGGCATGATACAAATTGCTTTTAAGCCGTTAACTCTTAAAGGGTTACCTGAAACTTTTTTAGCTGATTTACATGATTCTAGGAATTTAAATTTTAGGCAATCATTAATGGGTTCAATAGAATCTATGGTGGCCTATGGTCTAGTTTATTTTAACACTCAACCAAATTTGCAGTTGTCTTTAACTGATGCTAATATTCTTGATGCTTTGACTTTAAATGTTAAAACACATGGCTATAATTATGCACCTGGATATGAACTTATTTTCTTGTCTTATAGAATATATTTTAAATTACTTTCTACGTTAAACCCAAGATGCAAGTTATATGATACATCTGCTGAAACAATTCTAGTAGAAACTAATTTTGCTAGATCTAAGGTCACTACTAGAAGACCTATAAAATGGGAAGAAATTAATTTTCCAACTACTTGGACTTTAGAATCAGTAATTCCTCCAAGTCAGATGGCAGAAGAGATCACTAATTTTGAGTACTCTCATATTACTCAAAATTCGGATGGAAGAATTTGTATGCAGTTTAATGATATTCCTTTTTGTAGACATTCATTTTGTTCTACTAGGAGATTGTCTGCTATGCATCATATTTCCCCTATTGATTCAGCCTCTATTGATCCTGTGTATGGTCCGGCCATAAATCGTGCCGCTTCTATACATAGTTTATCATCAGTTATATCTGCAAATCAACATGATAAATTGGTTAATAAAGTAAAGATTAATACTCGGTTAAATATTGTGCAGACAAATGACATTGCTTCTGACATATCTGATAAAGACATTCCGTCACAATCCGAAATGGATTTTGATTTAAATAATACTTAATGATGAATGTACACCAAATAGATTTTAGTCCAGGTTCTCTGGCAAGAAAATATATTCAAAATGAATTTTTAAGTGATAAATGAAAGCAGTTTAAAACTTGGTTCTTTGACACTTATAGTGCCGATGATTTGAATAACATTTCTCAAGAGTTTTATGAAAATTGTGCTATGCATAATCAAATTATGTATTTTGTGCCATGGTTTATAACCACGTATTTACCTTTATTCATTAATTTTCTTGAATGATCTTATAAAGATGGAACAGGTAATATTATTAAGGCTGTTTATCCACCCCAGTCAACCTTTGTTTTACCTAATAATACTGGTATTACTTTTACTGCCTTCCAAAAATTTATTGAAGAAGATGTTGCGGCAATCAGCATCAACGAAATTAATAATTTGATTTCTCAAAATAATTATTTGGGACTTTATGTTAAGGTTTTAGGTGAACACATTGGTTCTCTTGATAAAAAAATTAGATGAACTAACTGTTTTAATAATTCAGATAAAAAATGATTTAAAAACCTGTGATAAAGCTTCTCGTTCTAAAGTGAATCCAGAAAATTTTACTACGGCTACCCCGGGTCAAAGACCTCCGGAAATTATAGATTTTACATTAACATCACATTATGATTTAGAGGAACTTCTGGCAAAAAAGTTTTCTGAATTTAAAGCTAGTTCTATAGATTTATCAGAAAATGTTGCTGATGAAGTAGAAAATGCTTTTGACTTTAAAGAACATGTTTCTTTAGAATTTAATAAACTTCAGGGTTATCCCAAAAAGAACAGTGGTAAATTTGCGACTAAACCAAGTATGCAAACTTATTATTATTCTCGACCCACTCTGCAAGATGTTCTTATAGAAGAGCGAGATTGGAATCAGACTAATACCTCTTATAACGGTTCTGAGATTTATGAATGGAACCTTGATGGGCTGACTAATAGACAGCTTACTATTCTTGTTCACAAAATGCTTATGTATGCAACTATTTGTAAAAATGTTCAAAACTCCGATAGAAATATTTGCAAAATGATAATTGCAGGTTTTAGTGGCCAACTTCGAGGTTGGTGGGATAATTATATGACTGTTGAACAAAAAGCTGCTGTAATTAATGCGGTCTCTACTACCCCAGGTGTTGATAACCTCGGTATGGCTCTTGTGGCAAATAGAGAAGATGCCGTTTATACCTTAGTTTTAACTATTCTAGAACATTTTAATGGAAGATTTACCAATAAGTTTGAGACCATTCGTACTTTGCTAAATGGTATACGATGTAGAACTTTAGGAGAATTTAGATGGTATAAAGATACTTATATGAGTAGAGTGATGGAACTACCTGAAAATAAGTATGAATATTGGAAAGCTAAGTTTATAGATGGTCTTCCCTCATTATTTGCTTTAAGAGTTAAAAAGATCTTAAGAAATGAGAATGGTGAAATCCCTTATGGAAGTTATACCTATGGTAGATTAATAGGCGTCTGCACTCGAGAAGGCATAAATTAGTGCAATGAGTTAAAATTATCTCGACAGCTTAAGATAGATAAGCAAAAAGAAAAATCTCAGCTAGGAGACTTTTGTACCCAGTTTGGTTTACCAGAAATTTCGGATAAACAGAAATCTAAACATAGAGATTCTAGAAGGTCCAATCCCGAAGAACCTTATAGGAAATGGAGACATAGATGAAGATCTAAAGAAGAACGAGATGAACGAAAATCATCTCGCAAGTCTAATAGATTTACTAAGAATAGGTCTAGACGAGAACTTGCAAAAATTAAGTGTTATAAGTGTGAAAAATTCGGTCATATAGCACCTAATTGTAAGCTTGAAAAGCTAAGAACCTTAGAACTAGATGAAGAAACTCATGATAAGGTTTATAGTTTCCTTTACACTTCTGGTTCGGAATCAGATTATGACTCTAAGTCAAGTTCGGATGATAATAATGATTCTCCTGATAATACTCAGCATATTAATAATAATGCTTGTGATACTTGTAAATTTGGGCAAGGAGATATTTGTTCTTGTGAAAATGATGAATTTTATAAATTACAATCTCAATTTGAAGATTTAAATATTAACACTATTACTTCTGATAATGTTATGAACTTTTAAAAGAAGTTATTGACAATAATCTTCGTGAAAAGATTATTCAATTAGCTGTTAATAATACTGCTAGTTCTTCAAAAAATTATGTGAAACAAAAAAATGATTTCGAAATTGATTATTCTGCTCCATATTCTATATTTGAAGTTCATAACAGATTTAATAAACAAACTGTTTCTACTAGAGATTCTTCTTATGATGATTTAAAGACTGAAATTGAGAATTTAAAAGATGAGATTAAATTCATTAAGCAAAATCAAATGATTTGTGATCACCGTATTACTCAGATATAAAAGGCTAATAACAAAGGGAAAAATGTTGCTGAAGAAAATACTCTTGCAAACCCTGTTAATTTTGATCCTAGACAAAGTATGTTTTTAGGAATGATACAAATTGTCACTGCTCATAAATGGTATGTTAAATGCACCATTTTAATTGATAATAGTTTTTCTATAACTAATGTTGCTATGATTGATAGTGGAGGCGATGTTAGTTGTATTCAAGAAGGTCTTGTACCTACAAAGTATTTTGAGAAAACAACTCACATGGTTAAATCCGCATCAGGACATGCTTTAGATATAAAATATAAATTACCTAATACGCGTATTTGTCAAAATAAAGTTTGCATTCCGCATTTCTTCTTTTTTGGTCAAAAATCAATTATATCCTCCAATTATACTTGGAACCCTATTGATTAACGCCATATACCCTTTTACTAGCATAACTGCTAAAGGTTTTTCTGCTGCGTATGAAAATCAGAATATTAGTTATACTTTTATCACTAATCCTATCTCTTGTGATATTAATGCTTTAATTAGTATGAAACAAAAGCATGTTGACTCTTTACAACTAGAATTATTTAGTATGAATATATTTGATACTTTGAAATCCACTAAGGTACAGAAAAAGATTAAATTAATTTCCGAACAGATGGCTGTTGATATCTGTGCCGATCATCCTAGTGCCTTTTGGAATAGCAAAAAGCATATTGTGACTCTTCCCTATGAAGATAATTTCTCGGAGGATAATATTCCCACTAAATCTTATCCTTGTCAAATGAACACTGAATTAGTAGAATTCTGCAAAAAGGAAATTGATAATCTATTACAAAAAGGCTTGATAAAATCTTCTAAATCTCCTTGGCCATGCACTGCATTCTATGTTAACAATGCAGTGGAAAAAGAACGTGGTGTCCCCAAGTTGGTGATAAATTATAAACCTTTGAATAAATATTTAAAATGGATTAGGTATCCTATTTCAAATGAAAGAGATTTACTATCAAGATTATATGATGCTAATATCTTTTCAGAATTTGATCTAAAATTCGGATATTGGCAAATTCAGATATTTAAGGATCATTCTTATAAAACCAATTTTAATGTGCCATTTGGTCAATATGAGTGGAATGTTATGCCATTTGGTCTGAAAAACGCACCTTCTGAATTTCAGAAAATAATGAATGATATTTTTAATCCATATTTAGATTTAATTATTGTTTATATTAATGACATTCTGGTTTTCTCAAAGACACTAGAAATGCATATTAAACACTTAGATATCTTCAAAAAGATTGTCATACAAAATGGTTTGGTAATTTCTAAACCAAAAATGAGTTTATTCCAAACCAATGTTCGTTTTTTAGGACATATTATTTGCCAGGGAAAAGTTACTTCTATTCAGCGATCTATTGATTTTGCCTCAAAATTTTCTGATATTATTACAGATCGGACGTAATTGCAAAGATTTTTGGGAAGTCTAAATTATATATCTCCCTTTTATAAAAATTTATCTAGAGATTTGGCTCCTTTATATGACAGGTTAAAAAAGGACCATAAATCTCCTTGGACTGATAGCCATACCACTTTGATAAAAAATATCAAACTTTGTATTCAATATTTACCTTTCTTAACTCTTGCTAACCCGGCTTGGAAAAAATAGTTGAAACCAATGCATCTAATATTGGTTATGGTGGGATTTTAAAACAGATTAATCCTCATGATAAAACAAAATATTTGATTCGTTTTCATTCAGGAAAATGGAGCGATGCTCAGAAAAAATACGCCACAGTAGCTCATGAAATGCTAACCATTGTTAAATGTGTATTAAAATTTCAAGATGATTTATACAATCAAAAGTTTTTAATAAAAATAGATACTCAATCCGTAAAATACATGTTTGACAAAGATTTTAAACATGATGCTTCGAAATTAATGTTTGCTAGGTGGCAGGCCCAGTTAGCTCCTTTTGATTTTGATATTCATTATAAAAAGGGAAGTGATAACTCTCTTCCGTATTTCTTATCCAGAGAATACCTATCGTCTTAACTGGGACTTTTATCTCCTTTGCTTTCAGATAAGATGTTGATTACTATCATAATGGTTGTACCTCTTAATAGTGATGTACAAGGAATAATTGTATACAAAATTGTGGATGCCATGATAAGAGACATCATTACAGAAATTTGTTTTTGTGAAGAAATTATTGATATTTATAGTTATTATTATGACATTGACATCGAATAAAACTAAATGTTTTGTTTACAGGATAGATCATCCTTGGATGAGCAAGGTTCGAGGAAGATCGGGTTATACCAGAGGAAGGGGAAGATCATCCCCAGGAACATCAGGATCTTCATATGGAACCTCTTCATCTAATGCTCCTATTATACAGCAAGGTGGGATGAGTTTGGTGAACTTAAAAAGTTCTTCCAAAGAAGCTTCTTCTTCCAAAGAAGTTTCTTCTATTCATCTAGATGATATTCCAGAAAACAATCCGTTATACGCACAATTGCAGGAATATCTCTCTCAAAAGAAAGGTGAAACCTTTGCCTCCATTGCTAAAGATGATATTGATGATATTAAGTCATACGAAAAGGTGGAAAAGAAAGAAGTGATATTTCTTTTGGAAAACTCTGAGATTCAGAGAAAAGAGGAACCTTGGAAGATATTCCAACGATATTTGGTTAATGGATTATATTTTTCGGGTGAGTCAGACGAAACCCATTCATCATCATCATCATCATCATCATCATCATCATCATTATTATTATTATTATTATTATTATTATTATTATTATTATTATTGTTATTATTGTTATTATTGTTATTGTTGTTATTCTTCTTATTGTTATTGTTATTATTGTTATTCTTGTTGTTGTTGTTGTTGTTGTTGTTGTTGTTGGGTGAGTCATACAAAACCCATTCATCATCATCATCATCATTATTATTATTATTATTATTATTATTATTATTATTATTGTTATTATTGTTATTATTGTTATTGTTGTTATTCTTCTTATTGTTATTATTATTATTGTTATTCTTGTTGTTGTTGTTGTTGTTGTTGGGTGAGTCATACAAAACCCATTCATCATCATCATCATCATCATCATCATCATCATCATCATCATTATTATTATTATTATTATTATTATTATTATTATTATTATTATTATTATTATTATTGTTGTTGTTGTTGTTGTTGTTGTTGTTATTCTTCTTATTGTTATTGTTATTATTGTTATTCTTGTTGTTGTTGTTGTTGTTGTTGTTGTCCTTGCGGTAGTCTGCCTAGCCATAGATCAAGCAAGTCAAGCATCCTTAAGCTAGCGGTAGTCCGCTTGCTAAAGAATCGAAATATACAAGAATTTTGGCATAGTTTTCAGACTGCATGGTAGATCTTTTACCCGAGCAAAGGGTCTGTCAGAATTTAATACATACTACTTATTGAGCCCATGGGCCTGACGGTTCTGATCAGGTATAGAGTGCCCTACTTATCAAAACTCATCTTTCGGGCTAAAACCACGGCTTGCCAGGCGGAGTTACTAAGACAAAGCCATTAAGAGTAGTGCTAAATTCGATTGTACCTCGATCTCAGAACCAAGTCGGAAAGCCATACTAAAATTCCTTTATATTTAAATTGAGCTTAGATCCGTTCATGGTCTATATAGGAGAGAAGTTAGTTATTCGACATAGATAATCTTTTAGCCGGACATTGTCCTGGCTAGGAGAAACATACTAAGTATAAAACTAAAAGAAAAGAACAATGCAATACCTTATAAAGGACGGTGTCTTCAAGAATCCAAAGTAACAGAACTGACCATTTATTATTACCGGAACAGTGCTCAAAAGAGACTTACAAAGCAAAGGAATAAAGAGAAAACAAGAGAGAGAGAGAGCTGAAATTTTTCTGATGCTCTCCTCCAAATGAACTCACATCTATATATAGGAAAGAAAAGAAACATAAAGCATCTATGTACAGTACACAGGGGGCCCTTATATGGGTCCTTAAACAGTGTATCTACTGTTTCAACAGTTCTTTTACTGTTGAGTGGGCCTTCTCTTCACATGTCTTCACATGTCTATGCTTCCTTCACGTTTTTTCCTTTTTCTAAGGCTTTCAATTGCAACAAAAAATCTTCCACTTCTAGTAATTCGGTGGCTGACAACATATGTTTTGACTCCGCCCTCTGTGAATCGTCCATCTCATTACTGGCCTCACTCCTCATCGAAGTGTCTGATTTATCTATCTAAGTTATAGTCTGAAGCAAATTTTTTCTTACTTCTTCTAGATAATCTTGAATCATTTTTTCTTTATCGCCTTCTTGAAAGGAGATCCTCCTAGCAATATGTTGTACTGAATTATCTTCAATGATTTTCTTGGGAAGAATAGTTTGATATTCTTCAATTTTTTCCTTAATAGAGTCTATAAGCTCTTGACCAACTAATTGTTTGGTCTTAGGATCAATTTTCAATAGTTTGTCCCAGAAATTATTATAATAATTCCTGTATAAGCAAGGAATATTTTCCTCATTGAATCCTACTTCGGGAGTCCATTTATGAATCCATGGGATTGAAAATTCAATGAAAAAATAGATTTGATCTATTCTTTCTATCCAACATACGTGATCTTCATGATATAATCGATTAAGATCCGGAGAAACTTTAGTCCATTCTTTGTATATGTTAAAAAATGGTTCTGGCAAAATTTGCGTGGTAGGACCGTGGTATGACCACCAATTAATAAGCCAGTTAGGAATTATATCAGCGAATATTTTCGCACATACCTTTATAAACCAAGTATGTTTATATTTGTCATTGTTATAACACAACGTTATATCAAACGCTCGGATATAATCCCAATATGTGAAATTCATTCTGGAGTTATTAAGACTTATCTGTCTTTCCTTCATAGCGGATATACTCCAATCTTCAATAGATATAATCTGTTTAATAATGAATTTAGAAAAGTTATAACTCTTCTCTTGAGTATTACCTGTGCTGAAGTGTTAAAAATCTACACTTCTTGTGCTCACTAGAATTTCTTCATAATAAGATTGAGTTTTGTATGACTCTCCTGGGAAATATAATCCGTTCACTAAGTCGTCTTTGGAATATTTTCCAAGGTTCATCTTTTCTCTGCAAATCAGAATTTTCCAAGAGAAATATTATCTCTCTTTTTGGTAATTTTTCGTAGGACTTAATATCATCAGAGTCCTCCTTTATGCTTGAAACAAAAATATCTTTTTGTTTCTTGCCTTCTAGAAAAGCTTGCATATGTGCATATAATGGACTATCTTTTGGAATATCTTCCAAACTAACCAGTTGCTGAGAGCTGGATGAGGATTCCTCTTGAGATGAAGTTCTCTTATTAAGTATCGTCCTTTTTCCCGTTGGTATCACCTAAGAATTTGAGTCGGATCGGTATGACGATCCTTGTGATGATCTGGTTCCATAAGAACCATAGTTACCTCTATTTGGGGTTGTTCTTCCCCTTCCTCTTCCTTTGATATGAACCCAGGGTGGATCCATCCTGCAAACATAACACCAAGTATTAGTCGAATCCATAATATTCATTACAATAATATAATTCATCATTAAAATTGATGATTTGTTCAATCATATGAATTGAAAAGTCATCTCTAAGCATGTCATCTATAATTTTCCACAATATTTCCTCTTTCATATCTTGATTGAGAGGAAGAACCTTTAGAATAGTCACTAAGATTTTATCAGTAAAAAATGGAGAAAAGAAGGTCATTTTTACATCAAATATTCTCTGGATAAAAAATCCGGTAAAGAATTATCAACTCCTTTCTTATATTGAATATCGAAATCGAAAGGGGCTAATTGTGCTTGCCACCTAGCGAAAATTAATTTCGAAGCATCGTGCTTAAAGTCTTTGTCAAACATAAATTTGACTGATTGAGCGTCAGTTTTTATCAAAAACTTTTGATTGTATAAATCGTCCTGGAATTTGAGAACGCATTTAACGATAGTTAACATTTCGTGTGCTACTGTCGCATATTTCTTTTGGGCTTCGTTCCATTTCCCAGAATGAAATCTAATTAGATATTCTGTCTTATCATGAGGATTAATCTGTTTAAGAATTCCTCCATAACCGATATTTGACGCATCTGTCTCAATAATCTTTTGCTAGGTAGGGTTAGCTAGTGCTAAGCAAGGAAGTGATTTCACTCTTCGCTTAATATCCTTTACCAAATTGGTAAGAGTCTCATCCCAAAGAGACTTGTTATCTTTATTCAGCCTGTCATATAACGGTGCTAAATCTCTAGAAAGATGTTTATAGAATGGAGAAATATAATTCAAACTTCCCAGAAATCTCTGTAGTTGAGTTCTATCTGTAATAACATCAGGAAATTTATCAGCAAAATCAATAGCTCTTTGAATGGGAGTAATCTTCCCTTGACAAATCTGGTGTCCTAAAAATCGAACATCTGTTTGAAACAAACTCATTTTTGGTTTAGAAATAGCTAAGCCATTTTGAGTTACAACCTTTTCGAAAATATCAAGATGTTTGATATGTAGTTCAAAAGTTTTAGAAAATACTAAAATGTCATCAATATAGACAATAATAAATTCCATATAAGGGTTAAATATATCATTCATAATTTTCTGAAATTCAGAAGGGGCGTTTTTCAAACCAAAAGGCATGACATTCTATTCGTATTGTCCAAATGGAACATTGAAAGCAGTTCTATAAGAATGTTCTTTAAAAATTTGTATTTGCCAATATCCTGATTTTAAATCAAAATTTGAAAATATATTGGCATCATCTAATCTCGATAATAAATCCCTTTTATTAGGAATAGGATATCTGATCCACTTTAAGTGTTTATTCAATGGTTTATAGTTAATCACCAACCGCGGAACACCTCGTTCCCTTTCAACCACGTTGTTAACATAGAAGGCTGTGCAAGACCAAGGAGACTTGGAAGGTTTTATCAAACCTTTTTGTAATAGATTATCAATTTCAGTTTTGCAGAAATCTACTAACTCTGCATTCATTTGACAGGGTCGAGATTTAGTAGGAATATCATCCTCTACAAATCCTTCTTCATATGGAAGAGTTACAATATGCTTTTTGCGATCCCAAAAAAGCACTAGGATGATCTGCACAAATATCTACAGCCATCTGCTCAGAAATCAATTTGATTTTTTTCTTTTACTTTAGCAGATTTCATCGAATCTTCAATGTTCATACTAAATAACTCCAATTGTAATGAGTCCATATGGCTCTGCTTCATTTTTATTAAAGCATTAATATCTCTAGTTACCGGATCTGTAACAAAAGAATATGTTATCTCATTATCCTTGTATTTTGCTGAAAAGCCTTTCGCATCGATTCCTGTAAAAGGATAAATTGCATTTATAAAAGGAGTTCCAAGTATTATTGGAGGGTTTAGTTGATTCTTAACCAGGAAGAAGAAGTGCGGAATGCTGACTTTATTCTGACAGATCTTCACATTAGATAACTTATACTCTATATCTAGAGCATGACCTGAAGCAGATTTCACTAAATGAGTTGTTTTTTGAAAGTATTTAGTCAGAACTAAACCTTCCTGAATACAGCTAACATCTGCACCACTATCAATCATTGCAATGTTAGTAATTGAGAAATTATTATCAATTAAAATAGTACATTTAATATACCATTTATGAGCTGTAACAATCTGCATCATTCCTAAAAATGAATCTTGTTTAGGATCAGAACTTTCAAGCTGAAGATTATCACTTTCAACCTGTTTTCCTTTATTTTTTGAAAACCGATCGTCGTCAGTATTATTAATCTCAATCTGAGTAATATGGTGATCACAAATCAACTGACTTTGTTTAAGAAATTTGATTTCCTTTTTCAAGTTTTCAATCTCAATTTTTAAATCATGAAAAGAGGAATCTTTTCCAATAACATTATGTTTTTTTGCAATACGATCCTCGACCACTTTTAAAGAGTAAGGACTTTCATAGTGAAAATCATTTAAATTAGTATTTCATTTTTCAAAAATTTTTGAAGTACTAGTTTCATTTGAAACAGCCAAATTAATAATTTTTTCACGAAGACTATCAGTGACTTCTTTAAGAAGTTCAATCACATTATCAGAAGTGATTGTGTTTAAATTAAAATCTTGAAATTGGGATTGCAATTTGTAGATCGCGTCTTCCTCGCAGTTGCAATCATCACCCTGACAAGTATTACAAGCATTAGTATGATTATTATCATCAGACTCTGAGGAATCAAATAATTCGATATTAGAACCTGCATCCGATTCATAGTCATCTTCGGAACCTGAAGTGTATAACATACTGTATATCTTGTCATAAGTGTCATTTTCTAGTTCCAAAGTTTTCAACTTATGCAACTTGCAATTTGGAGCAATATGCCCAAGTTTACCACACTTGTAGCATTTTACTTTAGAGAGATCTCTCCCCGATCTATCCTTAGTAAATCTTTTAGATTTACGATGGCTTTTTCTAGCCTCTCGATCTTCTTTAGATCTATGTCTTCGCTTAGATCTTTTCCTTCTACCTGAAGAATCTTCGTCTTTTGACGATCTGTAATAATTATCTTTCTTCGGTGTGGGATTAGGTAAACCAAATTATTCACAGAAATCTCCCAACTAAGATCATTCTTTAAGCTTATCCATCTTAAGCTGTCTTGCCATTTTAAGTTCATTACACAGGTTTAATCCTTCCTGTGTACAAACTCCTATAATTTTGCCATAACTTAATGTGTTATATGGTATATCAACTTGATTTCCTCTTAGAGTTTTTCTAACTCTTTCTGCAAAAAGTGGAGGAAGTCCATCTATAAACTTGGTTTTCCAATATCCAAGCTTATTTTCGGGTAGTTCCATCACCCTACTAAGATAGGTATCTTTATACCATCTGAAATAAGCCAAAGATTGGCATCGAAGATTGTTTAACAGCGTTCTTACCGTCTCATGTTGGTTGGTAAATCTACCATTGAAATGTTCCAAAATAGTAAGAACTAAGGTATAAACAACATCTTCTCTATTTTTTACCAATGCCATTCCTAGGTTATCAACCCCTTCATCGTCGGCTATTGCGTTTATGACCGCAGCCTTTTCTTCTGTGGTAAGATAATTATCCCACCATCCTCTGAGTTGACCTGTAAAACCTGCAACAATCATCATGCAAATAGCTCTATCAGTGTTTTTAACACTTTTGCAAATAGTTGAATACATCAACATCCGATGTACCATAATAGTTAAGTGTCGATCTGTTAACCCATCTAAGTTCCATTCATCTCGAACCACTATAAGACGTATTTATCTGATTCCAGTCACGCTCTTCAATCAAGACGTCTTGAGGAGTAGGACGCGGATAATAGTATGTATTCATACTAGGTTTTGTAGTGAAGCTGCTATTCTTCTTGGGATATCCCCTGAGTTTATTGACTTCTGAAGCATCACCACTTATTTCGGAGCCGGGTGATAAATCCATAGGGCCAAACTTTAATCCTGCAAGCTTTTTAGCCACGAGTTCTCCAATATCTAGATTAGAAAATTTTTCACTAAGAAGATCTTCTAAGTTTTTCAAAGAAGTTGGTTTAAAATCAGAGACTTCAATTGGCCTTTGATTATGAGTAGAAACTACTGTAGGACTATCAGACGAAGTTGAAGTTGAAGCAATATCAGTTTTTTGCCTTAAACTCATTTTTGACAATATCAGTCTTAATATCTTTTATCAAAATAGTTAAATCATCAAGTTTTTTGTCAAGAGAACTTATATGCTCCCCTAACACTTTAACATAAAGACTTGAATAATTATTTTGAGTGATCAATTTATTAATCTCATTAATACTGATTGAGGCAATATCTTCCTCGATAAATTTTTGAAAAGCAGAAAAAGTAATACCGGTATTATTTGGTAAAACAAATGTTGACTGAGGAGGATATATGGCCTTTAAAAGATTACCACTCCCATCTTTATAAGTGCTTTCAATAACGTTTATATATAATGGTAAGTAAGTAGTTATAAACCAAGGAACAAAATACATAATTTGATTATGCAAAGCACAAGTTTCATAAAATTCTTGTGAAATATAATTTAAATCTTCTTTGCTATAAGCTTCAAAGAACCAAGCTTTAAACCGATTCCATTTTTCATCAAAAAATTCTTTTTGAACTTGCCAGCGAACCTGGACTAAAATCAATTTGGTATGGAATCATTAAGAATCGTTTAAATCAAACTCCATTTTAGAAGCAGTAGGAATCTCCTTGTCAGATCCATCATTATTCACCTATACAATATTTGTTTTTGGGTCGATTCTTACCTTTTCGACCACAGAGTTTCCAACGGAACCCTTAGTATGTAATGAAGCAGCCCGATTTTGAGCTGGACCATAAATCGGGTCAATCGGAGAAATATGGTGTATCGCAGGCAAAAGTCGACGACTAGACAAAGAATGTCTCATACTCACGGAAGACATAAGTCTGCTATCATTAAAAGACTGCCCATGAGGCGTGTAGCTATTATTTGCAAATTGTATACTAATCCTTCCATCGGGATTTTGAGAAATATGTGAAAGATCAGAATTAGTAACAGCATCGGTCAACTGATTTGGGGATATAACCAAATTTAGAGTCCACGAAGTAGGGAAATCTATTTCTTCCCACTTAATAGGTCTTCTAGTAGTGACCTTGGACCTTGCAAAATTAGTTTCCACCAAAATAGTTTGACTGGAAATATCATATATTTTACATTTAGGATTAAGAGTGGATAATAACTTAAAGTAAATTCTGTACGATAAACAGATAAGTTCTGAACTAGGCGCATAGTTATAACCATGAGTTTTAACATTTAAAGTTAGAGCATCGAGAATATTTGCATCAGTAAGAGATAACTGCAAATTAGGTTGCGTATTAAAATAAATTAGACCATAGGCCATTGTAGATTCAATTGAACCCATAAGAGACTGACGAAAATTTAAATTTCTAGCATCCCGAAGAGCAGCTAGGAAAGTCTCAGGCAACCCTTTAAGAGTTAAAGGTTTAAAAGCAATTTGAATCATACCAATATGCAGAAAATTATATTAACTTTTATAAAAAAATCACATCTCGTTCATTTAACAAGTGAATCGTCTGTTCAGAAGAATTTAAAGCAAGAGACTGCTCAGTTGTTTTAATCAATTGTTTCGCAGAAAGTTTATCAAACCAGCCATAATCATAAATAGTTTTTATAGGGATTTTAGAAATTGTCCACTTGTTTAATCAGTCAAGATTATGAGGTATATCGACCTCTTCAAGTCTAGTACTCTTAGTACTTGTATCTCCCAGATCCATAAGTGAAAGATTAATATCTATGTCGAATAGTTCACCTCTATCTCATATGTATTCCATGAAAAGTTCTTGGCTCTGATACCATCTTTACAGGATCAAGGACCTGGCGGTAGTCCGCCCACTCATATATATTATTATTATTATTATTATTATTATTATTATTATTATTATTGATATCTGTGCCGATCATCCTAGCACCTTTTGGAATCGCAAAAAGCATATTGTGACTCTACCATATGAAGATAATTTCTCGGAGGATAATATTCCCACTAAATCTCGTCCTTGTCAAATGAACGCTGAATTAGTAGAATTCTGCAAAAAGGAAATTGATAATCTATTACAAAAAGGCTTGATAAAACCTTCTAAATCTCCTTGGTCATGCACTGCATTCTATGTTAACAATGCAGCGGAAAAAGAACGAGGTGTCCCCAGGTTGGTGATAAATTATAAACCTTTGAATAAATATTTAAAATGGATTGGGTATCCTATTCCAAATAAAAGAGATTTACTATCAAGATTATACGATGCTAATATCTTTTAAAAATTTGATCTAAAATTCAGTTATTGGCAAATTCAGATATTTAAGGATCATTCTTATAAAACCGCTTTTAATGTGCCCTTTGGTCAATATGAGTGAAATGTTATGCCATTTGGTCTAAAAAACGCACCTTCTGAATTTCAGTAAATAATGAATGATATTTTTAATCCATATTTAGATTTCATTATTGTTTATATTGATGGCATTCTGGTTTTCTCAAAGACACTAGAAATGCATATTAAACACTTAGATATCTTCAAAAAGATTGTCATACAAAATGGTTTGGTAATTTCTAAACCAAAAATGAGTTTATTCCAAACCAATGTTCGTTTTTTAGGACATATTATTTGCCGAGGAAAAGTTACCCCTATTCAGCGATCTATTGATTTTGCCTCAAAATTTTCTGATATTATTACAGATCAGACGCAATTGCAAAGATTTTTGGGAAGTCTAAATTATATATCTCCCTTTTATAAAAATTTATCTAGAGATTTGGCTCCTTTATATGACAGGTTAAAAAAGGACCATAAATCACCTTGGACTGATAGTCATACCACTTTAGTAAAAATAACAAAGTTCGTACTCAATCTTTACCTTGCTAACCCGACTTGGGAAAAAATAGTTGAAACCGATGCATCAAATATTGGTTATGGTGGGATTTTGAAACAGATTAATCCTCACGATAAAACAGAATATTTGATTCATTTTAATTTAGGAAAATGGAGCGATGCTCAGAAAAAATACGCCACAGTAGCTCATGAAATGCTAACCATTGTGAAATGTGTATTAAAATTTTGAGATGATTTATACAATCAAAAGTTTTTAATAAAAACAGATGCTCAATCTGTTAAATACATGTTTGACAAAGATTTTAAACATGATGCTTCGAAATTAATGTTTGCTAGATGGCAGGCCCAGTTAGCTCCTTTTGATTTTGATATTCATTATAAAAAGGGAAGTGATAACTCTCTTCCGGATTTCTTATCCAAAGAATACTTATCGTCTTAAATGGGACTTTTATGTCCTTTTCTTTCAGATAAGATGTTGATTACTATCATAAAGGCTGTACCTCTTAATAGTGATGTACAAGGAATAATTGTATGCAAAATTGTGGATGCCATGATAAGAGACATCATTACAGAAATTTGTTTGTGTGAAGAAATTATTGATTTCTATAGTTATTATTCTGACATTGACATCGAATAAAACTAAATGTTTTGTTTGTAGGATGGATCATCCTTGGATGACCAAGGTTCGAGGAAGATCGGGTTATACCAGAGAAAGGGGAAGATCATCCCCAGGAACATCAGGATCTTCATATGGATCCTCTTTATCTAATGCTCCTATTATACAGCGAGGTGGGATGAGTTTGGTGAACTTGAAAAGTTCTTCTAAAGAAGCTTCTTCTTCCAAAGAAGTTTCTTCTATTCATCTAGATGATATTCTAGAAAACAATCCGTTATACGCACAATTACAGAAATATCTCTCTCAAAAGCAAGGTGAAACCTTTGCCTCCATTGCTAAAGATGATATTGATGATATTAAGTCATACGAAAAGGTGAAAAAGAAAGAAGTGATATTTCTTTTGGAAAACTCTAAGATTCAGAGAAAAGACGAACCTTGGAAGATATTCCAACGATATTTGGTTAATGGATTATATTTTCCGGGTGAGTCTCACAAAACCCATTCATACTATGAAACTATCTTGATCAGCACAGGAAGTGTTGAATTTCAACATTTCTCAAGATATAATACCAGCGAGAATGTTTATAACTTCTCCAAAATGATTATCAAACAGATTATATCTATTGAAGATTGGGGTATTTCCGCAATGAAAGAAAGGCAGATTAGCCTTAATAAAGTCCCTACAAATTTCACTTATTGGGATTACGTTAATGCTTTCAGTAAAGTCCTCTACTACAACAATGAGAGGCACAAACATACTTGGTTCGTTAAGGTTTGTTCAAAGATATTTACCGAACCAATCCCAAATTGGTTTTTAAACTGGTGGTCATACCACGGTCTAACGGTGAAGATTTTGCCTGAACCATTTTTAAAATTATACAAAGAATGGATTAAGTTTTCACCAGATCTTAATAATTTATATCACGCAGATCATATCTGCTATATTGAAAAAATTGAACAAATCTATTTCTTCATAGAATTCTCTATTCCATGGATTCACAATTGGACTCCAGAAGTAGGTTTTATCGAAGAACAGATTCCATGTTTATATCGTACCTATTATAACAACTTTTGGGACAAATTAATGAAGAAAGATCCCAAAACAAAGTCCTTATACGGACAAGAACTTTTGGACCTTATCTCAATAAAAGTCCACGAATATAGTGCTTCTCCGCACAAAGGAATAATTGCTGATAGTTCCGTAAAGGTCATGGCTAGAAGAATCTCCAATCAAGATGGAGATCAAGAAGAAATGATTAATAAGTATTTGGCAGACGTTAAGAAAAGTCTACTCCTTAATATCACAAGTTATGCAAAATCTGACACGTCTATGAGGAGTGAAACAAGCGATGATGTCCAGGAAGATATTCAGGAAGCTCAGCCATTTGAGGAAGAAAATCCAGCGACAACAAATGTGTTAATCGAGGCGGAAGATTTCCTCCGATAACTGAAGAAAAAAGACAAAGTATAAAGATTAGTCTCAAGATTGTCAAGAATAGTGATAAGCACTAACAACAGTAGAAACACTGTTCATCTACAGTAAAACACTATTCATCTACAGTAGAATCGTTGTTCATCTACAGTAGATATACTGTTACTAGGGCCCATTGATAAGGACCCATAGATGCTTGTCTAAAATTTAAATTCCTAGCATCACGTAAAGCAGCTAAAAAAGTTTCAGGTAACCCTTTAAGAGTTAACGGCTTAAAAGCAATTTGTATCATGCCAATATGCAAGAAATTATACTCTAATTTATATATATCAATATCTCTCTTACTTAATAAACAAATAGTCTGTTCTGAAGAATTTAACGTCAAAGATTGTTCAGTTGTTTTAATCAGCTGTTTATTAGAAATCTTATCAAACCAACCATAATCATAAATGGGTTTTATATTAATTTTGGGAATAGTCCATTTGTTTAACAAATCAAGGTTTTGAGGTATATCAACCTCTTCTAATCTGATACTTTTAGTATTAGTTTCTCCCAGATCCATGAAGAGAAGTGTCATATCTATGTCGTATACTTTATTTCAATTTCATATTTATTATGAAAGTTCCTAGGCTCTGATACCAACGAGACAGGATCTCGGAAGACAGGCGGTAGTCCGCGCGGTCATCTTCAATCTAGCTTGTCAATATTCGAATACAAAGAAATATGAATCGAAATATAAACAAATTTTTATATTGTTTAATGACTGTATGGAAGATCTAATTCTTTTACCCAAGCAAGGGGTCTGTCGAGATTTGAATACGTATTGCTATTTAGCCCATGTATCTGGCAGTTCTAACTGGGCATAAGGTGCCTTACTTATCAAACTCATTTTTCAGGCTAAAACCACGGCTGGCCAGACAAAGCCAATAACGTATTGCATCAAATCTGACTGTACCAACCATCTCGGAACCAAGTCAAGAAACTATATAGAAATTTATTCATATTTAGATAAAGTCTAGTTCTTTCATAGTAGATATAAAAGTGAAGTTAGATATGCGACATAGGTATGAATCTTTTAGCCGGACATAGTCCCAGCTCTAGATCGGAGAATAAAGTAAAAGGAGAAGAATAAGTAAATACCTTTGTAGCAAGGGCCAACACCAAGGCCTATAGCAACTAAAAACTTTATTTATTACTCCGGTGGATATATTCCGGCCAACACACTTACAAAATTTAAGAGATTACAAGAGTAGAGAGAGAAGAGAGAGAAGGGGTTTCTGAAACCTTTAGCAGTTATGCTAGTAAAAGGGTATATGACGTTAATAAATGGGGTTCCAAGTATAATTGGAGGATATAACTGATTTTTGACCAAGAAAAAGAAATGCGGAATGCAAACTTTATTTTGACAAATACGCGTATTAGGTAATTTATACTTTATATCTAAAGCATGTCCTGATGCGGATTTAACCATGTGAGTTGTTTTCTCAAAATACTTTGTAGGTACAAGACCTTCTTGAATACAACTAACATCGGCTCCACAAACAATCATAGCAACATTAGTTATAGAAAAACTATTATCAGTTAAAGTGGTGCATTTAACAAACCATTTATGGGCAGTGACAATTTGCATCATTCATAAAAACATACTTTGTCTAGGATCAAAATTAACAGGGTTTGCAAGAGTATTTTCTTCAACAACATTTTTCCCTTTGCTATTAGCCTTTTCTATCTGAGTAATACGGTGATCACAAATCATTTGATTTTGCTTAATGAATTTAATCTCATCTTTTAAATTCTCAATTTCAGTCTTTAAATCATCATAAGAAGAATCTCTAGTAGAAACAGTTTGTTTATTAAATCTGTTATGAACTTCAGATATAGAATATGGAGCAAAATAATCGATTTCGAAATCATTTTTTCATTTCACATAATTTTTTTGAAGAACTAGCAGTATTATTAACAGCTAATTGAATAATCTTTTCCCGAAGATTATTATCAGTAACTTCTTTTAAAAGTTCTATAACATTATCAGAAGTAATAGTGTTAATATTTAAATCTTCAAATTGAGATTGTAATTTATAAAATTCATCATTTTCACAAGAACAAATATCTCCTTGCCCAAATTTACAAGTATCACAAGCATTATTATTAATATGCTGAGTATTATCAGGAGAATCATTATTATCATCCGAACTTGACTCAGAGTCATAATCTGATTCCGAACCAGAAGTGTAAAGGAAACTATAAACCTTATCATGAATTTCTTCATCTAGTTTTAAGGTTCTTAGCTTTTCAAGCTTACAATTAGGTGCTATATGACCTAATTTTCCACACTTATAACACTTAATTTTTGTAAGTTCTCATCTAGACCTATTCTTAGCAAATCTATTAGACTTGCGAGATGATTTTCGTTCATCTCATTCTTCTTTAGATCTTTGTCTATGTCTCCGCTTCCTATAAGGTTCTTCGGGATTGGACCTTCCAGAATCTCTATGTTTAGATTTCTGTTTATCCAGAATTTCTGGTAAACCAAACTGGGTACAAAAGTCTCCTAGCTGAGATCTTTCTTTTTGCTTATCTATCTTAAGCTGTCGAGATAATTTTAACTCATTTCACAAATTTATGCCTTCTTGAGTGCAGACGCCTATTAATCTACCATAGGTATAACTTCCATAAGGGATTTCACCATTCTCATTTCTTAAGATCTTTTTAACTCTTAAAGCAAATAATGAGGGAAGGCCATCTATAAACTTAGCTTTCCAATACTCATACTTATTTTCAGGTAGTTCCATCACTCTACTTATATAAGTATCTTTATACCATGTAAATTCTCCTAAAGTTCTACATCATAGACCGTTTAGCAGAGTATGAATAGTCTCAAACTTATTGGTAAATCTTCCATTAAAATGTTCTAGAATAGTTAAAACTAAGGTATAAACGGCATCTTCTCTATTTTCCACAAGAGCCATACAGAGGTTATCAACACCTGGGGTAGTAGAGACCGCATTAATTACAGCAGCTTTTTGTTCAACAGTCATATAATTATCCCACCAACCTCGAAGTTGGCCAGTAAAACCTGCAATTATCATTTTGCAAATATTTCTATCGGAGTTTTGAACATTTTTACAAATAGTTGCATACATAAGCATTCTGTGAACAAGAATAGTAAGTTGTCTATCAGTCAGCCCATCAAGGTTCCATTCATAAATCTCAAAACCGCTATAAGAGGTATTAGTCTGATTCCAATCTCGCTCTTCTATAACCACATCTTGCGGAGTGAATCAAGAATAATAATAAGTTTGCATACTTGGTTTAGTCGCAGATTTACCACTATTCTTTTTGGGATAACCCTGAAGTTTATTAAATTCTAAAGAAACATGTTCTTTAAAGTCAAAAGCATTTTCTACTTCATCAGCAAAATTTTCTAATAAATCTATAGGACTAGCTTTAAATTCAGAAAACTTTTTTGCCAGAAGTTCCTCTAAATCATAATGTGATGTTAATTTAAAATCTGTAATTTCCGGAGGTCTTTGCACCAGGGTAGCCATAGTAAAATTTTCTGGATTTACTTTAGAAGGAGAAGTTTTATCACAAGTTTTTAAATCATTTTTTATCTGAATTATTAAAACAGTTAGTTCATATAATTTTTTATCAAGAGAACCAATGTGTTCACCTAAAACCTTAACATAAAGTCCCAAATAGTTATTTTGAGAAATCAAATTATTAATTTCATTGATGCTGACTGCCGCAACATCTTCTTCAATAAATTTTTGGAAGGCAGTAAAAGTAATACCAGTATTATTAGGTAAAACAAAGGTTGACTGGGGTGGAAAAACAGCTTTAATAATATTACCAGTTCCATCTTTATAAGATCGTTCAAGAACATTAATGAATAAAGGTAAATACGTGGTTATAAACCATGGCACAAAATACATAATTTGATTATGCAAAGTACAATTTTCATAAAACTCTTGAGAAATATTATTCAAATCATCGGCACTATAAGTGTCAAAGAACCAAGTTTTAAACTGCTTCCATTTATCACTTAAAAATTCATTTTGAATATATTTTCTTGCTAGAGAACCTGGACTAAAATCTATTTGGTGTACATTCATCATTAAATATTATTTAAATCAAAATCCATTTCGGATTGCGACGGAATGTCTTTATCAGATATGTCAGAAGCAATATCATTTGTCTGCACAATATTTAACCGAGGATTAATTTTTATTTTATTAACCAATTTATCATGTTGATTTGCAGATATAACTGATGATAAACTATGTAAAGAAGCGGCACGATTTCTGGTCGGGCCATACACAGAATCAATAGGGGAAATATGATGCATAGCAGGCAATCTTCTAGTAGAAGAAAATGAATGTCTACTAAAAGGAATATCATTAAACTGCATACAAATTCTTCCATCCGGATTTTAAGTAATATGAGAGTACTCAGAATTAGTGATCTCTTCTGCCATTTGACTTGGAGGAATTACTAATTCTAAAGTCCAAGTAGTTGGAAAATTAATTTCTTCCCATTTTATAGGTCTTCTAGTAGTGACCTTAGATCTAGCAAAATTTGTTTCTACTAGAATCGTTTCAGCAGATGTATCATATAACTTGCATCTTGAGTTTACCGTGGAAAGTAATTTAAAATATATTCTATAAGACAAGCAAATAAGTTCAGATCCAGGTGCATAATTATAGCCATGTGTTTTAACATTTAAAGTCAAAGCTCTGATACCAATAAGACAGGATCTCGGAAGACGGGCGGTATTCCGCGCGGTCATCTTCAATCTAGCTTGTCAACATCTGAATTCAAAGAAATATGAATTGAAATATAAATAAATTTTTATATTGTTTAATGACTGTATGGAAGATCTAATTCTTTTATCCAAGCAAAGGGTCTGTCAAGATTTGAGTACGTATTGTTATTTAGCCCATGTATCTGGCAGTTCTAACCGGGCATAAGGTGCCTTACTTATCAAACTCATTTTTCAGGCTAAAACCACGGCTGGCCAGATAAAGCCAATAACGTATTGCATCAAATTTGACTGTACCAACCATCTCGAAACCAAGTCAAGAAACTATATAAAGATTTATTCATATTTAGATAAAGTCTAGATCTTTCATAGTAGATATAAAAATGAAGTTAGATATGCGACATAGATATGAATCTTTTAGCCGGACATAGTCCCGGCTCTAGATCGGAGAATAAAGTAAAAGGAGAAGAATAAGTAAATACCTTTGTAGCAAGGGTCAACACCAAGGCCTATAGCAACTGAAAACTTTATTTATTACTCTGGTGGATATATTCCGGCCAACACACTTACAAAATTTAAGAGATTACAAGAGTAGAGAGAGAAAAGAGAGAAGGGGTTTCTAAAACCTGCCCCTTTAAAACTACAACTGAACTTTATTTATTAGGAAAGAAAAGCATCTATGGGTCCTTATCAATGGGCCCTAGTAACAGTATATCTACTGTTGATGAACAGCGATTCTACTGTAGATGAATAATGTTTTACTGTAGATGAACAGTGTTTCTACTGTTGTTAGTGCTTATCACTATTCTTGACAATCTTGAGACTAATCTTTATACTTTGTCTTTTTTCTTCAGTTGTCAGAGGAAATCTTCCACCTCGGTTAACACATTTGTTTTCGCATTATACGACATAGATATGACACTTCTCCTCATGGATCTGGGAGAAACTACAGATTTTAAATTAACATCACATTATGATTTAAATTACATATTATTATTATTATTATTATTATTATTATTATTATTATTATTATTATTATTATTATTATTATTATTATTATTATTATTATTATTATTATTATGTTGACTGAGGAGGATATATGGCCTTTAAAAGATTACCATTTTAGAACACATTTAACGATAGTTAACATTTCATGTGTCACCGTCGCATATTTCTTTTGGGCTTCGTTCCATTTTCTAGAATGAAATCTAATCAAATATTCTTTCTTATCATGAGGATTAATCTGTTTAAGAATTCCTCCATAACCGATATTTGATGCATCTGTCTCAATAATCTTTTGCCAAGTAGGGTTGGGTAGTGCTAGGTAGGGAAGTGATTTCACTCTTCGCTTAATATCCTTTACCAAATTGGTAAGAGTCTCATCCCAAAGAGACTTGTTATCTTTCTTCAGCCTGCCATATAACGGCGCTAAATCTCTAGAAAGATGTTTGTAGAATGGAGAAATATAATTCAAACTTCCCAGAAATCTCTGTAGTTGAGTTCTATCTGTAATAACATCAGGAAATTTATCAGCAAAATCAATTGCTCTTAGAATTGGAGTAATCTTCCCTTGACAAATCTGATGTCCTAAAAATCGAACATCTATTTGAAACAAACTCATTTTTGGTTTAGAAATAACTAAGCCATTTTGAATTACGACCTTTTTGAAAATATCCAGGTGTTTGATATATAGTTCGAAAGTTTTAGAAAATACTAAAATGTCATCAATCTAGACAATAATAAATTCCATATAAGGGTTAAAAATATCATTCATGATTTTCTGAAATTCAGAAGGGGCGTTTCTCAAACCAAAAGGCATGACATTCCATTCGTATTGTCCAAATGGAACATTGAAAGCAGTTCTATAAGAATGTTCTTTAAAAATCTGTATTTGCCAATATCCTGATTTTAAATCAAATTTTGAAAATATATTGGCATCATATAATCTTGATAATAAATCCCTTTTATGAGGAATAGGATATCTGATCCACTTTAAGTGTTTATATAACGATTTATAGTTAATCACTAACTGCGGAACACCTCGTTCTCTTTCAGCTGCGTTATTAACATAAAAGGCTGTGCAAGACCAAGGAGACTTGGAAGGTTTTATCAAACTTTTTTGTAACAGATTATCAATCTCAGTTTTGCAAAAATCTACTAACTCTGCATTCATTTGACAAGGCTGAGATTTAGTAGGAATATCATCCTCTACAAATCCTTCTTCATATAGAAGAGTCACAATATGCTTTTTGCGATCCCAAAAATTGGAATCAGACAAATACGTCTTATAGTGGTTTAGAACACATTTAACGATAGTTAACATTTCATGTTCCACCGTCGCATATTTCTTTTGGGCTTTGTTCCATTTTCCAGAATGAAATCTAATCAAATATTCTTTCTTATCATGAGGATTAATCTGTTTAAGAATTCCTCCATAACCGATATTTGACGCATCTGTCTCAATAATCTTTTGCCAAGTAGGGTTGGCTAATGCTAGGCAGGGGAGTGATTTCACTCTTCGCTTAATATCCTTTACCAAATTGGTAAGAGTCTCATCTACTTATCTTAGTAGGGTTATGGAACTACCCGAAAATAAGCTTCAATATTGGAAAGCTAAGTTTATTGATGGACTTCCTTCTCTTTTTGCAGAACGAGTTAGAAAAGTTCTAAGAGGAAATCAGGTAGATATACCTTATGCTACATTAAGCTACGGAAAAATTATAGGAGTATGTACACAGGAAGGATTAAACCTGTGTAATGAAATTAAAATGGCAAGACAACTTAAGATGGATAAGCTAAAAGAACGATCTCAGTTGGGGGATTTCTGTGAACAATTTGGTTTACCTAATCCCACACCGAAGAAAGATAATTACTACAGATCGTCAAAAGACGAAGATTCTTCAGGTAGAAGGAGAAGATCTAGCGAAGACATAGATCTAAGGAAGAGAGAGAGGCTACAAAAAGCCATCATAAATCTAAAAGATTTACTAAAGATAGATCAGGGAGAGATCTCTCTAAAGTAAAATGCTACAAGTGTGGTAAACTTGGGCATATTGCTCCAAATTGCAAGTTGCATAAGTTGAAAACTTTGGAACTAGAAAATGACACTTATGACAAGCTTTTACAATATGTTATACACTTCAGGTTCCAAAGATGACTATGAATCGGATGCAGGTTCTAATATCGAATTATTGATTCCTCCGAGTCTGATGATAATCATACTAATGCTTGTAATACTTGTCAGGGTGATGATTGCAACTGCGAGGAAGAGCTGTCTTGCCATTTTAAGTTCATTACATAGGTTTAATTCTTCCTGTGTACATACTCCTATAATTTTTCCGTAGCTTAATGTAGCATAAGGTATATCTACCTGATTTCCTCTTAGAACTTTTCTAACTCGTTCTGCAAAAAGAGAAGGAAGTCCATCAATAAACTTAGCTTTCCAATATTGAAGCTTATTTTCGGGTAGTTCCATAACCCTACTAAGATAAGTATCTTTACTCCAATTCAAAGAGCTATTGATTTTGCTGATAAATTTCCTGACAGACCCTTTGCTCGGGTAAAATATCTACCATGCGACATCTTCTCTGTTTTTTACCAATGCCATTCCATGGATCTGGGAGATACAAGTACTAAAAGTACTAGACTAGAAGAGGTCGATATACCTCATAATCTTGACTTGTTAAATAAGTGGACAATTCCTAATCTTTCACCCATGGATCTGGGAGATACAAGTTTCGCTGATATAATTCCTAACTGGTTTATAAATTAGTGGTCATACCATGGTCCTACTACGCAGATTTGAACTTATCCTATATAAACCATGAACGGAGTATGTATTCATACTAGGTTTTGTAGCGAAGCCATACCAATATGTAGAAAATTATATTGATTTTTATAAAAAATCACATCTCGAATTTTCTAAGAGAAATATTATCTCTCTTTTTGGCAATTTTTCGTAGGACGCTTGACTTGCTTGATCTATGACTGGGCGGACTACCGCCAGGTGGCCAACAACATATGTTCTGACTCCGCCCTCTGTGATAAACTTTCTTCAAAACAATTGATTAAAACAACTGATCTACAAATTGCAATCCCAATTTCATGATTTTAATTTAAACACAATCACTTCTGATAATGTGATTGAACTTCTTAAAGAAGTCATTGATAATAGGCTTCGTGAAAAAATTATTAATTTGGCTGTTTCAAATGAAACTAGTACTTCAAAAAATTTTGAAAAATGAAATACTGATTTAAATGATTTTCATTATGAAAGTCCCTACTCTTTAAAGGTGGTAGAGGATCGTATTGCTAAAAAACATAATGTTATTGGAAAAGATTCCTCTTTTGATGATTTAAAAATAGAAGTTGAAAACTTGAAAAAGGAAATTAAATTTCTTAAACAAAGTCAGTTGATTTGTGATCATCGTATTACTCAGATGAGATAGAGGTGAACTATTCGACATAGATCTTAATCTTTCACCCATGGATCTGGGAGATACAAGTACTAAAAGTACTAGACTAGAAGAGGTCGATATACCTCATAATCTTGACTTGTTAAACAAGTGGACAATTCCTAAAGTCCCTATGAAAACTATTTATGATTATGGCTGATTTGATAAACTTTCTTTGAAATAATTAATTAAAACAATTGAGCAGTCTCTTGCTTTAAATTCTTTTGAACAGACTATTCGCTTGTTAAATGAACGAGATGTGATTTTTTATAAAAATCAATATAATTTTCTGCATATTGGTATGGTTCAAATTGCTTTTAAACCTTTAACTCTTAAAGGGTTGCCTGAGACTTTCCTAGCTGCTCTTAGGGATGCTAGAAATTTAAATTTTCATCAGTCTCTTATGGGTTCGATTGAATCTACAGTGGCCTATGGTCCAGTTTATTTTAATATGCAACCTAATTTGCAGTTATCTCTTATTGATGCAAATATTCTCGATGCTCTAACATTAAATGTTAAAACTCATGGTTATAACTATGCGCCTGGTTCAGAACTTACCTGTTTATCGTATAAAATTTATTTTAAGTTATTAACCACTCTTAATCCTAAATGTAAAGATGGTATCAGTATTCGTTTTTGGGTCGATTCTTACCTTTTCGACCATAGAGTTTCCATCGGAACCCATAGTATGTAATGAAGCAGCCCGATTTCGAGCTGGACCATAAATCGGGTCAAGCGGAGAAACATGGTGCATCGCAGGCAAAAGTCGACGACTAGACAAAGAATGTCTCATACTCACGGAAGACATAAGCCTGCTATCATTAAAAGACTGCCTATGAGGCGCGTAGCTATTATATGCAAATTGTATACTGATCCTTCCATAGGGATTTTGAGAAATATGAGAAAGATTAGAATTAGTAACAGCATCGGTTAACTGATTTGGGGATATAACCGAATTTAGAGTCCATGAAGTAGGGAGATCTATTTCTTCCCACTTAATAGGTCTTCTAGTAGTGACCTTGGACCTTGCAAAATTGGTTTCCACCAAAATAGTTTGATTGGAAATATCATATATTTTATATTTAGGATTAAAAGTGGATAATAACTTAAAATAAATTCTGTACGATAAACAGATAAGTTCTGAACCAGGCGCATAGTTATAACCATTAGTTTTAACATTTAATGTTAGAGCATCGAGAATATTTGCATCAGTAAGAGATAACTGCAAATTAGGTTGTGTATTAAAATAAACTGGACCATAGGCCACTGTAGATTCAATCGAACCCATAAGAGACTGACGAAAATTTAAATTTCTAGCATTCCTAAGAGCAGCTAGGAAAGTCTCAGGCAACCCTTTAAGAGTTAAAGGTTTAAAAGCAATTTGAACCATACCAATATGCAGAAAATTATATTGATTTTTATAAAAAATCACATCTCGTTCATTTAACAAGCGAATAGTCTGTTCAAAAGAATTTAAAGCAAGAGACTGCTCAATTGTTTTAATTAATTATTTCAAAGAAAGTTTATCAAATCAGCCATAATCATAAATAGTTTTCATAGGGACTTTAGGAATTGTCCACTTGTTTAACAAGTCAAGATTATGAGGTATATCGACCTCTTCTAGTCTAGTACTTTTAGTACTTGTATCTCCCAGATCCATGGGTGAAAGATTAAGATCTATGTCGAATAGTTCACCTCTATCTCATATACATTCCATGAATAGTTCTTGGCTCTGATACCATCTTTACAGGATCAAAGACCTGGCAGTAGTCTGCCCAGTCATAGATCAAGCAAGTCAAGCATCCTTAAGCTAGCGGTAGTTCGCCTGCTAAAGAATCGAAATATACAAGAATTTTGGCATAGTTTTTCAGACTGCATGGTAGATCTTTTACCCGAGCAAATGGTCTATCAGAATTTAATGCATACTACTTATTGAGCCCATGTGCCTGGCGGTTCTGACCGGGTATAGAGTGCCCTACTTATCAAAACTCATCTTTCGGGCTAAAACCACAGCTTGCCAGGCGGAGTCACTAAGACAAAGCCAATAAGAGTAGTGCTAAATTCGACTGTACCTCAATCTCAGAACCAAGTCAAAAAGCCATACTAAAATTCCTTTATACTTAAATAGAGCTTAGATCCGTTCATGGTTTATATAGGAGAGAAGTTAGTTATTCGACATAGATAATCTTTTAGCCGGACATAGTCCTGGCTAGGAGAAACATACTAAAAATAAAATTAAAAGAAAAGAACAATTAAATACCTTATAAAGGACTGTGTCTTCAAGAATCCAAAGTACACAGGTTTAATCCTTCCTGTGTACATACTCCTATAGTTTTTCCGTAGCTTAATGTAGCATAAGGTATATCTACCTGATTTCCTCTTAGAACTTTTCTAACTCGTTCTGCAAAAAGAGAAGGAAGTCCATCAATAAACTTAGCTTTCCAATAGTGAAGCTTATTTTCGGGTAGTTCCATAACCCTACTAAGATAAGTATCTTTATACCATCTGAAATAAGCCAGAGTTTGACATCGAAAATGTTCTAAAATAGTAAGAACCAAGGTATAAACAGCATCTTCTCTGTTTTTTATCAATGTCATTCCTAGGTTATCAACCCCTTCATCGATGGCTATTGCGTTTATGACCGCAGCCTTTTCTTCTGTGGTAAGATATATTATTATTATTATTATTATTATTATTATTATTATTATTATTATTAATCCTTGAATCCATAATTCAATTCAAGGATCAGTTAAGAGCCAAGTCAAGATCAGTTAAGATTCAAGTCAAGATCAATTAAGAGTCAAGTCAAAAGCAGTTAAGATCAAAATCAAGAGAAGTCAAGAGTCAAGTTAAGATGAGTTCTTAAAGTTTTCAAAAAAATATTTCACAAATGTTTTAAATTTGTTTTAAGACTTAAGTTTTGAGTTCAGTAAAGAGTAAAGTTGAAGTTCTTTTCTTCAAAGAAACATATGGGGAATAAGTATTTCCCAAAGAGATTTAAAATATTTTTCACATTTAAATAAGAATGGAAACTAAGATTTCCAACGGGCCTTCGGGCTAGTTCTCAAAAAAGAGTAACAGCTTTCTAAATGAAGCAAGCAGGGAAACTAAGATTTCCAAGATAGGCTTTGAGCTAAGTTTTTGAGCATTAATCTCAAATCACAGAAGAACTATGTTTTTAAACATAAGAGCTAATATTATACTTTTGGGAGTAGTATTGAGCACCGATATGAGGATGGGAGTTCACATTAACTCAAGTCTCCATAAATCATGTAGCCATCATGGGTAGAAAAGGGTCATACTTTTTCGATGAATCATTTTCGCATAGACTAGTGGATCCACTTAGTAGTTCAGGTCCTATACCACATCAAGGTATAGGATAGCCCATGCCGCGTGGGGCTAATAACAGTGTATCGTCACTATAGTTCTTAAGTGATGGTTGTCGGTTAGAAAAACTCCCACAGCAGTAATTGCATGGTTCCTGAAGGGGTTTTGCTTAGTATGGATGAGGGTATGGGACTTCATTTATGCATTGCACAAATAGACTTTGAGTGGGATCATGATATGTCTTTTATGATTTTATGATTTTGAGTTGAAAACATGTTTTAAACAGTTTTATTTTTCTCTATATTGCACTTGTTTTAAACTGATTTATAATGAAATGAGTTCAATTAAGTATTCATGAGTTGAGAAGTGCTAAGGTAAGGGTTTTCTTCAGATCCTTTTCAAGCCTATGTTATGTTTAGCATTCAAACTCGCATACTCTTACATTCAATATACTGATGCCAGTTGTCCTACATCATCTTATGATGCAGACGCAAGTAACTACGATCGGCATTCCGATGCATCATTGATCCAGTGAGCAGTTCAGAGTCTGTTGGTGAGCCTCCTTGCATTTCGGAGAATCTATTTCATTGTTTTCTAGTTTAGTTCATTAGGATGTTGTGGTTTTGTCCCAATATGTATCTCAGTTGTTATTAAAGGCTTCATAGACAGTCAGATGTTAGTTCTTTAGTCTTTCATTATCATTATTCCATGTTGAGACTTGAGTTTGCCTTAATGGCCAGTTGAATGTTCCTTTATAACATTCCAGTTTATTATATGAACTTATCTTTGTTGATTTTAAGTCTTCCACTGAGTTAAGTAAGTCAGGCCAAGGGTTCGCTTAAGTCCAGCAATGGTCTTCGAGTGTCAGTCTATCCCAGGGTGTAGGCTCGAGGTGTGACAAACTTGGTATTAGAGCACAGAGTTCAAGAGTCCTAGAGAGTCTATGAAGCCGTGTCTGTAGAGTCCTATTTATCGGTATGAAGCACGTCATATCTATAATTAGGAGGCTGCATTATTTAGGAACTATTTCACTTCTTTCATATTCATTTTGTGCATTACAGTTTGATATCAAAAAAGTTTCCCTCTAATTTGTGCTTGCGCGAGTTTTCAGACCATCATGTTTCCATGAAGATCAGTCAGAGGTCGTCGTTGTAGGAGAAATGTCGACGAACAAAGGGTACCTAATGCACTAGAAGTGCAACCCTAAGGAGAGGTCACCAATGCGGAATTCTGTGAAGCTATCCGGATGTTAAGTCAAGTTGCGACCTATCAAGTTGGACAGAGAGGTAATTGACAGGAAGTGGCTGATACTTCAAGGATCCGTGAGCTTTTAAGGATGAACCCACCAAGCTTCACAGGTTCAAGTGTCAACTGAGGATCTAGAGAACTTCATTGAGGAGCTGAAAAGGTTATTTGATGTGATGATGTTTCTAATGCGGAGAGAGTGGAACTAGTTGCATACCATAAGAAGGGTGTCGCTAGAATCTGGTTTGACCAATGAAAAAAAAAATAGGGTTGAGGATGCGCTAATAGTGAGTTGGGATGTATTTGAGAGTACTCTCATGGGACTTTATTTTCCCCGTGAGTTGCGAGAGGCAAAGATACGAGAGTTTCTCACCCTTAATCCAGAGTCTATGAGTGTTCATGAGTACAATCTAAAGTTCGCACAACTTTCCCGCTATGCTCCGGAGATGGTTGCTGACATGAGAAGCAGGATGAGTTTATTTGTTGCTAGGTTGTCTCGTCAGTCAAGCAAGGAAGGCAAGGTAGCTATGCTGATAGGGGATATGGACCTAGCAAGGCTTATGATCCATGTACAACAAGTTGAGGAGGATAAGTTGATGGATAGAGAAGAGTCTAAAAATAAAAGGGCTAAGACATCAGGGGACGAGTTCAGAGCTAAGCCTGCCTATTCTCAGGGTAGTATGGCGCAAATGGGTAGTAAGCCTCCTGCCTGCACTAAGTGTGGTAGGAACCACCCAAGTATTTGTCGTGAGGGCTTTACTAGTTGTTTCAAGTGTGGTTAGAACGGTCACTTTATGAGGGCCTGTCATGAGAACAAGCAAGGTAAAGGTAATGGGGGAAACAGAGCCCACTCTTCTTTAGTTGCTCCACCAGACAAAGCTGCACCTAGAGGGGCTACTTTCGATACTGGTGGAGGAACAAACCACTTCTATGCGATAACAGTTGCCAAGAGCAAGAGGATTTGCCAGATTTGGTCACTGGTATGATTCAAGTTTTTGACTCTACTGTTTATGCTTTGCTAGACCAAGGAGCGAATTTACCTTTTTGTAACTCCTTATGTTGCTATGAATTTTGATGTTAATCCTGAGCAACTTAGTGAGCCATTCAGTGTTTCTACACCTGTTGGTGATTCTATTTTAACAGAAAGAGTCTATCGTGATTGTCCCATTTCCGTCAATCACAAGAGTACAATGGTTGATCTAGTTGAGTTAGACATGGTAGATTTTGATGCCATTCTTGGTATGGACTGGCTTCATGCCTGTTATGCCTCAGTTGATTGTAGAACTCAAGTAGTCAAGTTTCAGTTTTCAAATAAGCCAATCTTAGACTGGAAAAGCAGTTTAACAGTGCCTAAGGGTCGTTTCATTTCATACCTTAAGGCAAGGAAGTTAGTTTCTAAAGGTTGTGTCTATCTCTTAGTCAGAGGGCAAGGAAGTTAGTTTATAAAGGGTGTGTCTATCTCTTAGTTAGAGTTAATGACTCTAGTGTTGAGATACCTCCTATTGACTCAGTAGTACGAGAGTTTCCAGAAGTCCTTCCAGATGATCTTCCTAGAGTCCCTCCTGAGAGACAGATAGACTTCGGTATAGATCTTCTTCCAGACGTCCGATATCTTTTCCGCCATATAGAATGGCACCAGCAGAGTTGAGAGAGCTTAAAAAGCAGCTGAAAGACCTTTTAGAGAAAGAGCTTTATTTGACCAAGTGTCTCACCTAGGGGCGCTTCGGTCTTGTTGAGAGAAAGAAAGATGGTTCCCTTAGGATGTGTATAGATTATCGTCAGTTGAATAAGGTTACCATCAAGGACAAGTATCCTCTTCCAAGGATTAATATTTATTCGATCAACATCAGGGTGCTTCTTGTTTTTCTAAGATTGTCCTCACATCTAGCTACCATCAGTTGAAAGTAAGGGAATGTGATATTCCCAAGACAGTATTCAGGACCCGTTATGGTCATTATGAGTTTCTGGTCATGTCGTCCAGTTTAACTAATATGCCCGTAGCGTTCTTGGACCATATGAATAGAGTTTTTAAAATTTATTTAGATATGTTTGTTATCGTCGTCATTGATGACATACTAATCTATTCAAGGAATGAAAAAGATCATGCTAGTCATCTCAGAGTAGTTCTCCAGACTTTAAAGGATAAAGAGTTGTATGCCAAGTTCTCTAAGTGTGAATTTTGGCTTGAATTTGTGGCATTCCTAGGCCACATTGTGTCTCGAGAGGGAATTAGAGTTGATATTCCAAAAATAGAGGCAGTGCAGAATTGGCCTAGACCTACATCTCCAACTGATATTAGGAGTTTCTTGGGGTTGACTGACTATTATAGAGGTTCCTCGAAGGGGTCTCGTCTATTTTTTCTCCTTTGACCAAGTTGACTCAGAAGACAGTGAAGTTTTAATGGTCTGAAGCATGTGAGAAAAGCTTTCAGGAATTGAGAAAGAGGTTGACTACTGCCCTAGATTTAACCTTACCAGAAGGTAATCAAGGTTTTGTGGTGTACTGTGATGCATCTAGATTTGGTTTGGGTTGTGTGTTAATGCAGAACGGCAAGGTTATAGCTTATGCCTCCAAATAGTTGAAAGTTCATGAGAAAACCTACCCAACCCATGAATTAGAGTTGACTGCCATAGTATTTGCCTTGAAAATATGGTGTCATTATCTTTATGGTGTTCATGTGGATGTGTTCACCGATCATAAGTCTCCAGTATGTGTTTAGTCAGAAAGAGCTTAATCTCAGACAGAGGAGATGGTTAGAATTACTCAAAGATTATGACATGAGTATTATTTAACACCTAGGTAAGGCTAATGTTATTGTTGATGTCTTGATCAGGTTGGCTATGGGTAGTACCACCCATTTTAAGAAAGATAAGAAAGAGTTTGCAAAAGATGTGCATAGACTTGTACGACTAAGAGTTCGACTAATAGATTCCACAAAAGGAGGAGTAGTGGTGATGAATGGGGCTGAATCATCATTAGTGTCAGAAGTAAAAGAGAAGCGAGACCAAGATCCTATTCTGCTTGAATTAAAGGCGAATGTTCATAAACAAAAAGTTATGGCTTTTGAAAAAGGGGGAGATGGTGTTTTGAGGTATCAAGGTAGATTGTGTGATTGATTTGAAGGGTAATTGGGATGATCACCTACCTCTTAGTGAGTTTGCTTGCAACAATAGTTACCAGTCTAACATCCAGATGGCTTCTTATAAAGCTCTTTATGGGAGACGATGTAGATCTCCTATTGGATTGTTTGAAGTTGGTGAAGTAGGGTTGATAGGACCATATCTATTTCATCAAGCTATGGAGAAGGTGAAAGTGATTCAAGAGAGGTTGAAAACGGCGCAGAGTCAATCGTCAGGAATCCTACAATGATGTTAAGAGAAAGGCGTTAGAGTTCGAAGTAGATAATTGGGTATATTTCAAAGTTTCACCCATGAAGGGGGTTATGAGGTTTGGTAAGAAAGGGAAACTTATTTCTCGATATATTGGACCTTTAGAATAGCCAAGAGGATTAGCAAAGTAGCTTATGAGTTGGAGCTACCACAAGGGTTAGCAACGGTTCATTCGGTATTTCACGTCTCCATGTTGAAGAAGTGCATGGGTGATCCTTCATTGATCATACCAACTGAAAATATTAAGATCAAGGATAGCTTATCTTATGAGGAGATTCCGGTTCAGATTCTAGATCGCCAAGTTCACAAGTTGAGAATAAAGGAGGTTGCGTCAGTCAAAGTCCTTTGGAGGAACCAATTTGTTGAAGAAGCTACTTGGGAAGCTGAAGAGGATATGAAGAAGAGATATCCACATCTCGTTGAAACCGAAGAAAATGCAGACCAAGGTTCTAATTTTCTTCTTAGTACTATCTAAATTATGAGTGAGCATGTTCTTTGTTTGAGATTGCTTTTGGGATGTTTGAACTTGATGTTACCACCCTTAACTTAGTAAGAGTAAATCTCATTCGAGGACGAATGTTCCCATGAGAGAGATATTGTAACATCTCGCAACTAGAAAGAACTAGAAGGAAGTTTAAAATCTAGAAATAGTCATTTTTGGGAAGAATTTAAAAATCTGGAAATTTGGTAAAGGTGTTAAAAGTGAGTTTTTAGTTAACTTCAAATGGCCATAATTCCTATCTTAGGATGAGTTAGGTGTACTTCCAAATATGGTTGGAAATTTCGTGGAATAATCTTTCCAACGCTGCTAAGTTTGCACAATTCCGAGTTTGTATCAGTGAGTTATGCCCATTGGAA
>CM073600.1:19022316-19337316 GCA_037074985.1 Solanum bulbocastanum
CTATTTATGACACTACCAAGTGTATACACCATGATAACCTCCAATGAATATCGAAAAAATAAAAATAAAAATCATTTTAAATTAATACTTACAGTTTTGGAGATGGTTACAGCTTCTTCACTTTATCAAACTGTCATAATTGTAGGAGTTTTCAAGTTTCAAATATATGTTTCATTTATTGCTCTTACAAATCATGAAGAAGCGGAATGATTAAAAGAACACATAAATTGAAGTTTTAAAAAAAGTGGCTCAAAAACATTCGTGGGAGTTGACTAAATTGTTGGCAAATTGATGAGAGATAAAATTAAATTAATATTTCATAAATTTATGATGGTGATTGCAACTTAATTTTATAGTTTATATATATATATATATATATATATATATATATATATATATATAGAGAGAGAGAGAGAGAGAGAGAGAAAGAGAGAGAGAGAAAGAGAGAGAGACTTATTTCTTCCATTATTTATATAGTTTTAGTTTCATATTGTATAAATTAAAAATTAACAAATCAAATATAGTATTGGGCACATTACTATTTTTTAAGTCTGATAATATTAGAATATTATTATAATATTATAACAAATAAAATTATGTATTATCAAGTTACTATGATCATATTAATTGTAATATTTAATTATTATAACTAATTAAAAAAAAGTTAACAAGTGAATAACAAATTTTATAATTTTTATTTTTCTAAAAATTATGACATTTAAAAAATATTTGCACAATGCGCGGGTACGAATACTAGTATATATATAAAAGAGAACTCTAGGTCCACCTAAGTGGCGGCACTAGAAACCAGGATTCCCTTTTAATTTATTTACTTTCAAAACTAGCATTCCCCTTTCATGAAAAGTTGTGACTTTTATGAAAAGTTGTATATTTTTTTGAAGAGTTGTGATTCTTATGAAGAGTTACGACTTTTATGAAAAGTTCTGATTGTTATGAAAGGTTGTGACCTCTTCGAAGAGTTGTAACTTTTCCAAAGAGTTGTGACCTTTCTGATAAGACACAATAAACATTTATTCACACTACCCTTTGTTGTCTATAAACAAAGGGATTTCCTTTCATTTTAAAACAACAAAAATTTTGAACTACTTCTTCTTCTTCTGCACAATTAAATATTCGTGTACTTTGCTCCTGTTGAGTGGCTCACTACACCATTGTTTTTGTATCAATACACTGGTTAATAGAATCGTCCTATCTTGCGGTGATCTATTCCTTTAAACCTTGGGTACTAGAGGGGATTAATTTCCATGAGGGTACACTATGCATTTAGTAGGCTCGATTTTTTCCTTTCTATTGTTACAAATTCTAGTATTTTTTTACAGTCACTAATTTGTACTTATGTTATTAATTGTTGTTTTTGAGTATATATTTTAAACTTTGTTGTTTATGTTTCTGCAAAGTTATTGTTATAAGTATTAGTTAGTACATATTAAATAACACACGTTAATTGAATATTCATGCAAGTTTTATCTACTAAAATTGTTGAAGGTACAGTAAAAGAATTCCTTAATGATCTATACTACCATATCTTGAAGACAAACTTCAATTTGGTATGTCATTATAAGCACATAAAGACCCTAAAAACTTTATCGCACCTTAATGTGCGAAGTGAACCAAGAAAAGAAGACAAGAATTAATAAACTTTTGACATAAGTTCAAGGATGTGCCAGATGACCTATAAAGAAATATGACTAAACTGCAACCTCTTTTAATCCCAAAGACATAAATAACTACACTATAAATTAATTGCTCATATTCAATATAAACTATGGACAGATTCTCAAGTTTACTGCAAGTTGTAAATACTTTTCTTGAAGTAATAGATGTGTTTCTCGACACTACGATTGGAATTGAAGTGTAGTTTAAAATTGAACTTTATCATTCTGGTATGTTGATTTTTAAAGAACATCCAAACAAATTGAATATTTATGTGTGATATTTTTCCCTTTCAAGTTTATATAACAAGTTGAATTTGTGTCCAATATGATACATTCTCCCTTTAATTTTTCATTTTAATAATTACTTATAATACATTTGAATGGAGAACTTTAAAATGATATATGTAAGGAAAAAGGTAGGGCTGAACTTTCTACACATTAGAATTAGAATATTTGTTCACTTTTTTAGCCTTTTAAAATTTATTTATCCCTTCACCAATGATTATTTATTTATTAGAAAATTTACTATCTCCAGTTGAGATTCATTTGATTCTCCAAAAATATCAAATAGTAACACTTCCTGGAAGCAAAAGGATAAATTATAAAATCAAATTAAAGATGATTGATTGAAGGATAAATGATAAGATGTTATAATTATTATCTTCCTTTATAGTGCTTTAGTTTCATGACTGATAGGTTTTAGGTACTATTTTATAAATTCCATGATATAAAATTCCTGCATGAGTCGCAGATAATTTTACTAGTATTTTTATAAAAGAGAACTATAGACCCACCTAAGTGGCACCCTTAGAACTCAAAAATTTATTTTGTATGTTTTTCTTTGTACTTTTAGGTTTTTACCCCTATTTTATTTTTACCTTTAAACTCGTTTCTTCAATTATTGTGTCCCTTCATTGCGTTTGTTCAGGAACTACTAATAAAAATTAGGTAAATCATACTGGTTGTTGTATTTCTTTTTCTTGACAAATTTCATCCCTAATTTTTGTGAAACTGCATCATTCCTTTGAAGTCTTCTATGGATCTTTACAAAAAAAAAAAAAAGAATGAAACAAAACTATTATTTCCTTGTGTTTTTTCTTTCATACAACACATCAAAAAGAAAAATTATTTCTACTGCACAATTCTTAAACAACTTATCACAATTTATCACAACCATGAGAATTTTTTGATTCATTCCTACTTCTTTTTGTGGGGATTTTCCTTTTGTCATCACTTTTTCCGGCAATTTAAGTTAGTTTTTTATTAAATGATCTATAAAACTTTATCTTTTATGAATTTGTATTGAATTATTTTTGTGCCTTCTACTATTGACTTTATAAACATTCTTGATGGAATCAGAATTGAAGAAGAGACAACAAAGAGAGAATAAATTATGCCCCAACTTGATAAGGTACTTGTACCTATTAATATATTTTATTGGGATTTGAAATATTATTGTATTAATCATCTCAAAAATGTTGTAAAGTTGAAATAGAAAAGTCACAACTCTTCGGAAAAATCATAGCTCACCAAACAATCACAATCCTTCAATGTGAAAAGGTGTCGACTTTTAATATATTCTTTTTATTAATATAAAACAATTTAGATGGAATATTTTGTAGGATTTGGGCTAAGACTTTTGGTAAATTGTTATATCATTTATTCAACATCTTTGAGATAGTCAATAAATTGAATGAATGGTCCGTAAATGTCACGCCCCGAGCCTATACCCTAGATGTGGCCGACACTCTAGAACCATTATTGGCCCCGAGTGAACCCTTAGCCTGGCTCAACTCTCAGTGAAAGACTTACTCAACATTAGATGAACTCAAAAGTAAGGCTTTAACTCAAAATAACTAACTCGGAATATTTAAAAACATTCAACTGGCCAAAAAAGGTTCCTCAAGTGTAGAACATTAACAATTGAAAATGAAACAGACTTCTCAAAACACTACTGTTTATTTATCTATGAAGCCTCTAATAACTATGATGGAAGTCGGACAAGAATCACGGCATCCTAACAAAACTGAAAGATACAAATGGAATCCTTCAAAAGCAAGGAGGTTCACCAAAGCTAATTTGAACTTCAAGTGGTATCAATGAAGCGCATGTTGATGACCCTGGTTACTTGTATCTCCATCATGAAAGATGCAAGCCAAATGACGCAAGTACATGAAATGTACGAGCATGCAAGGGGAACCCTAAAGCACATATATAAGCTTGAACTATTAAAAAGGAAGAACATACTCACCTCATCTCAACTCAAGGATACTCAATGATGCTGAAAACACAAAAGTACTCAACTCAGTTCATTATAAAAGCAACAATAAAGATTCATTACAAAGAAAACTTTTTAAACAATAGATAATAGCTCAATGTATTTAAAAATACAATAATAACTCTAAATAAGATTCTCTAACAACCATTACTATGAGCTATGTGATGATACAACGTCTCGCCCAAGCTACCAAAACTGTCTTATACCTTGCTGGAGTATAAGATATCCTCAATTAAGTGGATCCACTAAGCTATGCTTAAAAATCAATAAGGAATCATCTAAAAAGTATGACCCTTTCTACCCACATTGGCATACATGGTTTATGAGGACTTTGAGTTGTTTGAACTCGTCACCATATCGTGCTCAATAATACTCCCAATAATATAACTAATGTTCATATGTTTAAAAACATTTCCTCATTGTCAAACTTTGAGATTATTACTCAAAAGGGTTCTCTTAAAAGAGACAGGGCTCAAAACTCCTCATAACTCATTTGGAAAACAAAGTTTCCTCTCATTTTAAATGTAAAACATTTACTCTTGGAAATACTTAGTTCCAACATATTCATTTTGAAAAATGAAACTCAACTCTCCTCATCCTCATACTCAAGTACTCAAGTCTTAAAAAAGGTTTTAAAAGTTTGTAAAAGACTTCTCAAAATAACTCGAAAGAACTCCCTTGACCTTTGCTCTTGACTCTATCTTAAATTTGAAATGTGAATTCAATAATTATGCTTTGAAATGTAGGACCTCTCAATGATTTAGGAGGTTTAAGATAGTTGATCATAAGAACGGGCAAAGACCCAATTTAAAGAACACAGGTGCGACACGGAGATGAAATTAAATTTTTGATCACGAAATAATTTTTGAGGCATAGGACTACGTATCCTCTCCACGACGCGGAGAGGAGGGTGATTATCTGGGAATTAAAATTCTAAGCGCCTCCGTGACACGGACCTGGGCACAATTATGTGTCTGATCTTTTTCTCTCCTGCCAAACTTGATTCAACTTATATCCACTGCAAATCTAAGGTCAAATTCACGAATTCTCATAACCTAGAACATTTTCAGCAAAACCCACACAAAGAACTAATCAAACAACTCAACTATTGTGCATAACCCTCACCTAAAGGATTTCAAAAACCTCAAGTTATCCATTTAACTCAAGAACTTCTCAACAACTCAATAATCAACTTCAAGAATGAATTCATGGATAAGATTTTACATGATTTGCGTAAGGGATAATAAAACTAACACTATGAAAGCTTACATACCTCAAAGGAATTGAATCCTTGACGAAAATCCTCAAATTCGAAGAACGCTTGCACTTTCTCCCTTGAATTTCTCTCTAAAACCCTAAGCATGATTTTAATTTATGAAAACTGAACCAAATCAGTTTAGACCCCTAAAAATATATTACTAAAAGCGTTTAAAGCTAATGGGGGTAAGAAAAAGACCAAAATAGCCCTCATTAATTCGGGTAACTTTCCTTAACTGGACAGGCTGACTTCAAATGGGCATATCTCCCTAATCCAAACTCGAAATTTATCCAACTTGGTGGCGTTGGAAAGTGGTTTTAAAGACCTTTCATTTGATATCATATGGGAGACCTAACTCATCTTGTACTGAAAGTTATGGTTGTTTTAAGTTGACTTAAAACTCACAATTGGAGACTAACTTGCCCAAATCTCAATTTAGCCATTTCTCAATTTAGCACTTTCTAATTAAATTTAGATCTTTCTAAGGCGAGATGTTATAGTAAAGGTACTTAAATATAGTATAAAATATAGAATATGTACTAAATTGGGTGTTAAGAAGAAAAAGAATAGAAAACATAGAAAAATTATGGTTTAAAAATGTGAGAGAGCCCCTCTATTTAAAGTCAACAAAGGGTAGTATAACAATTGTTTATTGTGCCTTATAAAAAACTCACAACCCTTCGGAAAAGTCGTAACTCTTTGAAAAGTCACAATTCTTTAAAAAAGTCACAATGGGTCTTCACTTGAGTCTTAACTTTCAGATATCACCTTGATTTTTGGGTGAGTATCTTGATCTTGAATTGAATTCGAGGCTTAACTTGCTAGTTAGAGTGAGCTTTTGACACTCTTCAAAATGACAATTTGAAAATGTTCTTGAATGGTTGCATGTTTTCTTGATCAGTAGCTGAATAGAAGTAGGTGTCAGGAAGTTAGGTTGCTACATGCAATTAAGAAGCTGATTCTGGCTATCATGGGGATTGATCATTCTGAAAAGAGTTGAAACTTTGTTCTTGAATTTCAAATCCATGTTTCGCTTGAAGAAACCTGAAAACCATCAGAAACAAAAGAAAGAAACAAAATTTTTGCCCCAATTTTCGCAGGAAAAATTTTGTGAGTTATTAGCAAATGTGAATTTAAAATAAATAAATAAAATAAATAAACTTAGATTAGGAAGTGTTTATCCTAGGAGAAAGTAATCAAATCCCATTATGTATGAGGGTCCTGCTAGTCCCATTATGTAGGAGGGTCCTGCTAATCTAAATCCCATTATATAGGAGGGTTCTGCTAATCCCATTATGTAGGAGGGGTCCGGCTAAAATAAATCCCATTATGTAGGAGGTCCTGCTAATTCCATTGTCCAGGAGGGTCCTGCTAATCCCATTATGAGGAGGGTCCTGCTAGTCCCATTATCCAGGAGGGTCCTACTAGTCCTATTATGAGGAGAGTCCTGCTAATCTAAATCCCATTATGTAGGAGGGTCCTGCTAATCCCATTATGTAGGAGGATCCTTCTAATCTAAATCTCATTAAGTAGGAGGATCCTGCTAATCCCATTATGTAAGAGGGTCCTGCCAATCTAAATCCCATTATGTAGGAGGGTCCTGCTAAACTAAACCCCATTATGTAGGAGGGTCCTGCTAATCTAAATCCTATTATGTGGGAAGGTCCTGCTAATCCCATTATGTATGAGGGTCCTTCTAAACTAAATCTCATTATGTAGGAGGGTCCTTCTAATCTAAATCCCATTATGTAGGAGGGTCCTTCTAATCTAAATCCCATTATGTAGGAGGGTCCTGCTAATCCTATTATGTAGGAGGGTCCTGCTACTCTAAATCCCATTATGTAGGAGGGTCCTGCTAATCTAAATCTCATTACATAGGAGGGTCGTACTAATCCCATTCTGTAGAAGGGTCTTGCTAAACTAAATTCAATTATGTATGAGGGTCCTGCTAATTCCATTATGTAGGAGGGTCCTGCTAATCTAAATTCCATTATCTAGGAGGGTCCTGCTAATCTAAATCTCATTATGTAGGAGGATCCTGCTAATACCATTATGTAAGAGGGTCCTATTAAACTAAGTCACATTATTTAGGAAGATTTTGTCGAACTGAATCATCAAATACAATCACCATAACATATTATTTTTTTTAATTTTTTTTTCAAATGTCTTAGATTAGGAAATGTTTATCCTAGGAGAAAAATGAAAAATAACTATCTCACACTAGAAAATGTTTATTCTAGGAGAGAAAGAAAGAAAGAAAAAATTAATGATACTAACGGACTCCGACTAGAAAGTGTTTATCCTAGGAGAAATATCTCAGACTGGGAAATGTTTATTATAGGAGAAACAATGGATGTAAATTTTTTCTATTTTTTTTCTTGCAATGATGTTAACAAATATGAGTCTTCAAGATACCTTTTATGTCAGGAACATTTCCCTGTTTTAAAAAAGAAACGAAGAAAATTTATGATTTTTTTTAATGGTGGTCGATTTGTGGGATTGGCTTTGAGGATAGTTGCTCCTATTGTTGCCATGTTTAAAGTTAATTTTAGCTTGAGATAGACTGCTTTCGTTTGCTAGTCAGCTCACTTTGATAATCTTGAAAACATCTTTAGTTGTTCAAAACTTCCAACTTCATAATTGCTATATTGTTTCCACCCTCCAACAATCATTGAATCTTGTATTCATATAAATTCTCAAAATTTGTCAATTGTTGGCAAGTTACTATGTATATCAATATACCTTGAATCATGTCACATTTGATGTGCTGACCAAACTTTGCTTTGTGTAATTGAAAAGATGGTAGCAATTTAGAAATCATTTCCTGCTTGCTTTAATGAAGACTATCTCAAGATCGAATTGAGCAACACAAAATAAGAAGAAATAATATTTGATCCTTTTGAGAAAAATAAATAAAAATAAATAAATGGACTCCATTGATAGTGGTGGTCAATTCTAATGATCATGACATGCATTTTGGATTAAATTGCCTGTCTATCCAATCAATCTAAACTTCATTTTTGTCAAACTTTCAACTTTGAAGTTAGACTTCTATAATCCAACTTTTGCACTAGATTTATGACTAACACATGACTTGTGGTGCCTTGAAAGGTTTTCACAGACAAATCTCTTTCTTTTTTATTATCTCTCACTCACTATCGTTTTATGGTTCCCTGAGGGTTTTCACCAATAAGACTCTCTCATTTTTTACTTTCTCTCAACTCAAATGATATCCTCTAGGGCTTTCGAGGATTTTCATCGATAAGATTCCCTTATTTTTCACTCCTCATGTGAGTGGCATGACATTTTTCCTAATAAACACTGAAAGCTTGCTTGACTTGTCATTGCTAAAAATTGAATCAGAAGGTCTTTATTTGGATTGTAACATGGCTTTTGGACAGGGTTAAAAAGAAAGAATTGCCATGAAAGCTCAAAGGTACTGCGTAACAGGGTTAAGACTTACAACTTTTGAAATCGACTCTAATTTACAAAAATACAATAATAATAATAATAATAAATTATTATTATTATTATTATTATTATTATTATTATTATTATTATTATTATTATTATTATTATTATTATTATTATTATTATTATTATTATTATTATTATTGCCCAAGTTTGTGTGATGAGGACTTTCTAGATTTTTTCTTGCTTGGATCAAACCTCAAAATAAGGCTGCCTACATATCTTATCAAAGCAAGAATCAGGTCAAACATAGTTTAGAAAGTTTGTTCTTTTGTTGTTATTATTTTTTCAACCTTTCTTTTTTCACTTTTTTCTTGACTCTTTTTTGTGACTTTTTTTTTTTTTTTGAATTTGTAAATTTTTTTTTTAACTGTATTTTGATTTCAAAAGAGGGGTATGAAATAGAATAAAATTAAGGCTCAAAAGGGGTAACAAAGGATTACACTGTGTTTGGATAGTAGAATAAAATGTCTTCGTCATATCAATTATTAAAAATGTCAAATACAAGCATACCCTTAAGATGTGAAGTGAAAATCATACATTATCTCTTTAAAACGTATGCATTGATGAATATGTATATAATTTTTGTTTCATATTTGTCAGCTTGGAATCTCCATTTGAGTAATATCTTCTTGACAACAAATGGCATGTGTCAATTTAAATGAAATTTATTCTTTTAAGCATTTTCGATACTAAAGGACGTATCAAGGTGTTTAAGTCCTTTATTCATTTCCTTGAATGTGTATTTTTTTTTTTTTGACTTCTTTGGTGTATTCATTCCATGACTAGATATAATCTTAAGATCTGACCAAATCCTCTTTCATATCATGTCACAAATTGAATTGAATTGAAAAGAGATTCATATGTGGAAAGCCAATTAGAACGAATCAAAGTGACGCAGAATAAAAATTATATTAAGATAAAAAAAGACTTGGTGACAAGACAACAAACTAAATTTAGGCCACAACTCTATAATAACCCAAACTAGGACAAGACTGAACAAACAAATGCATAAGAGAAATGATAGAAAGGTCTGGCTTACTAAAAAATAAAAATGAATCGCATAGCAGAAATGATGACAAAATAAACTACGTTTTTTAGAGAAAAGAAGAGTGTGTCACAATCACCAAGCTGGACTTCTTAGCCACTGCTTTGCACATTAACCTTCGTAAAAGCTTCACCAATTTTAATTGTCTATTCTTCAGAATTGTCATATTCTTTGTCATCACATATCATCTCGATAAAGTGTACATCATTATGTGCCAATAGAGGATTCTTAGTAAAAATGAATCGCATAGCAGAAATGATGACAAAATAAACTATCAAATTTATTTCTCTCATTCCATAAATTTTGTTTGAGTAACAAAGTATCAATAATGAAAAGTGGTGAACATTTAGCCTTGGACAAGTAGATTATGTGTCTAATTTTTTTTAATTATGTTGTTGTAGCGTAAATTTTTAACGGTCTTAACTTATTTTTAACATGTATTATTTTTGAAAACTTTTTTCATGATAATTTGTTTTGAAAAGGAATATATTCTAACCATAAAATTATCTGATACTATATTTTTCGTGTGAAAAATAGAAAAAGTGATGCTTCATTGCTTCATAAAAAATCAACCAATACTAATAAGAAAATTATATCACCAAACATATATTAAAATAAATTATGTAAAATATAAAAATGATTAGATATGAAGATATTCTTAATCATTCATTATAAATTTCCGAATAATCGAAAAGTTGACGTAGGCTCTAAAAAAATTTAAAAATAGGGCATATGAATGGAAATGAATCTTATGATGTGGTCTGACTTTGTAAGAGAAAAACAGGACAATGAAATTGTTGATGATGAGAAGAGGGATGAATTTATTCAATAACAAAAAGGGAAAGCATGATAGAAGAAGAAGGGAGATGCCTAGTCAAAAGTTCTTTAAAATATTATACTATTGTAGTAAAACAGTTAAACTTTCAAAAAACATGGGAGGAGAAGGGTTAGTGTTCTTAAGAGCTATTTTAATTGATGTAATTTTTGTTAGAAGAATGTGTGTTATGAAGAAAAAAAAATGTGGCTAAAAGCTACTACTATGGATTACAAGGTTGGTAATTTCTCCATTCCTTGAAGTTATCTTTTGTCATTTCAAGACTATTACACATCAAGTTCTACCCAAATATCGTCTTAGAGTCTCAAATAAAATTGGCGCCCCTGCTTGGGATATCTAATTTCTTCATCGACAACGTCATTCCCTAACATACAAGGATGAAATTTTCCGTTACGCTCTTGAGAAAATCCTCTGAGAGTTAATGACTTTGCATCCCCATATTTTTTGGTTTTTAAATTATATTTATCTATTTTTACTAAATTTTATCACCGGATATTATGAGTACTTTAAATATTGAAAGTTGATTGAAGTGTTGGTCAATTTTTTGAGGTATGTTGTTCCAAAACATAGAAGCTCTTCTTGTTAGAATGATTTTTATCATCATTGGATATCTCATAGTTTACTTCCTTTAATATATATTTTTATTGTAATTTTGTTGTCTCCTTAAAATTGTATTAATTATTTTTCGTTTAACATGTATATGATCTTATTGGAAAAGACTTTCGTACTTTTAATATTTTTCCCTTTTTCCTTCTCATTCAGCCCTTTTAAATATTTTTAGGGTGAGTTATGACTATTTTCGGCAAGCTTAATTTGAAGATTGTAACACCTTGATATTTGAAAATCTATGTATAAAAAGGGGCAATGTGGTGATATACAAGTCCAATCTATAGACCGTAGGAAGTCTTACGGGCCTTAGAAGGAAAGTCGTACACTTGGGATTTGAGTTTTTGAAATACCAAGTTCTAGTAGTTGACCTACGAATGGACAAGATGAGTCATAGGTTGTTTGACGAGTTGTAGCAATTGGTTGTAGAAGGAGTTCCAGACTTGGTTAAAATCTAATTGTTTTTTCTTTGAGTTTTACAGTTAGTGACTACGGCCCGTAGAAGCTTCTACGGACCGTATGAACCAACTATAGGAAGTGACAAACATTTATACCTCCAGTAACTCGATCTACGAACCACCAGGACGGACTGTCGAATGTTCAATGGTTCGTAAGGGGCACCCATAGATCACTCCGGTAGTTAATTTCCTAAGGGTAAATGAGTGTTTTCCTATTCATTTAATACCTAGACTATGCCATTTTTCCTTCTACCCTAATCCCTATAAAATATATTACCCCATTCTCCTAATTCCCAAAATCTAACCAAGTTCATCCTTTCTAAAGTCACTCTACCTAAGGAAGAAGAGGACAAGCTAGGGTTTTCACAACCCGAGCCTACACCCTGGACTTGGCCGACACTCGAGAACCATTGCTCATCCCCAAGCAAACCCTCATCCTGGCTGACTACAAGTGGAAGATTAACTCAAGCATACATAAGCATCAAATTTAATGAAACACATGGAAACATTTTATTGAATCTCAAAACTCTCAAAATATACTAAGTATGAACATAGGTTTTAAATAAAACATCTCAAACTAAAAGACTCTCCAAAATTGTCTATCTATGAAGCCTCTATTATACAAAGATGAGTATCGGGACAAGACCCATGACTACTCAAAATGTTACTAATACCAACAACTCATAAAACTGGAGTCCTTCGGAAGCAAGGAGACCTCACTCGAAAGCTGACGAGCGGATGAAGTGATCTCAACAAACTCTTGTTGAGGATCCTAAGAACCTGTATCTGCATCATTAAAAGATGCAGGTCGAATGACTATCAGTACATTTAATGTAAGAGTATGTAATATAGTTGAATAACAAATAATTGAAAGAAAGGACTGGAATAGATAACAGAGTACTCAAGATGAATGTAAAGAAATAAATGAGTTATATCATTTAAAACTTTACAAAATACTTTCTCATCTTTGAACTCAACATAATAAGTGATGTATAAAAATACATTTTTACTCTATTGGGAGATTCTATAACCGACAACCATCACTATGAGCTACATGATGACACAGCGGCTCCCCCACGCTGCCAGAACTGTCTTATACCTTGTCGGGGTATAGAACACCTCAACTAAGTGGATCTGCTAAGAAATGCTTAAAATCAATAAGAAATCATCTAAAAATAATGAACCTTTACCCATGTTGGCATACATGGTTTACGGGAGATGTGAGTTGTTTGAACTCTCCCTTATATCGGTGCTCAATACTACTCCCAATAATATATACTCATGCTCATATGTTTAAAAAAACATAACTCTTCCTCTGGTTTGAGATAATGGCTCAAACTACCCCCTTAAAAGAGTCAACTACTCTTGAAATAACTTTTGAACTCATAACTCATTTAGAAATCTCAGTTTCTCTTTTATCAATGTAAAAATTGATGCCTCAAGGAATACATAGTCCCCTTATACTCATACTTGAAAACTCTTCCTCAAAAACATTTCAAAATTATATTATAATATAATCATTGATGACTCAGAAAGTCATACTGCATAAATATTGATGTTATATCTAGATACCATATTGCTTAAACATTGATGGCATACTCTATTGTCATACTAATAATGTTTTAGAAACTCTTTCTCAAAACTCATCTTTACTTTATCAAAACTTAATTTAAAACTCAAGTGTTTGCTTTAAAAAAGCTTCTCAAAATTGATAACTCAATTCATAGGTTCATACAGAATTATGGATATGAATGACTCAAATCAGGGATCTTAATAGCAATATAGAAACTCAGTACTTAGAATGCAAGAACTCAAGGACACTACTAATCTCAAGAATACTCAATTCATAGGATTCATGTTGTAATATAGACATGAACGAATCAACTCAAGAATATCTTAATGCATAAAATATAGCAATTCAATAATTAGGAATAGAATTTCAAAAAGAATCAAGAACTCAAAATCAACTTATCTCAAGAATACTCAAATCTAGGGATAGAATCCTAGATTTCTTTTTTACTGATTTGAAAGTTAGGTGTAGGGCGTGATGAGAAACTAGTCCAATACTATGATAACCTTGCATACCTGGAAGAGCAAGGTTTTTGAAGAATCTTGAAAAAGAACTTGGTTAGAAGTCTTGAACCCTAGCTTGAAGGTGACCAATCAAGAAAACCTTTCTTGAGATTCTTGAATTACTTTCTTGAAATCTCTATGGCCAAGAATTATGATTTCCATTAGTGATTCATAATTGTATGGAGAAATTTCAGTTGAAAAGAATGAAATTTTTGGTGAAAGACTTACATTGAAGAAGAATCTTGAAAAATATTGAAAGAATCTTGAATGGAGTCTTCTTCTTTAATTCTCCTTAGAATTTTGTCTTAGGGTTTGAGAGAGAAGAGAGTGATGGATTAAGAGATGAAAATCTTATTGTTTTGGGTCTTTAATTAGTCAAGAAATTTGTTTAGGGTTTTCTTAGAGGTAAAAAGACAAAAAAGACCCTTTTTTTAATGTTTTCCTGTCGGCTTATTCGTCACAACACTATATCAGAAAGCTAAAATGGTTATAACTTTTTACTCAAACCATGGATTTTTTGTTAAATTAGTGCCGTTGGAAAGAAGATTCAAATACCTTTAATTTGATAGGTTATGGGGCACATAACTCTTTATATTCTAAGAGATAGGATCGTTTAAAGTTGACCCAAGTAAAATCTTACATCAAAACTTATTAGGTAAGGAAACTTTCAACTCAACTTTGTGTAGGAGTTTTTAGTGGCCTTAATTGATATCCAAAATCATTCTCACACTAAATAATTTACCTTTACACATATGGGCAATTTAAGAATCACCCGATATGACCCTACAAGTAAATGAAGAATGGTTCGAGTCTTAACTTAGAACTTTTTGGGGTGTTACAATATCTCCCTCTTAGGATCATTTGGCCTCGAATGACAGTTGGACTGGGAAATGGAACGGGGTTACTCTTATTCAATCTTAACCCAAAATCATATGGTTCGGATTCTATACCTCTATAGGAAATCTCATCCCAAGAATATTACTCCTTACCACCACATTCAACCGACCTTAAGCTCATATCAAGAAATACCTAATGTGTCATGCATTTGTGCAAATGTTAACAACACCACATTCAAGCTTAGAACCTTAACCACTTCATAGACTCCTACTAACTCACTTTCTAAGAATTTCTCATCCTCTCGCCATCTCTACCAATTGAACTTTCATGCATTATTATCAAGAACTGACTTATTAGTCATTGTAAAACTTCATTCATCCTTCCTCAACTTTTGTAACGTTAGATGGAATAAACACAATACTGCAACAAATATAAGAGACATCAACCTTCTCCTTCTATCATCACTCAACTACTATTATCAACATCACTCTCTAACTAAAAAGGATCACTGAAAAAGCTTTAGGGCGAAAGATCATAAGTACGATTCATTTGAGATATTTGATATAAGAAAATGCATGGCATAACATTATGTTTCTAGCCATTGAGGATAAATCATGAACTTGTGAGACTGGACATACTATGAAACATGAATGCTTATATGAAAAGATTCATATCATTAGGCTGATATCCACAACTTTATGGATTAAGCTCGAGGTTAATGGGCTAAAGTCTTTGCCCCTAATTTTGGAAACTGAGCATAGATGTGAAACTCTCTGAAGTGTATGAGCATAGCTCATAGACAGAATTCTGATATTAGAAACGTTAACAAGATGGTTTAATAACTGGACTTGAGATATACGCAGGATTTTGAACGGATTCATATATCACTAAAACTCTTTCTGAAGACATCACTATCTCATTCCTAACACTTGACTTGATTTCTCATCTTATCATCTCCCCCTGGGTGTAAAGCTGACATTTGAAAGCTGTGGTTCTATTCCATCATCTCTACACTGGTCTATGTTTCTTTTGCTCTAATAATTGAGAAAGACTCATCTCATGGCTACTGATCTCTCCATAAACATGTACTAAGACTCCTTCTAAGACCTATTTCTAAGATGCTTCTAGAAACCTCTTCTCTTGGCTTATAAAGCCACTTCATCTAACTATTTAGGGAAAAAATAGTGCTCACATGAGCGTACTCCATATTGACCATCTCAATTATGCTATCTAGTGACTTAGTCATACTTCATTTCTCTCATCTAAAAGTTAGGATCTCACATTTGTACCATTCATACTCATTGTCTAACATCATAATTCCTCATCTACACTATGTCAAGTCTACCATATCAGATCTCACGACTAACATCATCACCCTCATGTTGTCATTCTTTTTATCACGACGCTCATCTCAAATTCAAGTTTAATGCTTATTACTAAATCTGGATATCAATATGATTGCTCGCTTACTATACTAACTTACAACTACTTGTACAAATTAAGAAACACTCACCCACTAAAATCTCACGACAAGTAGTCAATCTTTATCTCTCAGGCTTCATAATTACAATTTACCGTCACACTTCCTTTCACAACTTAAGTACTATTTACCCATTTACATACATCATTCCATAATTGTTTTTGTAACCCTCTGAATATTAGTTTTGCCTAATTAGTATTTGAAATCATAAATATAATTTTGTAAGCAGTGCAATTTATCTCCTAGAAAATATTAAACTTCGTTAAATGAAAGGGAAAATATGAAAAAAAATAATCAAACTTTTGTCTTGAACTTTGAATAGTTCAATTATTTTGAACAATGAAAAAAGCTCAAAAAATTCACTTGCTATGTAATAGAGGGAGTATGATATATACAACTCTAATATTGCTTGAGCAATGGACAGTTAGAGATTAATCTTTTTAAAAAAACATAACATATACATGTGTTATTTAACTTGGCCTCAAGTCCTCAACTAATATTTACGCCTTCTAACTTTGGGTGTGCACAAATAATAGACAGTTAAACTTATATAAAATTGAACAAATCAACACATGTGGCATCCTACATTTGCACCCTAATGCATAAAAGAAATATTAATGTTGTTCACACTTGCATTTGAAAGGACATCTTAAAAAAAATTACTTTTATTTCTAATCACGAACCAAACAATCAAAGTGATCCATTCTCCTGTGTATGAAAGGAATAATGCAAAGGTGTCTGAACATAATTATTAAAGGAAGGTAATTATTTTTTTCTGTTGTTACGAAGGATTAATTAATTATGTTATATAGGATCAAAGTCAATAAATCACTTGAATATATCCATATATTGATCTTATGTGTATAGAAAATATGTATTTGAATATTGATTCTTCTACAATTTAATACAATAATTAATTACTTTTGTATACGGTGAATGTTAATGGATAAACGAAGAGATACTTTGAATATTTATTAAGACCTCTTGCTTCTATCCACTTCACTATAAATTACAATTTTTCCTCTGTAAATTTGAAATACAAATTAACGTTTGAGAATCAGCATGACTCAAGGTATAAACTTCTCCCTTTTTCCCTTTAGCTTTGTTTTCTTGTCCTTCTATTTGGATTATATGTTTTTAGCCTAAAACTATTTAACTCTTTTCTAATAGATAGTAAGAGTTGTTGCTGTTAAAGATAGACTCAGTGTTCTACCAAGTAACGTTATAGATCATAGCCTCGAGGTCTTGACGGTTCATGAGGCTGCAAGAACTAGTATTTTGTCAAAAAAGTGGAGATATATTTGGGCCAAGCTTCCCAATTTGGTGCTTGATAAGCAATTCTGCATGAAATTTGCTAAAAAATCTCAAAATGTCTTTAAACCAACAATAGATATGATTCTCTTACAACACTTAGGAGATATTGTGAAGTTTTATCTTGATGTTTCAGAAGTACATTTGTCTACATATGCAGATATTGATAGATGGATGCTTTATGTCACCAGAAATGGTATCAAGAAGCTAAAGCTTAACATGACAAAAGATGGTACTTACAAACTACCTTCTTAAATATTTAATTGTCCAACGTTGACACATTTGAAACTCTTCAACTGCATCTTCAAATTACCAAATTCTTTTCTTGGCCTTCAAACTCTTTTCGTCCTTCAGTTTGAAAATATAACCTTTGTTCCTGCAACAGAGTTTTATACTATCAGTGTGCCCCTTCTTGCCAAACTAACCATAGAACTCTGTGATGGTACTCAATACCTCAACATTTTGTTCTTATCGGAGTTGAAGTCCTTGGTTATTATTGAGAGTCGCTATAATCTTGATCTGAACAGAAACTGCTTCAAGAACTGTAAAAAAATGGTAGATTTATACCTTGTGATTGAAAATCCAATACTTGCTGATGAAAGATCAACTTTTGGAAAAGCTTCTCTATAGCTCGCCTACTTTAATGACCCTCCTAGTCATTTCAGTGTCTTGCCTTCTATGTGTCGTTAGAGCATTCCTGTAGCGACCCCAAGTCATTTATGACTTCTTGGGATTGACAGTTCGGTCACTTGGTCTTTCGTTTGGTTGTTGTGCGAGTTTTAGTGTTTTTGGAGCTTATGAACCTTGAACGATCATTTTCGATCAAAAGTTCAAGAAGATGACATTGGAATCCAATTCTGACGATTCCATTAGCTCTAGAAGAGTCATATTAGCCTAGTAGCATGGTCGGCATGACTCTCGAGGTTTTCAGTGTGAGTTGGTGCAATTAGGCGTTTTAACTTTAAGTTTAAGCCTAAGTTTGACTTTAGTCAACATTCTGAGTAAACGCGCTAGGATGAGAATTCCGTCAGCGCGGTCAACTCCGAAATGTCAATTTTGGTCTAGATTGACCCTTCTTTTGTGTTCTGAGGTTTCCGATATTTTTCCGAGCACTTTTGTGGTTTTTGACCTAAAATGACATTTGGGTGTGGGACCCACTTTTTGTCAAGCTGACCTCGTATGGAAATTTTGACTATGCCATTGAGTCCATAATATCAAATTTTGGTATGGTTGCATATCTCGTTTGCGTGCACGGGGTTTCAAATGGGTTCGGAGTGTCCTGTCGGAGTTTTTAAGTTGCTGAAAATCTGGTGCATTATGCAGAAAATTCAGCAACTGTTTTAAATTTTGGTATGGTTGCATATCTCGTTTGCGTGCACGGGGTTTCAAATGGGTTCGGAGTGTCCTGTCGGAGTTTTTAAGTTGCTGAAAATCTGGTGCATTATGCAGAAAATTCAGCAACTGTTTTAAATCTTTAAAAGGGCATAACTCTTTCATTTCAAGTCCAAATTCAGTGATTCAAAGGTTCATCTTGTGGGGTTTCTCTCAAGGAACACGTTGGCGAGCTTGGAAACTAAGTTGGGGTTCCCGTTTGAGGTAAATCTCGTAAAATACCTGCTACCACGACCTTTTTGTGAGCTCGATTTTGAAATTTTTGAGACTTGTTTTCTCAGCCATTTTAGGTCCGATTTCAGTGTTCTTGAGGCTATCTTGGGTGATTTTTCGAGGAGAACATTGTGGTGTTGTCGAAATTCACTGTAGACCTCCTGTTTCTGGTAAATTTACTGATTCAACTGCTGTCCCATTTCTAGTTCTTGAGATAATTCGGGTTTTGGTTACTTGTTGATATTGTGATGTTCCCGAGCCCCAAATTGTGTCCCATTTTGGGACAAATTGATTGGGACCTACTTTTGGGATTAATTCCAAAATTTCTAGCGCGGGTCCCACTTTCCCCGTTTTGACCCCAAAATTGACCCGTCTCCGTTTGTTGTGATTTTGGTGTCTAAACGACTGTATTAACGTTGTGATCCTATATTTGATAGAGTGACAATGTTCAAAGGTCGTTCGGGAAGGAAAGCTCCGACAAAGTGATTTGGAGCACGCGCGATCGACCTTAAGGTAGGCTATGACTTCCTTTCTATTAGATTGAGTTTAGTTGTGTAAAAGCATGTGGATTGGAGTGAATTGGGGGTGGGTACCAGTTTCTTAGTTTACTTTGATTAGATACCTTATGTTAGGATCGATTAACCATATTTCGGCATAGTACCATGTTAGTCGGGTTAGTAGAATCACATGCTTATGTGTTAAATGCTATTGTATGCTTGTGCTGTGTGTTACATGCTTTGTTTATTTTCAAATGTAAGCATGATGTCCTTGGTCTAGTTTAAGCTAGCATTGCCTTAGACTTATGACTCGTATAGGCTGGATAGCCTTGACTCTTTGCCGACATCATTCGGATGGCTCAACTCCTTGTAGACTAGAGTAGCAGACTTTTGTCTAATAATTTGAGCCTTAGATTAGGCGTTATCGCTGGTTGTTGCACTTCTGTATCTTCTCCCTTTAATTCTGCGGTTTTGATGCGTTCTCGAAGCTTCAGTGCATCACTAGAGGCGTGTGATTGAGATAGTATAGGCTTGGAGCCTTTTCTGTGATTTCTTGGAGTGGACGGCGTTCCACAGTGGCTGTTGCTGGATTAGATCCTATTGGAGATACCATCACCCCCAGGGTCGTTCTTTCTAGCTGGGTTGGGAACGTATCGTTGGCTAGGTTAACTCGGTGATTTCGACAATCACCCCCAAGACTCACTTTTTAGCTGGGCTTGGAGTGTGCTGCTGGCTGGGTGTCCCTGGGTTGCTCTTTCTAGTTGGGCTGGGAGCAGACTGCATGGTAGAATGACTCGCGATATCAACCTCACCCTCGGGTCCTTATTTTGAGCTAGGCTGGGAGTGGACTGTTTGGTAGGGTGCCCCCTAGGGTCACTCTTTCTAGCTGGGCTGGGAGTGCACTACTGGTTGGGTGGAGTCTGATGGGTTATCTTGGTTACTTTGGGCTGGGAGCCTGATTTTCTTCTTTCTCAGTGGACTTAACTTTTCTGTGTACTTGCCGGGCTTATGGGGGTCCGTTCAGGTTTTATTTAAACTTGCGCACGAGTGTACCTTCTGGGCTTATGGGGGTCCAGTTAGGTTTAGTTTAGTTGTACTTAGTTTATTTCTGTTATGCTCGTGTGCTTCTTTTTCTTATACGCTTTGACCTCTCTGTGTCTAGATTCTATCCTTTCTTTTTGTTTTTACCCTTTTTGCTCAGTCAACCTTTGATGCCTACTAGGTACCTGTTGTTTTTGTACTCATGCTACGCTCTGCATCTATTTCATGATGCAGGTCCCAGTACCTATTACCAGCGGTGAGTAGTTTCTGCCTTCTTTTGCAGCTGTGATTCGGAGACGAGGGCGAGCACTTGGCGTTTTGGGTTTGTCATGTCTCCATCTTTTGTTTTAGCTAGTCTTGTTGCCTTTGAGAGACGCTTGTTGTGGTCCACTTTTGGGACTTGTACTCTTTATTAGATAGCTTTGTACTAGTGACTTCCATGTTCTGGGAGGGATTCTGCATATATTTATTTTGGTTTGCTTCCGCCTTGTTGCCCTTGTTTAGACTTTTGTTTTTGCTAGTTTCAACCCTTACGCTCATTGCTTGATGTTTTGGATTACGGGTTGGCTTACCTACTGGTAGGGGTATAGTAGGTGCCATCATGACTCGAGAAATCGGGTCGTGACACCTACACATGAGAAACTTAGTTTGGGTTAATTTGAACTTGAGATAAGAATCTAACATGTTATTTTACTTAGATATCTTCTTTGAGTGTGACCCTTCTTTTTGTATAATTTTCCGTTAAAGCTTTTGAATGCAGGTGTTGTCCCAAATAGGCTTCCTTGTACACTCAGCTGCTTGTGGCATCTTAATTTAGGTGTAAACTTCAACGAATTGGGTCAAATTTCTTACACTCTGGAGTTGATTAAAGTTTCCCCAATTTACGTGAACTTGAGATTTGGGTAAGAAATAGCAAATATATGTGGTCATACATTCTATATATGAATGGTCTTGTTTTTTTTTTGCATTTCACCTACTTAAGAAACTAAAATGACCTTGTATACCATCAGGACAATACTACCGATGACATCGTTGAAGGATTTATGAAATATCTAGACACACCAGCATGTTTGGACTTAAAACTCAACAAGCTTGAAGATGTTTCAATCCATTCCTTTAACTATTCTAAAGTTGTACTATTTTTCATAAAGTTATTGTTTGCTCATACTCCATCTTTGTCAAGGATGAGAATCTATCAGGATAAAGCTTCAAGTTCCAAAGAACAATTGAATGTTGCCACAGAGCTGATGTGTTTCCCTAGAGTATCTCCTAAGGCAGAGCTAATCTATCAACCAAATGAAGAGTTGGATTAAAGGCCGAATGATGTTTTTATTTTTCTCAAAAGAATTTTGTTAAAGAAGGAAATAAGTTGAATAGCGAATTATGTAAACTCTTGTGGTTCTTTTATTAAATATGTTACTGCAATAGTAGATGTTTGAAAAATTCTGTCTTTATCGATGTGTCTGATAAGATAAGCAATGCCATTACAAATGTCTTCTTATACGTTTATACATATTTGGTAATCAGGGAAGGAATGGCCTGGCCAGGGAAGAAACAGGAAATACTTGTTTAGAACATTTATGTTTGTGGGATTGTGAGTGAGCAATTTCAAAGTTGAGAAGAAGATTAATTATTAGTTTTTATCGATTCAAAGTGGAGAAATGAGGAAAATGTACAATGGATAATAGAAGGTCATGATCAACCAAACTTTGGAAATACATTTAAAGCCCAATAGTATATCTCATTTCAGAAATACATGTTTGTTGGTTCGAGTCATCTTTATTAGAAAGGAATTGCAGGAGAACAAAGGCCAACAATATAAGATACTTTAGGCAAAAAAATCATTATACAGTAACAAGGAAATATTCATATTTATTATTGTCTGTAACCGCAGCTAAAAGTCCTTTCACAAACCAACCTCTGTGTATAAGCTTAAACTCTAAACACTAAATCATCTACTATATAAGTAAACAGACACCATGAACGAATATATGATCTATTAAAAATGAATAAATAATTATTCTATAATAAATACTATATCTAAACACGTGGTTAATAGTATATATCCCAACAATCTCCCACTTACACTTTTAACCATCACGATTGTTATAATGTACTATATCTAAATGCATGGTTAGTAGTATATACCCTAACAATCTTTCACTAAGATATTTAATCTTGAAAATTGTTAGAATACTATTTCTAAACACATGATTAATAGTATATACCCTAACAATCTTCCACTAAGACTGTTAACAATGTATTTACAACTTTCACAAATATTCCTTTTATATTTCTTATCAAAAGGATCTTACCAAGTTGTTTTCTTATGCAAATTCGTCTAGTAATGCTGAGTCGTAACTTATTGATTTTGTATTAGATCTTCAGAGGCCCTATCATGAAACCTTTCAAACGTTTACTTCTTTACAGGGGTTCTATTATGAAAGTTCTCTTAAACATACAAAACCAATAAATCTTCGTAATGATTCTCCCACTACGATTAAGTATTACTACAATAGTTACACTTTCATGTTATTGCGTCTTAATATTTTCCTCAAAACCGTTTGCTATTAAAATATTAACAACTTTTTCATGTAGTGTTCTTTAATTTGCCCAACATCACTCCCACTACTTAAGGTAGTAATTTTGTATGTATAGTAACATTTCTCCCACTACTTAAACGCAATGGAACGTCAATTTTGACATACCTGTTAGATGTTCTTAAGCATTTGAATTTACAATTGACTCATTTGTTATTTCTTTGTTCAGTTCCTGTAAAACTAGTTTACTTCTAGGAACATGGATTACTAAATAGTCCTTTTCTAGAAATCTGGCAGTTGTCTTAACAATTGCCTTATTTTCTTTAGGACAATTAATAAACCTTCTTTCATTCTTTTTGGATATCCAATTAACACACACATTTCATTCCTTATTTGAAAGAAATTGAATTCAAATGTGATATGTAGTTCTTAGAACATATCCCAAAAGAAGAAAAAACATACGAAATAAGTCAATCATTAATCTTATCATCTTCATAAGAGTCTATTGTTTTTCTCTTTTACACCAATCTATTATAGAGGGTCTGGTGTAGACAATTGAAATACTTATTCTATCAGATAAGTGACTCATCCACTCTATAAATAGGTATACATCACTACAATCAGATTGCAGTGACTTTATATATTTTACATGATGTTATTTTCATTTGTCTTACAATATTTTGAGTTTATCAAGATATTCAGACTTACAAAATATTAAAAAAAAAAATTCATATCATGAGTAACGTTCTGAATATCTCAGAATACTCAAATTCACCTCTTGCCTGAATGATCATTTACCGCACGAATTAGAATAGATTTATTCTAACTTATCACTACATTTATTTCCTTTTTAAGAGGAAAGGTTTGTTAGTCATTTTTCTTTCTAAACATGACTCACATGTTGGTAGTGACATCACTTTCAATGAACCATTGTGTACATTCTTTAACCAACTTCAAAGTTCTATCCAGAATAAATGACGCATATGCTAGTGTACAAATAAATTTCATTCAATTTAAAAGATATTTTCTCTTATGAGATAGAATGATATTCAATTCAAGAGAAAAAAAATCATGCATCAATATACAATAAGAGATAACATATTTATCAAACATAAAAGAGTTGCAAGAAAATATATTAAGTGTTCATCTCTTATTTAGTTGGAGACCGAAAATAATTTCATCAAATCATGAACATATATAATGCAATTTTTTTTAATTAATATCTTATTTCTATCGAAAGAAATACTTGAGTAGTATTAAGTGACTACGTAAAGTCTATTGAGATATAGTACATTAAATAGATCATAATATGTCGAATAATCCTAAATAACAAAATTTAAGGCTCATTTATACGTATATATCCATGCATCTCGAATAGCCAATCGATGGTATTGGAGAACTGCTCATGCAATATGCATGTACAATGACGATATTCACTCCATAAACTTATACATATCTAACTTAGATGGAGAGTCTACAGTTAGTTTGAGTAAAGTGAAAATCATCCTATTTATATTGATTCAATCATATATCACTCAGTTTAGGGGAGTTAATACAGATTATCAAAACTAGCAATTAAATACATAGTGACTTATATTAATTTTATCTTTATCACCACTGTATCATAAGTGAGTAATTTTTATTAAAATTAATTTTCAAGATACAATTTTTTTAATCCAAAAGCATCATCTGAATAAACTCAAATTACAAATCACTTTATAACAATGAGTATTGTTAATTTGACTGTTTGTGATAAACCTATCGAATTTAAGATCAATCAGAGTTCAATAATAATATTTATCTCCAAAGCTATGATCAAATTCAGATTCAAACAATTTAAGAAAAATAATCATATCCATATCCTTATCATATATCAATTCATGTTAACTCATCACATCCAATCATGTACCACATTTAACATAAATAAAACTGATATAAATGATTATATTCATACTAAATCATATTTTAATTCCAAAGAGAAACTTAAAAACCATTTTAAGGGCCTCAAAACTATAACCACATAGCAATGAGTATTTCTTACTAGTCTTTCACCGATTAACTTACCAAATTTCAGGTCAATTGGAGTCTATAAAAAATATTTCCAAAGCTATGACCAAATTCAAATTCAAGTGGTTTAAGTATCTTTAGGAATTAAAACAATATGAATTTATCATATTCAGATCAAATTTTAATTCGATAAACCACCTTAAACCCATCTAAATAATTTTTGATGGAACCATCAAATTTCAAGTCATCCAGAGATCAAAAAATTCATGACCACCTAAACCATGACCAAATTTGAAAAACAACCGTTTTAGACATAGTTGAAGATTAAAATAACATGATTCAAATTTTCAATCTTTTTTTTCTATAATTATCTCATGAGCATGAACCATTTGTTGTGTCCTTCCTTTATATATGTTATGTCCTTCATAGTCATAGAATGGCTCTCTTTATATAGCTTACGACACTCAATACCTTCTTATGACAAATTATTCTCTAAATTAATACACTTGAGAATCCAAGATATTATGTTTCTCTCTTTTGAGTGAAAACCTTGATATCTCTTCTCATTAATTAACTAAGCATTACTAGTATTTTAAGGTAAATCACCATTTACGTAAATAAATATTTACCACTAATATTTTCTTAGAATAATTTATACTTGATGAATTGAGGATGTTATAATGACTCAAATACATAGATCATTTTAGTGAATCCTATTTATTAATCATAATTCTCAATTCATCTATTACAAAATATATTTATCACATGTATAAAGTCTAAAGAATTTTCAACGATTTCAAATAAATAAATCACTTAAGTGATAACTATTTATTAACCAAAAAATTCTTAATTTATATAAATTGATATATATGTAATGAATAACATGCTCAAATAATTATTGAACAAAAAGAAGAAAAAAAACAATCCAATGGACCTGAATAGTGACTGCCACCACCACTTTATAAGCTTTGGAATCAACAATCAATCAAGAACAAATATCATAAAGTTCAAAAATATTTCACAATCCGTTCAATGATAATTTGTTCATCAGCAACCTCTATGATTCCCTTTCTTATCAAGCTTTGCAAATTTGATGGATTAATAAGAAACAACCCTAAAAATTGCAACTAGCCACCGATAAAAAAAATTACATGTGCAGAAGTTCTTACTTTCATTTATTAAATTAAAAAAACTCATTGAACTTTAAATTTTCTTTTAACTAATGAAAAGTTTTCAATTTGGGTTCCATTAGTTTAGAAATGAAGACATAGAATAATCATTAGGACAAATGTTTGTTGTTGTTGTCCATTCCCACGTGAATGTGAAAAACTGCCACCAACACATTTTGCCCTCTTGATTTTTTCACAATTTAAGAATGTATGTACTTTATCCAACGAATCAACAAACTTCAAGTTTTATCTGATTTGTTCTTTTCGTGATAAAATTATATTTACCAAATATGAATCATACATATAATTGCACATACATATATTTTATGTTATCTATAAAGATGTAAGTATGACTCTTGATGCCAATTGTTGGGAAACCATATGCATAGCGGAAGCATACCAGAATCATACAACTTACATGAATAATAGACAACATATAGTTTATGCTAGAAAGAGTACAATCATGTTAGAACACATAAACTTTCTAAACTTTCATTCAAGAATAACCTCTTGAAGCGTGAGCAGATACCTTCAAGCGAATCCACAAGCTAGTCGACAAGTTAGAACCTTCAAGCTAGTCCACAAGCTGGACCACAGTTCTGCGGTCTTCTATAGTGATCCCAAGTTCACTTCAGAACTCTCTCAATACTTGGGTGGATAAGTATCTCATTGAAAACTTATCTTTTTTCAAGGGTTAGAAGAATCCCTATTTATAGAGATTTCTTCCTAGTCCAAGGAGAAGGAATACCATGTATTTCCTTAGAATAGAAAGACATGTACATCTCACTTTCCTTAGAAAAGAAAAAGTCATGTCCTTCTCCCTTTCCTTAGAATAGAAAAAGTGATATACTTCTCCCTTGCATTAGAATAGAGAAATACACATACTTCTCCCTTTCCTTAGAATAGAGAAAGACACATACTTCTCCCTTTTCCCTTTAGAACAAATTCTAAGTTCTAGTTAAATATGGGCATGGTACGGACCACAGAATTAATTACTGAGGCTTCCTATTATGAAAATAATTCCAATTAATTAATTTGAATTATTCTTACCATAATAAATTACAAATCATTCCAGTAGAAATTCATAATTGCTCTTCTTTATTTATATTTCGAAATTCCCCATTAAACACATATCTAATTCCTCATGTTAAGATTACATACACTAATCAATAAATTAAATTACTGACGAACTTAATTCAATGATTAATTTTCTTTAGAGCACTGCTTAACTTATTTCATGTCACACCCCGAGCCTATACCCTAGACGTGGTTGTCACTTGAGAACCATTACTGGCCCCAACCAAACCCTTGGCCTGGCTTACTTACTCAACGGAAGACTTTAAACATTAAGAAAAGAACTCAAATGCAAGATAACTCAACTTTCTCAAACTAAACTCATAATGTTTTAGAAATAAACATTTCACTTAGCCAAAGTGGCAACTTAAAACTGAACATAAGTCAATAACAAGATAAAGACAAATGAATTAAATAACTGTCTATCTATGAAGCCTCTAATAACTAAGATGGATGTCGGGTCAAGACCCATGACATCCTAATGAACTAAGTACTGAAAGAAATAAAAAGGGATCCATTGAAAGCAAGAAGACTCACCAACAAACTTTGGAGCTCAACTAGAATCAACGATGCATTGGATGCTTATCCTGGATACCTGTGTCTGCATCATAAAAAAATACAAGCCAAATAACATCAGTACATTGAATGTAAGAGTATGTGAGAGGAATTCTACAGCAAGACATAAGCTTGAAAGGAACTAAAAGAACATATCTGGGCTCAACTCAACTCAACTTAACTTATTTCAATATAAAGCAATAAAATAAATGCAATATAAAGAAAAGCTTTTAAAACATGGATAACAACTCTGTGTAATGCAAGTATAATAGTAACTCTGTATGTATACAAAGATACAATATAAACTTTGAATGTATATAAAAAAATACAATTAATACTGTTGTGGGAGTTTCTTTAATCGACAACCACCACTATGAGCCTAAGTGGTGATACAACGTCTTGCACACACTACCAGAACTGTCCTATACTTTGCCGTTATATAGAATGCCTTAACTAAGTGGATCCACTAGTCTATGCTAAAAACCATTTAAGGAATCATCTAAAAAGTATGATCCTTTGCTACCCATGATGGCTACATGATTTAAGGAGACGTCATTTATGTGAACTCAAACTCGTCCCCATATCGGTGCTCAATTCTACTCCCAAAATACTTAGCTCATATGTTTAAAAACATAACTTCTTTCTTTGGTTTGAAATAATTACTCAAAACTTAGCTTAAAAGCTCTCTTGGAATCGATGTTACCTTTGTTACTCAAATGTGAAAACATTTACTCTTTAACTGAAAACTAGCTCAAAGGCTCTTTTGGAAATCAAGGTTTCCTTTCTTCTTTAAATGTGAAAACATTTTACTCTTTGGAAATACGTAGTCCCGATATACTCTTTTGAAGAAATAAACTTCAAACTTTACTCTTTACTCAACTCAAAACTCAAGTCTTGAAACAAAGTTAAAACATTTGTAAAAGACTTTTGGAAAACTCTATGAACTTCTCTTAACCTGACTCTCAACTTTCCTTGGATTGAATTATGGATTCAAGGATTGTGATTTTTGATAGGAAAAATCTCATGATATTTAGGAGTGTTTTTAGATAGTTAAACATGAGAAAATATCAACAAATCACTATCTGGAAGGAAGTCCGAGATGCGGAGATGCATTTAATTATTTGGTCATGAAATAAATTTTGAGGCAAAATAGTCCGTGACCACTCCACGATAAGAAGAAACTTTCTGTGAAATGGGGGACCATGTCCGCGACGCGGATTGGGGCACCAGATTCGCCCAACTTTTTCCATCTTTGTTTTCTAACCCCAATTCGCCTAAATTGGATTATTTTTCTCCAGTTCTCTTTAGATTAAGATACACAACATACGCACACAAGAATCTAATCAACACAACTCTAAAATCAACCTTAAATTCTCAAGAACTCCTCAATCTCATCCCAAATTCAATAATGAAAGCAATTCAAGAATATAACTCAGGAACTTCAAAGTCTCAATCTTTTAGGAAAAAAATCTTACTGAAATAAACATATTTAGCACGTACGTGAATAAACCCAAAGCTATGTGAACTCACATACCTCGTAGGGATCACCCCTTGACTAAATCCACAACCGATTCTTGAAGATCTTGACGATTCTTGCTCCTCTCCTCTTTTCTCCTCTTCCTTTTATCTTCTCTAAAACCCTAACTCAATATTGTAAAAGTGTAAACTGAATACCATCAGTTTAGACCCCAATTAATTACCAAAAAACAAAATTAAGTCATGGGGCATGGAAAAGACCATAATGCCCTTCTAAAATCCGGATTAGACTTTCCTTATTTGAACATCCCAACTTCAAATGGGCATATCTCACTCATACGAATTCGAAATTGAGTAAACTCAGCAGCGTTGAAAAGATTATTCCAAGATCTTTCCTAAGATATCTGGAAGCACACCTAAATCATCTTGAGCTAGGAGTTATGATCATTTGAATTTGACCAAAAACTCAAACTTAACATACTTAACAATTTTTTTTCCAAATTTTTATTCTTTCCAAAAATGACTATTTTCCAATTTTAACTTCTTTCTAGTCCTTTCAATTAGTGAGATGTTACAATATCTCCCCCTTGGGAACATTCGTCCTCGAATGAGATTACTCTTAGTAGGCTAAGGGCGTAACATCAAACATGCAGTTCAAACACCCAACAAGCATAATGCAATTACAACATGCCAACTTCTAAATGAATACCAAGAAAAGGATTAGTACCTTGATCTAGAACTTCTCCAAATTCGAAGAGATCTAGATATATCTTCTTCATATCTTCCTCAGCTTCCAAAGTAGCTTCCTAAAAAAATTGGTTCCTCCAAAGAACTTTGACTGATGCTACCTCTTTTGTTCTCAACTTGCAAACTTGGCGATTTAGAATCTGAACCGGAATCTCTTCATAAGATAAGCTTGATCCCAATATCTTCAGTTGGTATGATAAGTGAAGGATCTCCCATGCACTTCTTCAACATGGATATATGAAATATTGTATGAACAACTGCCAACTCTTGTAGTAGCTCTAACTCATAAGCTATATTGCCAATCCTCTTGGATATTCTGTAAGGACAAATATACCGGGGTCTAAGCTTCCCCTTCTTACCAAATCTCATAACGCTCTTCGTAGGTGAAACTTTCAAGTATACCAAATCATCTACTTCAAACTGTAACTTCTCTCTCCTAACATCAGTGTCGAATTTCTGACGACTCTGCGTTGTTTTCAACCTCTCTTGAATGACTTTCATTTTCTCCATTAGCTTGATGAACTAAGTGTGGTCCTATCAACCGTTCTTCACCAAATTCAAACCATCCAATAGGAGATCTACATCTTCTCCCATAAAGAGCCTCATATAGAGCCATTTAGATGCTAGCATGGTACCTATTGTTGTAAACAAACTCAATGAGAGGTAGGTGATCATCCCAATTACCATTGAAATCAATCACACAATCTACCTTGATACCTCAAAACACCATCTCCCTTTTGTTCAAAAGTCATCACTTTTTGCTTATGAACACTTGCGTATAATTCAAGCAATAAAGGATCTTGGTCTTGCTTCTCTTTAACTTCTCACTAGTGATGATTCAGCCCTATTCATCTCCACTACTCCTCCTTCTGTGGAATCCATTAGTTGAACTCCTAGTCATGCAAGTCTATGCACCTATTTTGCTAACTCTTTCTTATTTCCTCAAAATGGGCGGTACTACCCATAGACAACCTGCTCAAGGCATCAACAACAACATTAGCCTTACCTGGGTGATAAAGGATACTCATATCATAATCTTTGAGTAACTCTAACCACATTCTCTATCTAAGATTAAGCTCTTTCTGGCTAAACACATACTGAAGACCTTTGTTATCGGTGAACACATCAACATGAACACCATAAATATAATGGTGCCATATTTTTAAAGAAAATACTACAACAACCAATTCTAGATCATGGGTTGAGTAATTTTTCCCATGATCTTTCAACTGTTTGGAGGCATAAGCTATAACTTTGTCATTCTGCATTAACACACAACCCAAATCAACTCTAGATGCGTCACAATATATGACAAAACCTTGAGTACCTTCTTGTAAGGTCAACACTGGGGCAGTAGTCAACCTCTTCTTCAATTCCTGAAAGCTTTTCTCATAAGCTTCAAACCATTGAAGCTTCAAACTATTGAAACTTTACTGTTTTCTGAGTTAACTTGGTCAAAGGGGATGAAATAGATGAGAACCCCTCTACGAACCTTCTATAATGGCCGGCCAAACCCAAGAAACTCCTAATATCAGTTGGAGATGTGGGTCTAGGCTAATTCTGCACTGCCTCTATTTTCTGAGTATCAATTTTAATTCCATCACCAGAAACAATATGGCCTAAGAATGCCACATACTTAATCAAAAATTCACATTTAGAAAACTTAGCTTATATCTCCTTATCCTTTAAAGTCTGGAGAACTATTCTAAGATGGCTAGCATGATCTTCCCCATTCCTCGAACAGATTAGTATGTCATCAATGACTACGATAACAAATATATTTAAATAAATTTAAAACTCTATTCATAAGGTCTATGAACACTACAGGTGCATTGGTTAAATCGAACAACATGACCAGAAACTCATAGTGACCATAACGGGTCCTGAAGGCTATCTTTGGAATATCACATTCCCTTACTCTTAATTGATGGTAGTCAGATCTGAGGTCTATCTTAGAGAAACAAGTAGCACCGTGAAGCTAATCGAAAAGATCATAAATTCTTGGAAGAGCATACTTATTCTTGATGGTAACCTTTTTCAACTGGTGGTAATCTATACACATCCGAAGGGAACCATCTTTCTTTCTCACAAACAAGACTGAGCACCCCAAAGTGAGACACTTAGTCGAATGAAACCTTTATCTAGGAGGTCTTTCAACTTCTCTTTAAGCTCTTTCAACTCTGCTTGAGCCACTCTATATGGTGGAATAGATATCGGATGAGTATCTAGAAGAATATCTATATCGAAGTCTATCTCTCTCTCAAGAGGGACTCCGGGAATATCATCAACAAAGACTTCTGGAAACTCTTTTACTATTGGAATTGACTGAATAGGAGGTATCTCAACACTAGAGTCATTAACTCAGACTAAGTGATAGACACACTCCTTGGAAACCAACTTTCTTGCCTTAAGGTACAAAATAAAGCAACCCTTAGACACTGCTGAACTGCTTTTCCACTATAAGATTGGTTCACTAGGGAAATGGAACTTGACTACTCGAGTTCTACAATATATTGATGCATAACAGACATGAAGCTAGTCCATCCCTAAAATGACATCAAAATCTACCATATCTAACTCAACTAAGTCAGCCATGGTACTCTTGTGATTGATGGAAATTGTACAATCACGATTAGACTCTATTTGCTAGAATAGACTCACCAACAAGTATAGAAACACTGAAGGGCTCACTAAGTTGCTCAACAAGAACATTAAAATTAATCGCAAAATATGGAGTTACAAAGGATAACTCACTCCTTGATCTAGTAAATTCAAGAATAAACATCAAAATTAAATACTTAGATCATACCAGTAATAAAATCTGGCGAATCCTCTTGCTCTGGGCGACTAGTGATGGCATAAAGATGGTTTGATCATCTGCCTACCCCTAAAGTAGATCCTTTAGATACAACTCTGTTTGGTGGGGAAACTGCAGAAGACCGGGCTCTATTGCCCCCATTACCATTACTTTGCTTGTTGTTTGGACATTATTGCATAAAATGACCATTTTGGCCATACTTGAAACATCCAATGAAGCCATCACAACACATCTCTGAGTGGTTCCTACCACACTTAGCACATGTAGGAATATTAGTAACCCCTTGTGCCATACTACCTTGCGACTATGCAGATCTAGCTCTGAAATTCTGGGAATTCTGACTATTGTACTCACATTTGTTTCTTGGTGCAGGTGCACCAGTAGATGATGGATAAGGTCCTTTCTGCTTATGTTTGAAAGAAGGCCAGTTCACATTACTCTTTTGTTGCTCGGATTCATTCCCTGATGCCTTAGCCCTCTAATTCTTAAACCCTTTTCGATCCCTCAACTTATCCTTCTCAACTTGTTGCACATGGATCATCAGCCTTGCTATGCCCATGTCATCTATTAGCATGACTGCCTTACTTTCCTTATCTGACAGATTAGCAAACCCAACAACGAATAAACTCATTCTGCTCCTCATGTTGACAACCATCGCTTTGCGTTTCTTAGCTCACTTGGAAATAAGCACACCACGAAATCACTCTCAAAATAGTCCAACTTACAATCGGTTATGCGCAAGAATGAGTTAGAAAAAAACTTCTTAGAGATAAAACTCTAACGCATGAAATGTGTATGAAAGAAGTGAAAGAATTTCCTAAATGTGGCATGCTTCATACCGATAACTAGGACTCTACAAACACAACTTCATAGACTCCCTAGGACTCTTGAACTCTGTGCTTTGATGCCAAGTTTGTCACGCCCCGAGCCTACACCCCGATCGTAGATGACACTCGAGAACCATTGCTGGCCCCAAGCGAACCCTTTGCCTGGATTATGTACTCAGCGGAAGACTTTAAGCATTAAGAAAAGAGCTCAAATGCAAGATAACTCAACTGTCTCAAACTAAAATTATAATGTTTTAGAAATAAACATTTAACTTAGCCAAAGTGGCAACTCAAAACTGAACATAAGTCAATAATAAGATAAAGACAAATGAACTAACTGATTGTCTATCTATAAAGCCTCTAATAACTGAGATGGATGTCGGGAAAATACTCACAACATCCTAATGAACTAAATACTGAAAAACAATAAAAAGGGATCCTCCGAAAGCAAGGGGGATCACCAACAAACTCTGGAGCTCAACTAGAATCAACGATATGTTAGATGCTGATCCTAGTTACCTATATTTGCATCATAAAATGATGCAGGACTAATGGTATAAGTACATTGAATGTACAAGTATGCGGGGAATTCTACAACAAGACATAAGATTGAAAGGAACTGAAAGAACATACCTGGGCTCAACTCAACTCAACTTAACTCATTTCAATTTAAAGCAATAAAATAAATACAATATGAAGAAGCACTTTTAAAACATGATTAACAACTTTGTGTATTTAGAAATTCAATAGTTACTATGTATGTATGCAAATATACAGTATAAACTTTGAATGTATATAAAAATACAATTAATACTATTTTGGGAGTTTCTCTAACCGACAACCACCACTATGAGCCTAAGTGGTGATATAACATCTTGCCCACGCTGCCAGAACTGTCCTATACTTTGCCGTCATATAGAACGTCATAACTAAGTGGATCTACTAGTCTATGCTAAAAAGTACTTAAAAGTATGATCTTTTACTACCCATGATGGCTACATGGTTTATGGAGACCTGCGCTATCTGAACTCAAACTCGTCCTGCATATTGATGCCCAATACTACTCCCAAAATAATTAGCTCATATGTTTTCAAACATAACTTCATTCTTTGGTTTGAGATAATTACTAAAAACTTAGCTTAAAATATATCTTGGAATCAATGTTCCCTTTCTTGCTCAAATGTGAAAACATTTACTCTTTAACTGAAAACTAGCTCAAAGGCTCTTTTGGAAATCAAGGTTTCCTTTCTTCTTTAAATGTGGAAACATTTTACTCTTTGGGAATACATAGTCCCGATATACTTTTTTGAAGAAATGAACTTCAAACTTTACTCTATACTCAACTCAAAACTCAAGTCTTAAAACAAAGTTAAAACATTTGTAAAAGACTTTTGAAAGACTCTATGAACATCTCCTGACTTGACTCTTAATTTCTCTTTACTTGACTCTTAACTTTCCTTGAATTGAATTATGGATTCAAGGATTGTGATTTGTGATAGGAAAGATCTCATGATGTTTAGGAGTGTTTTTAGATAGTTAAGCATGAGAAAAAAATTTAAGAAATCATTGTCTAGAAGCAAGTCCGCAACACGGAGATGCATTTAATTATTTGGTCGCGAAACAAATTTTGAGGCAAAACAGTTCGTGACTACTCCGCAACGCAAAGAAACTTTCTCTGAAATGGGGTACTAGGTCCGCGACGTGGACTGGGGCACAGATTCATCCGACTTTTTCCTTCTTCTTTTTCTAACGCCAATTCGCCTAAATTAGATTATTTTTCTCTAGTTCTCTTTAGATTCAGATATCTAGCATACATACACAAGAATCTAATCAAACACAACTCTAAAATCAACCTTAAACTCTCAAGAACTCTTCAATCTCATCCCAAATTCAAGAAAGAAATCAATTCAAGAATATAACTCAACAACATCAAAGTCTCAATCTTTTAGGATGCAAATCATACTGAAATAAACATGTTTAGCACATCAGTGAACGAATCCAATGCTATGTGAACTCACATACCTCGTAGGGATCACCCCTTGACAAAATCCACAAGCGATTCTTGAAGATCTTGACGATTCTTGCTCCTTCTCCTCTTTTTTCCTCTTCTCTAAAACCCTAACTCAATATTGTAAAAGTGTAAATTGAATTCTATCAGTTTAGACCCCAATTAATTACCAAAAAACAAAATTAAGTCATGGGTCATGGAAAAGACCATAATGCCCTTCTAAAATTCGGATTAGACTTTCCTTATTTGAACAACCCAACTTCAAATGGGCATATCTCACTCATAAGAACTCAGAATTGAGTAAACTCGACGGCGTTGGAAATATTATTCCAGGATCTTTTCTACGATATCTGGAAATACACCTAGCTCATCCTGAGCTAGGATTTAGAGTCATTTGAAGTTGACCAACTACTCAAACTTAACATACTTAACAATTTTTTTCCAGATTTTTATTCTTTTCAAAATTGACTATTTCCAATTTTTAACTTCTTTCTAGTCCTTTCAATTAGCGAGATGTTACATTTCATGTATCGGATTCATAAATCCACTTGCAAGGTTTGAAATGATGAAAACTTTTAAGCTTCTCAAAAAGGCATATTATCAATCTCTATATCGAGACATGGATTCCTTCAACTAACTTATTATTTAACCAATATATATTGTCATCATCCAATCTACCAGGAAAATTGATTCATCTTAGAATCTCACATTTTAATAAATCAAAATGACAATTAACATATACAGATCATAATAGTTATATCAGGATTAAGAATATAAGTACATTTAATAGTTTAGAGGATATGCTTTTGTCAGTCAGTCTAAAGCAACTATCTCTACTTGGTCCTGTTCAATACATACAAAATGAACTAGCACAAGAAATTGGAACTATATCATTCCCATAATCAAGAAAAACTACATATAATCTTGTGCTACAATCATACCGATGGCATGTCCAATTCCCATCTTAGATTGTCCAATTCCCATCTTAGATTGTGAACAAAAAAAACTTTATACTTATAAGAACCGATGATTTAATCCTCTGTGTATAAGCTTAAACTCTATACACTAAATCATCTACTATATAAGTAAACAAACACCATGAACGAATGTATTGATCTATTAAAAATAAATAAATAATTATTCTATAATAAATACTGTATCTAAACATGTGGTTAATAGTATATATCCCAACAGATAGAATCAGTGTTCTACTAAGTAATGTTATAGATCATATCCTCGAGCTCTTGCCACTTCACGATTCTGGAAGATGTAGTATTTTATCAAATAATTGGAGATATAGTTGGGCCATGCTTTCCAATTTGGTGCTTGATAAGCAATTCTGCAAGAAATTAGCTAAGAAATCGAAATTTGTTTTCAAAGAGACAATAGATTTGATTATTGGAGACTTTGTGAAGTTTGTGATGTTTCAAGAGTCCAAGTGTCTTATACCGATAGATGGATGCCTTATGTCACTAGATATGGTGTCAAGAAATTAACTCTTAACATGTCAAATAATATTAGTAGGACTTATAAAGTGCTTTCTTATATGTTCAATTGTCAAACCCTGACACATTTGAGACTCTTCAACTGTATGTTCAAACTACCAAATTATTTTCTTGGATTCGACAATCTTATAACCCTCCATCTTTAAAGAATAACATTTGTACCAGGTACAGGGTTTTGCATTATCAATGTACCCATTCTTATCAATTTGACCTTGAAGTATTGTGATGGTACTCAATACCTCGATATTGTTGTCTCAACTGGGTTGAAGAACTTATCTCTTCTTTGTGATAATTTCAACCTAAATTGCTTTGCCAACTGCAAAAGATTGAAAGGCTTATACCTTTGGGTAAATAGTCCAATGCCTGTGGATGAAAATCAAGTTATGAAAAGTTTATTTTTAGCTTGTCTAAACTTGAGACATGTATTTTAAGTTCATTCATTCTTGAGGTAAGAATCTGACATGTTTTACTTGGATACCTTAGGGGTTATGTTCTTGTCCATATTATTCTTACTGTTTTTGCTCCAAAGCTTTTGAGTACAGGTGTTCCTTTTACACTCAACTATTTGTGGCATCTACAGTTGGGTGTAGACTTAGGCCAAATATGCCAAACTTCTTATGCTCTTGAGCTGATTGAGTGTTTTCCCAACTTGAGTAAACTTCATATTTGGGTAAGAAAGTTACTGGTTGATTATCCATACATATAAACACAGAGAAGCTAAACTTACTTGGTATTTATTTTATTATTAGGTCAGTCGTGGTGACAATGCTGAAACAGTTTTGAAATATCTAGACGCACCAGCCTGTTTATACATACCACTGAACAAGCTTAAAAACGTGGTTGTGCATATGTCTAAGTGTTCAAAATCTGAACTACTTTTTGTAAAGCTATTATTTGCTCATACTCCATCTTTGGTAAGGATAAACATTAAGTCGGGAATGACCTTCGATTTCGAGGAAGAAAGGAATATCACCATAGAGTTGATGCATTTCCCTAGAACATCTCCCTAGGCAGAGCTATTCTATACTCCAAAATCTGTTTAGGGAATTTAGTACCACAATATCAACAGATTTTGGATGAGTTTGAGTGTCTCTGTATTAGCCAATTTCATAAAACTTGTGGTTTCCCTTTCATGATAAATATGTTCATCACTTGGATGTTTTAAAAGTTGAGTCAGTGTTGACGTGTGTGATAAGACTAATAGTTTTCATATGCATATTTAACTACTGGTTTGCTAACCATAGAAGTAATTTGACAAGATGATACAAATAATATGTTTATGTTTAAATGTGATAACAAATCTTGTATACGGCAACATAAATGTACATTTCATACTGAAATTTGAAGTTTACTCAAGTTGGGAAAACTCTTAATTAACTTGAGAGCATAATAAGTCTTGCCTTATTTGGACAGAGTTTACACCAAGTTTCAGTTGCCACAATCAGTTGATTAGTATAAAAGGAAGACCCTTTGTAACTATACAACACAACCTTAAAAGCTTTGGAGCAAAAACAAAATTAATAATAATAACAGTAGAAGGACAAATGAATCCAAAATAATTGTCTCAAGTGTTACCCTTGGTGGTGGTAGTGGAACTTTTATTCCCGCTTGCCAAAATTTTGGCAAGAGTCACTCAGGAAAATGCTTTGCCAGTACAAATATTTCTTATGGTTGTAAGAGAGTGGTGACAAGTTGATGGATTTCCCTTTGCAAGTCAACAAGGTTAAGGATGGTCACAGGCTCAACCTAGCGGTTCCGGTTCGGGTTGTGCTCCTAGGTAGAACAAGTTCTATACTCTTTAGACTTGACATGATCATGAGGGTTATCTCGATATTGTGACCAGTATGCTGAAAGTCATTCATTTTTATTTATATGCTTTGCTTGACCCGGTTGTTACATTGTCTTTTGTGACTCCTTATGTAGCTATAAGATTTGATGTTTGTCCCAAAATTATTTTAGAACCTCTTTAGTAGGGGTGTGCATCGGTAGGTTTGATTCAGTTTTATGTATTATCGGCTCGATTTATTATTTTTCGGTTTTTAAATATGTTAAACCAATAAGATATTTTTATCGATTTCGATTTATCAATTTTGGTCCTTAACAGTTCGGTTTTCGATTTAACAAATAAGAAAATTACTTATTAAATAAATATATCATTCTGTAATAAATTTGAAGTCACAACACTATAATGTAACTTTACAAATGCTCATAAAATAGAAACAATATCAACATACATAAAAAGAACTATACAAGTGTAACACAAAGAAAAATTAAGAGGAATAGGGATCTTACTTTAGGTTTTAACGTTTTGTATAATGTGAAGTTGTGAACTCAAAGCCACTATGAAGTATGAATTGAAGGCTAAAGGATAAAGATAGTAACTAGTAAGGTATCAAGATTAAAATTTAATAACTATGTACAAGTAAAAGTAGTAAATTACTAGTCTTAGTGGGTTATTGATTTACCTAATAACCCAATTATAAAAATCAATATTGAACCGATAAACTAATAATTTTTTTATAAAAACATTAAAAACCCCCTTACACATAACTCAATAACAATAAACCAATAACATTTTTTTGGTTCGATTTATCCTTTGGTTCGATTTTTGCACACCCTTAGTCTTTAGTCTCTACATTTGTTGGTTACTGCATTATTACTAGACGAGTCTATAGAAACTTTCTCATTTTAGTTTCTCATAAAGTAACTCATATTGTTCTTGTAGAGCTTGACATTCTAGATTTAGATGTCATTCTTGGGATGGATTGAGTTAATTCTTGTTAAGCGTCCATATATTGTAGGACTTGATTGGTCACATTCCAGGTTCAAACGAACCTATCTTAGAATGGGGAAGGGGTAATTAAACACTTAATAGTTAGTCCATATCTTGCCTAAAGGCTAGAAAAATGATTTCTAAAGGTTCAATTTATCATATTGTTTGGGTTAGGGATATAAATTTTGAAACTGATCCTCTTGATTTAGTTCTGATTGTCAATGATTTTTCGGATATTTTTCCTGATGATCTTCCTGGTGTTCCTCCCAAAAGAGAAATACACATTGATACTGATATATTCCCATATACACAACTTATCTCTATTCATCCTTACCATATGGCTCTGGTAGAATCTAAGCAGTTAAAGGATCGGTTGAAGGATTTGTTGTATAAGGGTTTCATTAGATCAAGTATCTCACCATGAGGTGTTATGGTGTTGTTTGTTCGAAAGGAGGATGGTTCACTCTGTATGTGTATTGACCACCGACAATTGAACAAGATCACTATAAACAATAAGTATCATATTCCAAGATTCATGAGTTGTTTGATCAACTCAAAGTGCGAGTTTTTTTTTTCTCAAAGATTGATCTTCGGTCGAGGTATCATTAGTTAAGAGTACGGGAAAGTGACATTGTGAACACGACTTTTCAAAGTGTATATGGTCATTATGAGTTTTTTGTGATGTCATTTGGTTTGATTTTGCCCCGATGACGTTCATGAATGTAATTAATAGGGTGCTCAAAAAATATCTTGATATGTTCATGATTGTATTTATTGATGATATTTTAATTTACTCTTGGATTGAGGATGAGCATTTTGACCTTTTAAGGATTGTGTTATAAATCCTCAAGGAACTTCAATTGTTTGCTAAGTTTAGCAAGTGTGAGTTTTGATTTAGGTCCATTTCTTTCCTTGGCTACGTTGTTTTCGGTGAAGATATTCAATTCAGTTTTAGGAAGATCCAGGCAATTCAAACTAGCCTAGACCTCTATCCGATTTTGATATGTGGAGTTTTTTGGAGTTGACCGGTTACTATGGATGGTTTATGGAAAGATTTTCCTCTATTTTTTCACCTTTGACTATGTTGACTCAAAATAATGTGAAATTTTAATGGTCGGAAGATTGTAAGAGAAGTTTCTAAGAGTTGAAGGATAGAGTCACTTCAACCCCTATTTTGACATCACCAAAAGGATCAGATGGTTTTGTGACATATTGTGATACTTCTTGAATTGGTCTTGGTTGTGTTTTGATGCAACATGGTAAAGGTGTTGCTTATGCTTCAAGGCAATTGAAGGTGCATGAAAATAATTACTCGACTCATAATTTGGAATTAGCGGCAGTGGTGTTTGCTTTGAATATTTGATGTCATTATCTATATGGTGTTCATGTGAATGTGTTCACTGATCATAAGAGTTCGAAGTAGAGTGTTCTTTATCATCTGGGTAAAGTAAATGTGGTTGTCGATGCTCTTAGTTGATTGTCAATGGTTAGTGTTGCTCATATAGAAGATGGTAAGAAGGAATTAGTTTGTGATATTCATATACTAGTTCGATTGGATGTTTTGTTCATTGATTATAATGAGGCTGGTGTTTGTAACACCTCATATCCTAAACAGACCAACTAGCAGATTTTCAGAAGTTGTAGGTGGTTTTCGATGCTCTCAGTCGATTGTCAATGGTTAGTGTTGCTCATATAGAGGATGGTAAGAAGGAGTTAGGTTGTGATAGTCAATATTAGTTCGATTGGATGTTTTCTTCATTGATTATAATGAGGGTGTTGTTTGTAACACCCCGTATCCTAAATAGACCAACCAACAGATTTCCAGAAGTTGCAGGTGCAATCCACAGTTTCCACCCACAGATCGTAGGTGGTTATTCGTAAGTGGTGGCCACCCGCAACACTTCCTAGAAAAAGTCAAGAAATTTGTCTAAGCATCGACCAATGACCGGACCCAGGGACCGTAGGTCAGGCCACGAGTCGTTGTCCTGGTCCGTAGATCGAGACCCCAGGACCTTAGCCTCTGAAGTCATTCGACGGTTGACAGGACAGACTGTGGGCACTGTCGGTCAGTCCATCGATTGGCCGCAACAGCTTTTAAGTTAGAGGTTGTTTGGTTTTTTCCTTATGCGTTGGACCCCTAAACTACGTCGTTTAAACCCTAAACTACATAGTTTTGGTCAGTTTTAGCCTAGCAAACAAATTAGAACCTAACCTAATCAATCATTCACCAAAAATTCATCAATCTTAGAGCAAAACATTAGGGAAAAGCCGAGGAACCCTAGTTCAAGAATGCAACGAGTTCTCGTCAGCACCAGCCCTAAAATCGAAAGATTTCTCCATGGAATTTGTCACCATATATGTGGGATTTCACTAGTGGGTTCCTTTCACCCATTGGGTCCCTAGAATTCAGTCAAATTTTTGATTCCCTACGTATTATCTAGACCTAGGGTTTCTAGAATTTCAGCAGATTATTATAAATTAGTTACTTCAATGTGCCTAATCAAATTATCATGATTTTTGTATTATTTTGCGTAGATTCTTGCATAACCTCATAACCCTAGTTATGTTATTCTTTTAGTTCATGAATTATATTGGCTAGGATAGATAAACAGATGTACATGCCTCAGTTTTCAAATGTTTCATTATCAGTATATTAATGTTACATTTTTAGTTAGCATGCAGTATTTTGAGCTATCGAGTATTACAGAAATTCAGTCATAATGTGTTAATGACATAATCAATTTGGAGTAGGCTTAATACCGAGTGGACTACGGTCAGTCACCTTTAAGTCCCAAAACTATGTACCCCCTAGGTTGTAAGTCCCCTCATTAGGCATCACTTTAGTGATCATGCCAGTCATCCCTCTATACCTCAGGTAGGGTATATTGGATCCTCTCGATGGGGCATATACAGTGGACTCCACATTTAGCTCATGTGGTTTTACGTCGGCTATTAGTAGCTCCCACAGTCAGAATCTAGTGCATTGTCTAGGTTACCAAATACAGTTCAGTATTCAATTTCAGCATGTATAAACTTGGTCATTGCACTCAGTTAGTTCATGTTCAATACATTCATTATAGTATCATGCTGATTCATATCATTGCTCAGTTATATGCTTTGTTCAATTATGTATATTGTTTAGCTTTACTCTATCATGCATGCTCAGTACCTTTCAAATACTGACGCATACTCTGCGATACATCTTCTCGTGATGTAGGTTCAGGTCCTCAGCTTTCAGATCACGTATAGATCAATTCTCGATCTCCATTTCAGCGGCATCAGTGGTGAGTCCTCATTCCTCGAGGATGATTGATATGATTACCTTTTCTATTTTTAGTCTTTAATTCAGTTTTAGTTTTGGAGTTTGATGTTTCAGTTGTCATTAAAACTCTTATTCAGTATTATATAATCAGATTTAGAATGGGTATCCCCCATCATTTCAGTTATATGATGTTTAAGCTTCCGCACAGTATTTCTCGTTTCACTTTCTCTTTAAGTATAATATGCTAGCATGGTTAGCTTGGGGTCACTTGTGATCCTAGGTCTTGTGTTTACGCCTAGGGGGTAGCCTCGGAGCGTGACAAAATTGGTATCAAAGCACTAGGCTTAAGAGTCCTAGGATGTCTGAAAAGGCGCACTAAGTAGAGTCCTCTTCATAGGTGTGAAGTGCACCACATAATGAGAGGAAGGCTACGAAGTGTTTTAGGAAAACTTCACTTTCTTGATATTTTTATCATGCGTATGGTATGATCTAATTCCTCGTTTCTAACTCAAAGTTATGCGCTTTCAAATCATGCATCCTCATAGAGCTTATAGAAGGAATGTGAATGCAATCTATGCTAACGCAGCTTCTCCAATCCCATATTAGGAAGTTTCGAATGCAGAGTTTTGGAACGCCATTAAGCTTATGGCTCAGAGTGTGACCAACCAGAACAACCAGCAATTTCCAGGTCTTGAAATGCTAGTGGTGGAACAGTGGCAGTCAGGGTTCGTGATTTTGTTGGGATGAATCGGCCTGATTTTTTAGGGTCACATATTGGGAAGGATCCCCAAAACTTCATATATGAAGTCAAGAAGATATTTGGAGTGATACAAGTGACTGGAAATAATAGGGTAGAGTTAGTATCCTTCCAGCTTAATGATGTAGTTCACATCTGGTTTACTTAATGGAAAGAAAACAGGGGTACGAATGCAGCTCCTATCACTTGGGAATGCTTTAGTGAGACTTTTCTGGATAGGTTCTTTACAAGAGAGTTGAGGGAGGCAAGAGCTCAGGAGTTTATGAATTTGAGGTAGGGTTCTATGTCATTCCATGAGTATAGACTCAAGTTCACCCAACTCACCAGGTATGCTCGTCACATGGTTGCTGATTCCAGGGCTAAAATGAACAAGCTTCTATATGGGGTATCCGGCTTAGTGAAAATTGAGTGTAGAAATGCTATGTTGTTGAAAAAGATGAACTTCTCTATGCTCATGACTCATGCTCAGCGGGTTGAGTGAAATAAACTTAGGGAACAAGCTAAGGATAATAAGAAGGCTAGGACAGGAAACTATGAGTATTCTCAATAGAAATCGGGTGGTGGAAATCACTTGCAGTTTTAGAAAAATTCTTCAGCTCCAACACCTTCATCAATTAGTGTTCCATCTTCCAGGTTCTGATAGGATAAAAAAGGTAGGGCATCAGGCTATAAGTCTAAGGGGAGTATTTCAGGCACTAGAACTTACCCAACTTGTCCAATGTTTGGTAAGAATCATCCGGCGAGTGTCTTGCAGGAAAGGAAGAATGTTTTGGGTGTGGTCAATCTAGTCACAGGTTGAGAGATTGTTCTTCTACTAAACAGGGTCAAGAGGGCAATAATGGTAGGCTTAGTCTAGAACTTCAGCAGCACCAGCAGGTCACCCGACTTAGCAGTGTAACTCATATGGTATAGGTGGCGGACAATGCCAAAACAGGTTGTATGCTCTTAAGGCTCACCAGGATCAGAAAGATTCTCCTGATGTAGTCACTCATACGTTACGAGTTCTTAACTTAGATGTTTATGATTTTTATATCAAAGGGCTACTCTTTCCTTTGTAAATCCTTGTATAGCAGTCAACTTTAATATTAGTCCAGAAACTCCCTCAAAACCCTTCTCGGTCTCTGCTCCAGTCGGTGACCCAGTTATAGCTAAACGGGTATATAGAAATTGCCCTGTCATAGTCTCCCAGAAAGTCACCTCCACAGATCTTGTAGAATTAGAAACGATAGACTTTGATATCATTCTAGGCATGGATTGGTAACATTCCTATTATGCCTCAGTCTATTGTAAAACTAGAATTGTTCGTTTGTAAATTCCAGATGAACCAATCTTAGAATGGAAGGGTAGTAATTTAGTGCCTATGGTCGATTCAATTCTTACATTAAGGTCAGAAATATGATCTCTAAGGGTTATCTCTATCATCTAGTACCAATTAAGGATTCAAGCTCTGAAACCCCAACTCTTGAGTCAATTCCAATAGTTAATGAGTTCCTAGAAGTGTTTCCATAAGATCTTCCCGGAGTTCCTCCTGAAAGGGAAATTGACTTGGGAATTGATCCCCTTCCATATACCCAACCTATTTCTATTCCTCCTTACAAAATGGCTCCAACTAAGTTTAAGGAATTGAAAGAGCAGTTGAAAGACCTTCTAGATAAGGAGTTCATCAGACCTAGTATATCCCCATGGGGTGTACCAGTGTTGTTTGTAAAAAAGAAAGATGGTTCTCTTAGAATGCGCATTGACTATAAGCAGTTGAACAAAGTTACAATCAAGAATAAGTATCCTATCTCCAGGATTGATGACTTGTTTGACCAACTTCAGGGTGCTAGTCATTTCTCAAATATAGACCTCAGATCCGATTACCATCAACTCAGAGTCAGAGATATTGACATCTCGAAAACAACCTCAGAACTCAGTATACTCATTATGAATTTATAGTTATGTCATTTGGACTAACCAGTGCTCCTACAGCTTTCATGGATTGGATGAATAGAGTATTCAAGCAGTACTTGGACTTGTTTGTTATTGTCTTTATTGATGATATCCTTATTTACTCTAGGAATGAGGAAGAACATGCGACTCATTTGAGAGTTGTCCTGCAAACTCTAAAAGATCTCCATTTATTCGCTAAGTTCAACAAATGTTAGTTTTACTTGTAATCCATTGCTTTCCTTGGTCATATAGTGTCTAGCAAAGGGATCTGAGTGGATTCTCAAAAAATAAAAGTAGTGAAACAATGGCCTAGACCTACCTCTTCTACAGATATCATAATTTTCTTGGGTTTGGTGGGTTATTACAGAAGGTTAGTGGAAGAATTTTCATCTATAGCCTCTCCATTGATTAAGTTGACTCAGAAAAAGGTTAAGTTTCACTGGTCAAATGATTGTGAGAAAATCTTCAAAGAACTGAAAACTAGGTTAACTACAGCTCATATTTTGACTCTACCATAGGGTTCAGACGGTTATCTGATCTATTATGATGCACCCAGAGTCAGCCTAGGTTGTGTATTGATGCAACGAGGTAAGGTTATATATGATGTTTCTAGACACCTTAAGGTGCATAAGAAGAACTATCCAATTCATGACCTCGAGCTTGCAGCAGTGGTGTTTGCACTTAAGATTTGGACACATTAATTATATAGTGTTCACGTAGATGTGTTCACAGACCATAAGAGCCTTCAGTATATGTTCACCCAGAAAGAGTTTAATCTTCGCCAGAGGAGATGGCTTGAGTTTCTCAAAGATTATGATATTAGTGTGCATTACCAGCCTGGTAAGGCTAGTATAGTAGCAGATGCTCTTAGTAAACTATCTATGGGTAGTGTAGCACATGTTGAGGAAGAAAGGAAAGAGCTAGCAAAATATGTTCACAGGATTGTTCGCTTGGGAGTTCGCCTTATGAGCATATCAGATGGTGGTGTAACAGTTTAGAATGGGTCAGAATCTTTATTGGTAGCAGAGGTTAAAGAAAATCAAGACAGTGACCCGATATTACTTTAACTAAAGGGTGCAGTTCTTCAGCATAGAGTTAAAGTTTTCTCCCAAAGTGTGTTTCGTTATCAGGGTGCAATTCTTCAGCATAGATTTGAGACAACAGATTCTTGCAGAAGCCCATAACTCACAGTATTCTATTCATCCAGGCGCCACTAAGATGTACTGTGATCTGCAAAAAGTCTTTTGGTGCAATGGCTTGAAAAAGAATATAGTGGATTTTATGGCTAAGTGCCCTAATTGTCAACAAGTGAAGGTAGAACATCAGCAACTAGGAAGTATGACTCAAAATATCAACATTCCTACTTGGAACTGGGAAGTGATCAACATGGACTTCATTATAGGTTTACCTTGTACCCGCAGACAGCATGACTAAATTTGGGTGATAATTGATAAAGTTACTAAGTCTTTGCGTTTTTTGGATGTTAAGACTTCAAATTCGGAGGAGGACTACCTCAAGCTTTACATTAATGAGATAGTCAGTTTGCATGGAGTTCCTTTGTCTATCATCTCATATAGAGGTCCTCAGTTTACCTCTCATTATTGGAAGTTAGTGCATAAAGGTCTTGGTACTCAGGTTAATCTTAGCACATCATTTCATCCACAGACGGATGGTTAGGTAGAACGTACCATTCAAACCTTAGAGTACATGTTGAGAGCTTGTGCAATTGATTTCAAGGGTAGTTAGTATGATCACCTTCCTCTTATAGATTTTGCCTACAACAGTAGTTACCATTCCAGTATTCAGATAGCCCCTTATGAGGCATTATATAGGTGTAGGTTTAGATCTCCAGTCGGTTGGTTAAAAGTAGGTGAAGCAGCTTTGATAGGAGTAGAGTCGGTTCATGATGCCATGGAAAAAGTTCAGCTCATTAGAGATATACTAAAGACAGCCCAGAGTAGCCAGAAATCCTGTGTAGATGTAAGGAGAAGGGAGTTGGAGTTCCAAATCGATGATTGGGTTTTCCACAAAGTGTCACCTATGAAGGGGGTGATGAGATTTGGCAAGAAGGGGAAGCTCAGTCCTAGATATGTAGGCCCTTGCAAGATCTTGAAAAGAGTTGGTAAAATGGCTTATGAGTTAGAGTTACCAGCAGAACTAGCAGCAGTCCATCCAGTCTTTCACATTTAGTTGTTGAAAAAGTGTATGGATGATCCATCATTTATTATAAATTTGGAAAGTGTGGCTACGAATAATAGTCTCACTTATGAAGAGATACTAGTTGAGATTCTTGATCGTCAGGTTCGAAGGTTGAGAAACAAAGCAATCGCTTCAGTTAAGGTTTTGTGGAGGATTCAGTCCATAGATGGAGCTACTTGGGAAGCAGAAGTAGCCATAAAGGCCAAGTATCCTCATCTCTTTCCTTCCGATTCCATTCCTGTAACACCCCTAAATGCTAATAAGAATTTGTATATCGATTTACAGTTGTTAAACTATTTCAATATGTACTCTCATTTTGGGGAACTTTAAAGTTGTTAAAGTTGTTAACTTGCGTAACATAAAGTGTATAGGAATGGATAGATTTGTATTGTGGTATATACATAATATTCTATCCTAATTATAGGTAATTAAATGGTGTTGAGGCATATACATATAAATATGTAAATATGCATTTTTGGACAGCACAAAAGGATAAAAATATAAAGTATGTTGGCAGCACCTTGGCCAGCCAAGTGTCCAAGTGATAAACATCACTTGTTGACTATATAGTTCACTCATCTTTGAATAATTTCGTGGAATGGAAGATTAAAATCCTTGGAAACTTAGCTTATAATTTCTTCATCAAAATTACAAGAAAAAAACCTTAGTCTTTTGGCTGGAATCCAAGAGATAAACTTCCTTGTTGGTAAGTGCTGAAATTTGTTTCTGAGTTAGGTAGTGTGTGGTAACTTGTGAATATCTCGTTCTGTATAACTCCATTTTGGGTGAATAAATATATTTTGGAAATTTGATTCATGTATCTACAACTCTTATGTTTATGTTAAAGTCTAATTTAGCTATTATGGATGTGAAAAATGGGACGCAACACAGGACAAGTGTTGTCCAGATTTCGGATTCAGAAATCCGGTAGGAACCACTGTTAGTGTATCGATGATATCTTGTTGAAAAAAATGTATTTTTCAGTGATTCTTATTGCGTTGCAATCTTAAGAGATGTATCTACAACTTTCATGAAGGTTACAAAATCTATTTTCGCTGTTTCCCTATTCAAATTTAAGTTGCAACATGGGGTACTAAACTGGCCAAAATCACTGTTTTGAGAACAAAATTGTATCTGTGTGGGCTGAGCTTACTTATGATGATAATCCTGTTTTATTTTGATATTATTGAAATATTAGGAATTTAAGAAGTTATTTAATTGCATTTTTAAGGTTGTATAGACTTGTGAACAAGTTGAGGAACTTGATACGATTTGAGCTTGAGAAGTTTATTGGACTATTGCTACACTAGAGGTTTGTGTATAAACATGTACTTGCACTCTTGTAACGACTGGTATATATGAAATTTGATCTTGATACCTTAGCTACCTCTTGTCACTTTGCATTGTCATGTTGGTATGATGCTTGTGTAACTCGCCCACTTGTACGGATTGTTGGATCACTTGGCACTCTTGTTGGGACTATGTCCTTCTTGTGGCTGCAGCGTTGTCACTATTGGCAAGCCTTTTGTTTCGGATCAATTGCCATCTTGACTTTGGATTTGTAGTTCGTCTTAGGAATGGAAGTTATCCATTTTAAGTACGAACTAGAAAGCCATTTTTAGTATGGTTCTTGGTTCTCTTGATACAGGGCTTCGGTCCTTCTTGATACAGGGCAACGACCTTTCTTGATACTTGCTTGTGCCGGGTGTGACGACATGAAGTATATGTGGGGGGAGCCTTTCTATTGAAATTCTTGGAAAATGGTGCTATGAGCTTCTTGACATTTGTATCTTTGAATATAGAACTTGATACTTGTTATCTATTGTTGACTTGATTTATTTATTATGCTTCAAGTATGATGCTCATTGACTTGAAAAAGGTAGCTTGGTGAATTTTGAGGATTTCGACCCTATAGTTTTTACACCACTAAGCTTTATGCTTAGCGATAGTTGTTTCTATTGTAGGGGCTGATCGAGAGGAGTGATGAAGATGGCCATGGGCTATGGAAATTTTGAGAACCTTAAAGAAGATCACATTTGCATATAGGCATCTATATTTTGTATAGATCTTGGTACTTATACACGGTCTATGCGATGTATATTTGCATTAGATTTTGAAGGCTAACCGTATCATGTTCATGGGTTGTAATCTAAGTATGGCTATGTGTTTGGTTTATTTGGGGTGTGTAAGCCCAAGTTTTGTAATATGTTACATGTCCTACTTGTTTGTAATGATCGTATAAAGCATGAACCCAACTAGTTTGGATACTCGGAAGTGGATAATTTTTATTATCATTAATTACTTGCATGATTAAGTAAAAAAAAAAATAAAAAAAAAAAATATATATATATATATATATATATATATATATATATATATATATATATATATATATATATATCTTGTAATTTATGTGCATACGGTAAATGGAAAGGGGTCACTACAATTCCAGCTTGAGGTAATAGTTCCTCTCCAGCTTTTCAGTCATTCATGCGTAGTTTCAGTATCATTATCATGTTTCTTCAGTTTGTACTTGCATTTTCAACGTCTTTTCCTGTTCTTGGAACTTAGTTCAGTCAGAAATCAGTTTCTAGTACTTAGTGGTAGGGTTTGCAGCTCTTTCCCTCCTTATTCAGCTAGTTTATACTTCATTCGAGGACGAATGTTCCCTAAAGGGGAGATAATGTAACAACATGTATCCTAAACCAAGCAACCAATAGATTTCTAGAAAATACAGATGTAATCCACGGTTGCCACCCACAGATCGTAGGGTGACCCACGAACTGTAGGTGGTAGTCCTTAGATGGCCACCTACAACTCTTCCCAGAAAAAATCCAGAAATTTGTCTAAGGGTCGACCCAAGGTCGGACCCACGGACCGTAGGTCAGGCCACGGGGTATGGTCATGGTACGTGGATCGAGACCCTAGTACCTTATCCTTGGAAGCCAGTCGATGGTTGATAGGACAGACCATAGGTCAGTCCACGGAACGTCGGTCAGTCCGTCGGTTGGCCCAGATAGCATTTAAGTCAAGGGTCATTTGGTCTTTTCCTTATGCATTGGACCCCTAAACTACGTTGTTTAAACCCTAAACTATGTAGTTTTGGTCAGTTTTATCCTAGTAAACTAATTAAAACCTAACCTAATCAATCATTCACAAAAAAATCATCAATCCTAGAGCAAGACAAGAGGGAAAAGTTGAGCAGCCCTAGTTCAAGAACGCAATGAGTTCTCGTTAGTTCCAGCTCCAAAATTGAAAGATTTCTCCTTTGAATTCGTCACCAGGTATGTGGGTTTCACTAGTGGATTCCTTTCACCCATTAGGTCTCTAGAATTCAGTCAGATTCTTGATTCCCTTCATATTATCTAGACCTAGGGTTTCTAGAATTTCAGCAGATTATTATGAATTAGTTACTTAAATATTCCTAATTTTTATTATTATGATTTTAGTATTGTTTTTCGTAGATTCTTGCATAAACTTGGATCCCTAGTTATGTAGTTCATGAATTACATCAGCTAGGATAGATAAAAAGATGTACATGCCTCAGTTTTCGAATAATTCATTATTAGTATATTAATGTTGCTTTTTCAGTTAGCATGTCGGTATTTTGATCTATCCAGTATTATAGAAATTCATACATAATGTGTTAATTACATAATCAATTGGGAGTAGTCTTAATACCGAGTGGACTAGGGTCAGTCACAAGTTCCAAAACTACGTACCCCCGTAGGTTGTAAGTCCTCTCTGTGGGCATCAGTTTAGTGATCACGCCAGTCATGCCTCTATACCTTTGACAGGGTATATAGGGTCCTCTAGATGGGGCGTATACATCGGACTTCACATTTAGCACATGTGGTTTTATGTCGGTTATTAGTAGCTCTCACAGTCAAAATCTAGTGCATTGACCAGGTTACCAGTTACAAATCATTTTTCAGTTTTAGCATGTATAAACTTGGTCATTTCATTCAGTTAGTTCATGTTTAGTACTTTCAATATAGTATCATGCTTATCTTATATCATTGCTCAGTTATGTACTTTGTTTTAGTTATGTATATTGTTCAGCTTTACTATATCATGCATGCTCAGTACCTTTCAAGTATTGGCGCATACTTTGCATTACATCGTCTCGTGATGTAGGTTCAAGTCGTCAGCTTTCAGATCACACATAGATCTGTTCCCAATCTCCATTTAACCAGCATAAGTGGTGAATCCTCATTCCTCAAGGATGATTTACATGATTATCTTTTCTACTTTTAGTCATTAGTTTTAGATTTTGCTAGATCTAGCTAAGGCATGTCCAAACATTTCTAGCCAGTTAGAGGCTTTACTTCAAACATAGTTAGATTCGATTTTAGCTTTAGTGTTTGATGTTTCAACTGTCATTAAAACTCTTATTTAGTATTAGATATTCAGATTTACAATGGGTATCCCCAATCATTTCAGTTATATGTTATTTCAAGCTTCCACACAATATTATTTTGTTTCAATTTATCTTTAAGTATGCTTATGATTTGCCAGTAGGGCTAGCTTAGGGTCACTTATAATCTTAGGTCCCATGTTTATGCCTAAGGGGTAGCCTTTGGGCGTGACAGTGTTATTGTTCAAAATGGTTCAAAACCATCTATTGTTTTCTATGTGACGGCTAAGCAAGTTTTTGATCCAATTTTGGTTGAGTTGGAAAGGTCGGTTTCCAAAATAGCCATTGAGGTTTTCTCTTAAGGATAAGATGGCGTACTTTGTTACCAAGGTCAATTATGTGTTCCAAGTGTTGATGAGTTCAGGAATTTGATTTTGGTGAAAGCTAACACTTCTCAGTATTTTATTCACCTGGGAGCAACCACGATGTACCATGATTTATGAGAGGTCTATTGGTGGAATGAGATAAAGAGAATATTATAAAATTTATAGCTAAATGTCCTGATTATCATAAAGTAAAAGTTAAGCATTAGAAAATGGGTGGTTTGACTCAAAACATTAGTATCCCTACTTGGAAGTGGGGAGATTTGAATATGGTATTCATTAGGGGTTTACCTTGTACACGTCGTCAGTTTGACCGAATGACTAAGTCAGCTTATTTTCTTCAGATAAAGACTTTATTTTTTAGTCTAAGACTATGTAGGCTTTATATTTAGTAGATATTGAGGTAGCTCAGTTTGCATCGTAGTTTTAGAGGTCATTTCAAAAGGGTCTTGCTACTCAAGTTAAGCTTAGTGCGACTTTTCTTCCTAAGACTGATGGTCAAGTAGAGCGTACTATTTAGATCTTGGAAGATGTTTTGAGAGTTGTTGTGATTGACTTTAAGGGTAATTGGGATGATCACTTGTCTTTGATTGGATTTTCTTATAACAATAGTTATCACTCGAGTATCCAAATGACTCCATTTAAGGCTCCCCATGGTAGGAGGTGCGGGTCCCTTATTGGTTGGTTTGAAGTTGATGAGGTTTCTTTGATAGGCCTAAGTTAGTGAATGAGATTATGGAGAAGGTTCGACTTATTCAAAAAAGGTTGAAAATGGCTCAAAGTAGACAAAAGTCTTATGCCGATGTTTGAAGGAGAGAACTTGAATTTGATGTTGATGATTGGGTTTACTTGAAAATATCACCTATGAATGGTGTGAGGAGATTTAGAAAGAGAGGGAAGCTTAGTCCCCATTATGTAGGCCAATATCAGATTCTGAGGTGTTTCGTAAAGGTGGCCTACAAATTAGATTTGCCTTCTAATTTGGCATCGGTGCATCTTGTATTCCATGTTTCTTTGTTAAAAAGTGTGTTGGTGATTCGACGTCTATTATGTCATTGGAGAGTTTGGGATTTAAGGAAATTCTTTCTTATGAAGAGGTTCCAGTTGAAATTTTGGATTGTCAAGTTTGGAAGTTGAAATTTTGGATTATCAATTAGATGAGGGTGCTACTTGGGAGGGCGAAGCTGATATGATGTCCTAGTATCCTCATCTCTTTCCTTACTCTCCTATTCTAGATTGAGGTATTTGTTCCTAATGTTCACTGATGAGTGGTAGATTTGCACTCATTTAAAGCTCTTTTCGTATGATTTTGTGGCACTCAAGTAGATAAAGAGGCTAATTATCCTTTGAATTGTGTTGTTTTTGATACTTTGATTATCAGGAAAGAAAACGATGAACAAAAGTTGAATAGGATCTGAAAAAGGACAAAACTTGGCAGAAAACAAGTCCTAGGTATCGTAACTGCGAAAGACTTTTCTCTTAAGAGAACTATTCAACAAGGTCAACCTTCCGCTTAAGCAATGATGCGGGGCTCGCTTCTGCGAACTGGGCCAAAAAGGTGGAGGTTGTGTAAGCGAATCTCAGTTCGCTTTTTCTCAATTTGCTTTTACGAACCTCCTGCCACTTTTAAGAAGCCTGCCTTTTCAGACAGGGACAAAATGGGAAATTCTCAAGCTTTGGACCCTAATTAAGAAAACAGGGTTAGAGGAGGGCATTCTTCCAAGAATTGTTAGAGAGAAAGAACATTGTAGAGAGAAAAACACATTCAAAAGCAAATTTCTTAGTATTCTTGATCTAGGGGTTGAGACATTGAAGGCAAGTTTTCTCACATTTCAGTTGTGGATTTGAAGATTGTGATCTATTTTGGTAAATATCTTTTACCTTTTTTCATTTCCATTTTCTTAATTGCTAGAAATGTAGGTGTAATGACTTGTATAAAATTGAGGCTTTTAGGCTAGAAATAGACAAAGTTATTTGGGTGTTTAATTATTTACTTTATTGCTTTTGTAGTTCCTTGTTTCCATGCTTGATTTAATGAAATAGGTTCGATCTAGTTTCCATGTTTGAATTTATGGTTCAAGAGTGCACGTTTAACCTTAGATTCTGATCTCCGATCGATGCTCAAAAGTGATTAATTGGACTGGGTAATTAGTCTGATACTATTAATTTAGGTTTTATGTTTGTAACTTGCTTGAAAATAGAGGTCATTATCTCCTATATTCAGTTTAGTAAAAATAGAAACATAAAAGAAGAAATAGATAGAAAATAAATAATTCAAGTCCACAAAATCCACTGTGTATCCTTAAGAAATTTTATCCCCTAAAGTAGCCAAGGTTGTAGATTAATTCCTACCAATATAAAATGATTAGCTATTAAAGAAGTAGGGGTACCTCAAACTTCAATAATTTCAGAAAACTCAAAAAACAACAACGAGAGCACATACACAAACTCAATAGATCGACAATTTTATTTATAAGAAAATGTATGCAGAAGAGAGAAAAAGTTTAGTGTTTGAAATAAGAGAAGACTCTATTTATAGCCAATTGCAGCAAGTGATACATCTGTTCAGATAAGAGTTTGAACACATCTGTTTAGACATGTATTTCTAGAACGTTTGTGTCTTTTGGGAAAATTAGTGTTTGTTCGAAAGGAACAGGTCCCTTCTGAGCGACTTACCATTACGTGAATTTTCAAGAAATTCCGTCATGCCTAAAAAAATATCATCCAATCAATGATATCATCTATCGAAGCTGAAGCTGAGGCCGAGCTAGCGATGACGACGGTGTGAGAGGGCACCTTCTACTTAACCCTTTAGAAACAATTAAGAAGTCCTAATGTCTTTATCTTGGTTAGTGAACATTGTCTCATCATGAGAATGGATTATAAATTAATTTTTGACAATGTTGAACTATCATCTATGACTTTATTTGATATCCTTGAACCTAGATCTTGGGATGTCTAGTCTTCTAGGTAGAGTTACTGCAACGATAAATTGTCCTCGGCCATAGTTTCATTCCGGTCGATGATCTCTCAATTCCCTGTCTAGTTAGGGCTTTTATAAGTGGATCCAGTACATTATACTTTGACTTTACATAGTCAATTGTAATAATTTCACTAGAAAGTAGTTGTCTAACAGAGTTGTGTCTTCGTCATATGTGGTGAGACTTGTCGTTATATACTATGCTTCCATCCCTTCCTATTGCAGCTTGACTATAACAATGTATGCATATATGGGCCATTGGTTTGGGGCCAAAATGGAATATCTTCTGAGAAATTCCGGAGCCATTCAGCTTCTTCACCTGCCTTGTCTAAGGCTATGATTTCAGACTCCGTTGTAGAGCAAGCTATACATGTTTGTTTGGATAATTTCCAAGATATTGCTCCTCCACCAAAATGAAAACATATCCACTCGTGGATTTAGTTTCAGTTGACCCAATAATCTAATTTGCATCATTATATCCTTTAACAACTGTTAGATATTTGTTGTAATGCAAAACATAGCTTTGAATGTCATCCAAGTACCCAAAAACACTCTTCATTGACATTCAATGATTTTGATTGAGATTACTTGTGTATCGACTAAATTTACTGATAGGGCAGACTATGTCTAGTCGTGCACATTTAATGACATACATCAAACTTTTTAATACTTTGGCATAATCCAATTGAAATTGACTTTCACCTTTATTATTTGCAAGATCAAGGTTCACATCAATTGGTGTCTTTTCCTTTTTGAAATTCAAGTACTTGAACTTTTCAAGGACCTTTCAAATATAATGAAATTGAGACAATGCTAGACCATGCGGAGTTTTATGAATCTTAATTCCCAATATCAAATCAGTAACTCCTAAATCTTTCATATCAATCTTACTAGCGAGCATACGCTTAGTAACTTTTACATTAGCAATATCATTGGTCATTATCAACCTATCATTCACATGTAGGCATACAATGAACTCTTGATTTGGAACATCTTTAATGTAAACACATTTATCTCATTCATTGATCTTAAATTCATTTGCCAACGTGGTTTGATCAAACTTTGCATGTCATTGTTTCGGTGCTTGTTTTAGTGCATAGAGTGACTTAAAAAGTTCGCACACTTTCCTTTCTTTATCAGGAACTGCGAAGTCCTTAGGCTTTTCCATGTAATTCTCTTCCTCCGACTTTCCATTCAAGAGTGGATTTTTCACATCCATTTGATGGATTTCAAGACCATATACTGCAGCTAGGACAATTAACATCCGAATTGACGTAATTCTAGTCATTGATGTATCAAAATAATCATGACATTCTTTCTGTCTAAAGTCTTTGACAACAAGTCTTGCTTTGTATTTGTCAATAGGTCTATCATCTTTTATTTTCCTTTTGAAAATCCATTCCAACCCAAAGGTTTGTTTCTTGAAGGAAGATCAACCAACTCCCAAGCCTCATTCTAAAAAGTTGAGTCCGTAGACCGTTGACATTCAATTTTGACCTAACGTTTTAAAAATTTCTAACTTTTAAGTTCTATTTATTCAATAGTTCAAAATACATTTTTTTCTTATAATTTTAAATAAGTTTATCGATATTTATACTTATTTGTCAAAATTTCAAAAAATTTTATCAGTTAATTTTAATTGCATTAACTTTTGTTACAGTTGGTTGAACATGTTCAAAAATTTGTTCATTTTGATTAAATCATTATTTTTGTTAAATTGTATTTTTACATGTCATTAGATACGTTTATTACATTTTTTGATATTCATTTTTATTTGTTACATTGATTAATATCCATTTTGATATTTTACACAGTTTAAAAATTTATTCAAATATGAATAAAATTTCATACACATATATTTATTAACTAGTGATTTTGACTCACAATTTTATGATAATGATATTATACTATAGGTTGTTTTCGATTTTCTATTTAATCTATAACTTACTCATTAAGTTGGGGATGGTGAAATATTTTTAAAATGAGGCTTGTAAATTTTCAGATTGTTATTCACAAAAAATATTTAACTATTCCTTAACTTTCCAATCACCATCACCTCGGATTCCGGTGAAACTCCAGCAAACACCCCACCCCCCCTTGCCCCACTTTTTTTGTCTTCCTTTTTTAGTTATAGGGTCACTGTTTTCACGAACTCCACCGGATCCCTCACCTTTTCTATTCTCAGGCGAACAGCAGCCCACCACTATTTCCTTTCTCCTCTCCTCACTGCCAACGACACAACCAAAAAAACCCCATTTCCCCTTTTTTCTTCCGCTAACGACAGCAGCAAACAACGACCAAACGACCCTCTCCACACCAGACATCAACCCACACGCTATTCTCCCCTTTCTCCATTGTTTCCGGCAAGCTTTAGCTCGGCCGAACAGCGAGCTCGGAGCTCAAAATCCGACCAAAACCCCACCAGAAAACAACCCAAACGATCCTTATTCTCCACAAACCAAAACCCCTCTCAATTTTCCTTCTCACTGACCAACTATTAGACTTCAAAATCAGCCGTTAATGTCATCAAACAGACCAACCAGAAGTTCCAATGAGCAACAAAATCATTAACAAACAATAACAACGACAACAGCCCAACGAGCTCCACTTTTGGCGAAATCCGGCCGGAAAATTCCCACCACCACCAACAACCAATCAAGCTTCGACAGCAAACAACCATGGACGAACCGGATTTATGGTTTCCGGTGTAGTCCGGTGAGCACCAACTCTGTGACACCGATCACAAGTTTCATTGGAGGTTGAACTCCGACAACTCCCTTTATTTCTTCTGTTTTAATTTCTCAAACTTTTTAGTTGTTTATTAAAGTTAGTTTAACTTTCTGATGACTATTTTTTTTTTTTTTTTTTTTTTTTTTTTTTTTTTTTTTTTGAGTTTCATCTCACTGTTTTCTCCTCCATTTTCATTTAGATTATCTTATTGTGTTCATTTTTATTTTTTCAAAGCAGTAGCTATTTCAGATGATGGTTACATTTATGAAAGTATTATATTTCCATTAATTTGTGTTCATAAGAATTTGCGTCTCTAGGTATGGGCGTGCAAAAATTGAATCAATCGATAAATTGACCGATAAAAGTGTTATTGGTTCATTGTTATTGGGTTATTAGGTTAGCAGTTTTTAAATGATTTTGTAAAAATATATTGAGTTATTGGATAAACCAATAACTCATTAAGACTAGTAATTTACTACTTTACTTATACATAAATATTATATATTAATCTCAATATCTTAGTAGTTTCTATCTTTGTCCTTTAACCTTCAATTAACATTCATAATGACTTTGAGTTCACAATTTCACATTATAAAAAACGTTAAAAATAAAAATAAGAATCATATTCCTCTTAATTTCTCTTTGTGTTACACTTGTATAGTTTTTTTTTAATGTTTGTTATTATTGTTTTTATTTTATAAGCATTTATAAAGTTACATTATTGTGTTTTCGCATCAAATTTATTAGAAAAGTCATATATCTATTTTATAAGTATTTTTTTTATTAGTTAAAGCGAAAATCGAACCATTAAGGATCAAAATTGATAAATGAAAAATTGATAAAAAATATCGTATTAGTTTGGTTATTGATTTAACATATTTAAAAATTAAAAATTAATAAACCGAATTGATAATACATAAAATCGAACCGAATCGATCAATGCACACCCCTCTGTAGGGATATATATATATATTTTTTATATTATTTACTTTCCATGTGATACTATTGTTTAGTGATTAAATGTTAGTCTTTTTAAGTTAAGAAAAAGGAATTCATTCATGTTAAGCTTTAAATTATTTAATTTGTTTTGTTTTGTCTAGTTGTTTTATCATCGTTGGCTTTCATTTTCATTTTTATTATCACTGTTGCTATTTACTGGGATGATTTTTATGATTATAAATTTATAGATTAGAATTGATCGATGAAGAAATTATTGTCGATTTTCAAGGTCTCCCATGTTAATATTTTATTTTTAAGTTATTATTTGAGTTATGCATTTTTATTTATATTTATTTAGTAATAACAATTTTACTAAGTGTCTTTACAAGTACATGACGATGTTTCCTATTGAAGCTATTCGAATGAGTTCGAATTATAATTTTTATTAATTGTGTATATTACTGACGTTAGGCAAACTTAGGCTGTTTCTTATTATTATTTTATTTTATTATTTGTGTATATTACTTGTTTATTATACTTGTATATTTGTTTTTTATCTCCTCCTCAATTCGAAAAAATGAATTCAGTCGGGATCCACTGCTGTAGATTTCGAAGAATGTCTAACACTTTTCCTTCGTAATAACCTGAACCCCTTACCTAGAATCTTTTGATTTCGTAGACATTTTTAACTAGTTTCCTAGTTTTCCTAAAATTAGGTGGTGACTTTTTTAAAATTCATTTATTTCTTAAAATTCTTTTTAACATTGAATTAATTAATTATTTTTTGAGTTACCACGACGTTTCCCCTTATTTGAATAAAATAGGGTGTAAACATAGACAATATAACTTCCTTGAATGTTTGAGGCTCAATTTCAAGAAAGAATGTTACCAAATCAAATCCAAATGAAGTAGTTGTCCTTTGTCGTTTATAGCGCATTGGACTCTCTTCATTAGGTACATTCTCTTTTGGTTCTTCTCAAAGTCGTTCATATCCTTCACTAGATAGCTCAATTATAGTTTTATGAGGATAGATATGTTCAAAGAATTTAACATTATCTGATTCCATTACACTAATGCCATGAATATCCGAATGGTTTGACTTATGAAGCAAAAATCGACATGCCTTCGCTACAAAAAAACTGCCCAATAGCAAAGGGAAAGTTGGTCACTATAAGTAAGAATGTAGTCCCAAAAAGGACAATAGTGACCAGCTGCACTTGTCCTTATAACCTTAGTCGCTAAAGACCTTTAGGAATGAGGTTATCGGGCTGGTCATTGATTCTTTTTCGGGACTAGTATAGTACTAGTCCCTAAAATACATATAGGGACTATATATTTGGTACTTATTCACACATAATAAAATTGAAATTATGGTCGTTAAATCATTTTACGACTAGATTCTAACTGGTCCATATATTATTTTGGGACGACTTCTATGTTGGTCCGTAATCATTTTGTGACCAGTTTGAAGCTGGTCTGTAAATCAATTGGCGACCAGTTTTTAGCTCGTCTATAAATCAATTTACAAAAACATTTAAGCTTGTCCCTAAAATATTTAGGGACCATTTTGAAGGTGATCCATAATCATTTCACAACCATTACATATTTCATACTCAAAAGGATTTTAAGTATTTACAATCTAGTCCTTAAATCACATTGCATTTGCACCTAGAAAATACGATAATTAATATAAACTTGTCGCTTTCATATATAATATATAATGTAATTACAAAATAAGGTGAGTATAAGACATCTGACTATATACAATAATGAGGTAAGCTAGTAACAATATTGTGATCATGAACCCTTGGTAAAAAAATCATATACTAGCCTTAAACTATAATCCAAAGTTGCTTTCACCTTCCCAGCAAAAAATGATCAATCTACATGTTGTTTAGCATCGATTTTTTTACAAATTTTAGCATCCAAAATTGATAAAAGAAATAAAAATTTCATTTAGAAGACCTATATATAAAGATAAACAAAAAGATGTGATTAAATCAAATAACAATTTCTACAGCAGCTGTAACACTAATTGCTACAACAGTTGAGATTTTGGTGGCCATTTTTTGTGGGGAATTGTGGTACACAATATAGTGATAGCAGCTGCAACACTAATTGCTGCAACAGTTGGAACTTTGTAGACTATTTTCTTTTAGGAAGTGTTGAACACAATATTGTCGTGTCAAAGAATATAGAAAAGAAGCTCAAGGAGAATGGTACCCATGGCATCTGCAACAAATCCGCAAGACCACGGAGGAGCAATACGCCGCAGTAGCAGGGGTGAACAGCCCCCTAAATACTTGGGACTAACATGTGGTCCAAAATGCCAAGCAAGAACCACCTGTGCTAGTTCCTTTTCCAGCAAGTAGTGGTGTAAATAGCTCTCCAGCCTAATACCTATCTATATAAGTAGAAGAGATACAACCAAAGAGAAGTAATGAATGAGTTGTCTTTCATATTTTAATTGTAATGGGAGTATCACTTAGTAAACAGATGTGTTATGCTGCACAATTAAGCTTGTTGAACCATGTTATATCATTGTACTAGTTGTTTCGTTTTATCTGGTTATGTTCTCTCTGTATTTACATGTACTATTATTAGCTGGCTTTGAAGAAGAAAAATGAACTAAGCAAAAAAATCAAAGCCCTTCCCTGCTCCCCCAACTCAACTAGAAAAAAAGAAATCAAAATCTAACAACCTCATGTCTTGAATAGAAACAACACAGTGGGAAAAGATGCCCAGGAAATTACTTCCTAAACTAAAGCGTAGGAAACATATAGAACTGAATAGCAAAATGTCCTAATTTTTGGAAGTCAAGATGTTATCACTTCTTCATTGTCATTTGTCAATTAGATAGATAAAAGAATAAAAGAACTATTGCAACATTTATTTGTGAAGGTTTTACAGAAATAAGATAAGACCAAAGCAAAATGGAATTGAATATATAGGTACTTTTGGAATTCCTCTGCTGTTTTAGGCATGTTATTAATGAAGCCTTTTATCTAGTTCCATAACTTAGTCTAGTGGTGAATTATAGGTAGGAGTCTTAGCTAATACCTTGCCACACTTAGGGCATATTTTGTGGACAAATAAATAGTGTGTTAAGACTTAAGCGCATTAAGTTTCTAGCTATTATCTTCCTAATCTATTGTAGAGCAAAGGCAAATATGTTTCTTCTCATGTAATTAGTGATTGATACATATCCCACTTTGCCTGCTTAATCAGAACCACTTAAGGTTTATCTAATATGACATAACATTTTTCATTACGAAACTTGCCCTATTAATTTGTTTTGCAGAATATATGAAAGACCTTGATCGTTTAGAGAAGGAAAAAAATATACGTCCAAACTCTGAAATAGATGCATGTATGAAGGTTTGATTTGAGTTTCTCTATCTACCAGGCTAGTTCACCCATGTTATATGGAATCTCATGATGTTTTATGTCATTTTCATATTGGTATTTGTTTCAATCAATAACTGGTCAGGCATCTTCTATTTGTGGTAAGAAGCACATTGTGTCTACAGATTACATCTTGAAAGTTCTTGGTTTAGATGTATGTTCAGATACAACTGTTGGCAATGACATGATAAGAGGAGTTTCAAGTGGACAAAGGAAGAGAGTTATGACAGATATATCCTCACACTCTTAAATAATTCTGGTTATAATGGAGCAATTATTGACCTCTAGAGATTATTCATAATTTTGGTGTTAATTGTAAGGCAAATTAAAGTAACCTATGCATAAATTTTGTTTGTTTATGAGTTGGCATGTTTCCTTATAATAGTTGGGGGTGCTTGAGCTAAGTGAGATAGCCTGAAATATCATAATTCACCCTATAAATTCTAATATTTATACAACTTTTAGTGATTGTAAGTTGCTATATATCTTCAATACAAGTTAATCTATTACAACATCCATATAAATTGTTGTTTGGGAATCTTAAAAAGATGATGAAACTGCTTAAAGAATTAAAGAAACAACCCTTGTTAACTCATGATATCATTTCTTTGGTTAATCCTTTTCTTCTCGAAGCCACTCTAAACGACTCAAGAGAAATTGATTTGAGAAACAATTTTTCCTTGTGTGATCACTCGATCATTGAGATTACCTTTTGGTATTTGATCGATAACATTTGTAAAAATATCCAAGAGATAATTGTATGGCAAATACAGAAATTTGAATGAATGCATTAAATAGCTAGTATTATAAGATGTTGTACTTAAAGTAGGAAATTTCGAGAGAAGCAAGAGCAGTGTACAAGAACTTTGCTGCTCAAGATTTAGATTATTGTAATAGTCACCATTGTTTCACCCTTGATGTTCAAGTCAATAACTAACCTGCTATCCACGTTAAATTACGTTTCTTATTCAATTTCACCTTTTGTTTACCAAAAATATTGATATTGTTATGTAATACTACAACGTATCATTCATTTAGGTTACACCACATGATATGGCAGATCCAGTACAACCACCATTCAAGACTTGTGTGGAAGAAGGAAAAGCCACCAGAAATTATCTGTTGGACCTTTTTACAAATGTTATCAGAAGCAGAAACTATAAGAATCTAATATTCAAGACTTGTGTGGAAGAAGGAAAAGCCACCAGAAACCACAGGATATGGCAGATTCATTAGCTTTGGAGAAGCAGAAATTAGAAGAATCTGATATTGACAGAGCTCTGCGCAATATTTCTCCATTAGAATGAGGTTAGGACTATTCAATAGTGATCCAAATTTACAGACTATTTATCATTCTAAAATTTATCAAACATGCAAATATATTTTAAGATAAAACAACCATCAATTAATAGCTTTGCCACGCAGAACCAGAGCAATAAAGTGATATTTCAGGTAAGTTTTTACTCACATGGTATAATCAAGGATCCGAATAGTCATTTTCTTGAATTGGAGGCTGGTAATTAGGGTGTTGCGCTAAAAAAAATTATTTCAATTGCTTCAATTTTTTCATCTCATTTTAAAATTTAAACATGCAATCCTTCAAAGATTGATTTTCCTTTTGAGTTGAATGTAGCTCTGCCAACAATTCAGCTTTTGAGGAAGTCCCACCTTTCAAATCTCTTGCTTTTACTCCACCTCCAAAGCCAAATACATGACTACGACTTTGAGGTCCAAAGCATTTCTCAACAATTTGTATGCTAGAAAGTGATGGTTCAGACTCCACCAATTCTTGAATTTGGGCCTAAAAGTGTATAGAGGAGATTTTTTTTCAAATCCCATAATAACTAAATGTTAAAAACATGTTCAATTAACCAAACGCATATGCTTCTCGATTGTTTAGAATCAACAAGTGTGTTATTCTTCTTGCGAGTCTCGTAAAAGATAGTTGCCAAATCTGGTGGATTGCCATCTTTTCCGCCCTTTACATAAAAGTAAACATGTCAAAGAGCGGTTCATCAATATTAAGACATAAAAAGATTTGATGATAACACCTTTTGATAAATAATCTTTCTAAATGGCTTGCTACCAATATGATGAAGCATCTTCAACTTAGCTCTATTTATTGCATTTCTAGTGCTTCTCGCCTATATTTGAGTAGCAACATTAAATTCAAATGTTATAAATAAATTATCAAAATGAAATCATAGTATGAAAAAATTTACATAATTAGGTAATATGTCAAACCTGAATCTTTTGAAGTAAAATGTTCTTTTACCAACCACTCCTATTGCTTCTTTTCTACCCCTTTAGGCATATTCTTAAGATCCTCTTGGATAGGCTTACCCTTCACATACTTTGCATGCAATTGACCTCTCCATTTATTCCATAACTTTTTCATCCATCCCAAAACATGATCTCGATGACTATTCATGTCATCACTATCAAATTTATCCTATAATGTATCAAAATGAAATAGGAAGGAGCACACTAATTAAGCAGCGAGAATTATACTAAGAAGAGAGCCGCCCAAGAAGAAATTGAAATACTTAATCCAATTACCTTAACAACAGCCTACATGTGATTTAGCTTTTCCTCCTTAATGTGTTTCCATGATGATACTCCCAACGGACATATATTACGATCACGAACTATTTTTCCCAAGTGCTTCGAAAATAGATTACTATTCTTTCCAGCTGTTCGATTATTGTAAAATGTCATTTTTAGCTTTTGTCCAATATCAAGCGATGCAACTTCTTTGCACTTGTTACTTCCTCGAACCTTTTATCCATTTTATTAGCACATGAACCTACATTTACATACTTTATAAATGGTAGATATTGTACATATGATAAACTTGTGATCAAATAGATTTCAGAAATGAATGCATACTTGTTTTAGCTGTTTGGGCAGACTATTTAACTTGATCAATAGGAGAAATTGGAATATCAGAATGCAAACTCTCTTTCTCATGGGCCAAATAAGTTTTATCTGTTGTTCTCAATCCTTGAGAGAAAACTGATGCAAGAAACTATATCAATAAAATTACTTAAATTAAATTAAATTAAATTCTTAAAAAGAAAAAAAATTTAAGAAATCATACTTGTTTCAAATGTTGAAGTAGACTCCATAGCATCATCAGTAGAAAGAGAAAATGCAACATCAGTTTGCATATGCTCTTTCTCAAAAGCAAAAACTTTTTATTCATTATTCGCAATCCTTGAGAGAAACCTAATGCAAGAAATTGTATCATTATAAGTACTTGAATCAAACTAAATTCAATTCTAAAAAAGAAAAAAAATTTAAGAAATCATATTTGTTTCAAATGTTGGGTGGACTCCATAACATCACCGATAGAAAGAGAAATTAGAACATCAACTTGCATATGCTCTTTCTCAGAAGCCAAAGTCTTTTTATTCATTGTTCACCATCCTTGATCAGCAGAAGGTCTTGACATACTTTGACTAACATAATGATCATTTTGATTGAAAGATCGCCCCTCATTCTTAGAATCTTCAATTGAGCACATTGATTTAAGCCCTTGAGACTTCCCTTGAGCACCTAGTGCATGAAATCATATTAGATAAACATTAACAATAAATTAAATGCAATTCTAAAACACAATAAATTGTAGAATCATACTTGATGAATTTGTTTTGATGTATTGCATAAGTTCATCAGTATATGTAAAAGATGGAATATGCCCTTTCTCAACACTCAAGTAGTTTTTGTTCATTGTTCGCACTCCTTGAGCATTAGACATAGACCTAAGACCTTTTCCCTGTCCCTTTGCAACAACACCTAGTATAAGAAAATCGATAATAAAAAATTAGTATTAAAATTCCTCGAACAAATTAATAACACAAATAAAAAAAAAAACCCATACTTGTTTCAGTAAATTGATTGTACTGCATAACTTGATCAGTAGATGGCAAAAATGGAATATCAGTTCTTGACACCCCTAAAGACAATATAGATTTAAGCCCTCTTCTTCGTCCCTTTCCTAAAGCACCCGGTGCCACATATGCATTTTGGTAGTACCTTTCCCCCTAGATGCCACCTGATTTTCATCCTTTGATGGTTTCATATCAAACCTACCAAAAAACAAAGACAATGTTAACAAAAAAATGAAAAAACATTCTAAAAATCATGTACTTGGCAAAAAAATTAAGACACTATAAAAATAATGTACTAACGAAAATCATGTATCAAAATGTATAGTAATGAATATGCTAAAGCTTAAGGAGATATTTCACCTCAATCATTCTTTTTCATTTATTTTGTGAAGAATTTTCTAAATCTTCAAATTCATTGTACTTTTGTTGCACAATTTCATAGGAATCACGAGGTTGTACCTTTCTCGCTACACACCAACCTCTATTGGAATTATCATTAGCATAAAATACTTGAGAGGCAATATTAGCTAATACAAAAGGCTCATTTATTTTCAGAAATCGCCCCCAATTTAAACTTACAATGCCTTACTCATCTATTTTCACTCCTTTTGTCTTATCATATGCATCAGGCCATTTGCATTCAAACAAAACAACTCTTCTACCCATGAATTGCAATTCAAGAACATCAGTTAAAACTCCATAGTAATTAATGTTGTCACTATGTTTATCAGTTTCACCAACAACAACCACATTACAATTTTGAGTCCTGAAATTTTTATCATAATCTTCTGCATGGAATCTATATCCATTGACAATGTAACCATTATAATGTAATACATATTTAGTAGGACCACATGAAAGTGCAAGGATATCTTCCATGATCCAACTATCATCTTCTTTATGCAATTGTGCAACCTATCAACAAGATAAAATTGATCACTTCTAAATGAGTAACTTAATATTAGATTTCCAAATTTGATGTGTATATATTACTCACCTTATCTTGAAAACATTCAATAAATTGTGTGTTCCATTCATCATCAGACAAGTGTTGAGTAGAATCTACATGAATTTGTGCAAACTCTCTACAAATTTAAATTGAACCACAAATGTCATACAAAGAAATAATCCTAAAGAAACAGGGCAATGGAGTATGATATGTACAAAACAATCATACTCTAGAAATGGTAGAACTTCATCACACTTTTTCAGTATGTATATATGTGCTTGCTCTAATTCATTTGCTTTAAGATCACACTGTTTTGGAGCCCCTAATGTTTTTACAGGTTGACAAAATAGAGATAATCCTCCATCAGATTTTTCCATACCACCATCATAGCTTCGTTCTGGCCTATTAAATTTTGTGTCAATTGTATGCAGATATCTTGAACATAAATTCATACATTCATTTGCAATGCAACCCTCTACAATACAACCTTTTGGCCAAGCCCTATTACCAATGAGAGATTTCAAAAAATATAACCATCGTTCTATGTGATACATCCATCGATACTGGACAGGTCTACCAAGCATAGCTTCATTTGCTAAGTAAAATAGGCAAGTGCACCATGGCATCAAAAAATGAAGGAAGAAATACCTTTTCTAACTTGCAAAGAGTTATAGGAATTTGAGCCTCAATCTACTCCAAGTCATCAATCCTTAATAACTTAGCTCCAATCATATTAAAAAATAAAGACAATTCAATTAGTGGTTCACACATTTCTTTGGACAACATACCACGTAATGCAAGAGGGAGTAAATGTTGGAGAAGAACATGGCAATCATGAGTCTTTAAACCAGAAATTTTGTGATCTTTCAAGTTAATACACTGAGAAATATTGGATGAAAATCCATCTGGAACCTTTAAATTCTTCAAAAACAGGAAGAAATTGTGCTTTTCTTGTGGAGATAAGGTGTAACATGCAGCTGGAACTTCATATTTTTCACCTTTCTGGATAGGGTGCAACTCCGGCCTTATATTCATTTCTTTCAAATCTAGCCGAGTATTAGTAGTGTCCTTGGCCTTTCCTTTGGCATTCATAATTGTCCCCAATAAATTATCACATATATTTTTCTCAATATGCATAACATCTAAATTATGTCGCAACAAAATAGACTCCCAATATGGAAGTTCAAAAAATATACTTTTCTTGTTTCAATTATCTTTTCGACTATCATGTGATATTTTGTTTCTTTTCTTTGGTTCCTTTGTTAAATGCAACCCTTCAAGATCTTGAAATTGATGAAGAAACTCAATACCAGAACTTTTTTTGGTGGGAGCCTTTTCTTTTCTATACCATAAAAGGACTTCTTATCATTCCTCCATTTGTGATTACGAGGAAGATAACGATGATGACCTATAAAACTTTATTTCTTACAATTGGCCAATCTGATTGAGGAAGTATCTTTGTTGCAAACATGTTCATGCCAATTTTCCTTTGGTACTCCATCCAGATAAATTTCCATATACTGGAAAGTCATTGATGGTCTATAACAAAGAAGCATGTAGATTAAAATTCTGTTTGGATGACGTATCAAAGGTCTCAATACCAATATCCCATAGCTCCTTCAATTCTTCTATTAAAGGTTGAAGATATGTGTCAATTGCATCACCTAGACTATCTGGACCAGGATTAAGCATGGACATGATAAATTTTTCTTGTTTCATACACAACCAAGGTGGTAAGTTATAAGGAATAAGTACCACCGACCAAATGCTATATGAGGCTTTTGCATTCCGAAATGGTTGAAAACCATCACTCGCAAGTCCAAGTCAAACATTACGAGGCTCGGCTGCAAATGAAGGATGAAGTTCATCAAATAATTTCCATGCCGTTGAATCAGCTGGGTGCCTCATTATTCCATCATCAAGTCTTTCGTCATGATGCCATGTCATTAGAGAAGATGTCTTTGAAGACATAAATAGCCTTTGAAGCCTAGGTTTTAATGGAAAATAATGTAAAATATTTGATGCAACCTTTCTACCCTTTTTGTTCTTTGCTTCCCTGTTACGTTTATCGACTTTCCATCTAGATTCACCACGAACTTTACAAGAATTAAGTAAGTTATCCTCCTTCCAATATAACATGCAATCATTTCTACAAGCATCAATTCTTTCGTAGGAAAGCCCAAGATTTAGAATTACCTTTTTTCCCTATAACATGTATTTGGAAAATCGGCTTCATCTGGCAACAACTCCACTTTTAACATTTTTAACAACATTGTAAATGACTCACTACTCCAACAACCCATACTTTTTATGTGAAGCAACTTAATCAAAGATGAAAGTTTGAAATTTTTGAACCTTGATACAGTGGCTTCTCAAAGTCTCCCAATAGGCTATAAAACTTTTTGGCTTCAACATTTGGTTCCTCTTCAAGTGAATCATCACAATCAACATCTAAAGTATTTCCATAATGATTAGGATAGAAATCTCTCAAAATTTCTCGTATTTCATCCTCATTCTCACAATTTTCTACTTCATTATCATCTCCATCTTCACATTGTGATTCGGGCTCACCTAAGACTTCCCCATGATGATACCAAAAGGTATAATTTTTAATTATTCCATATACTTTCAAATGTGTTCTCACTGTCTCACGTGTTCCTAATGTGGTATTACAACATTTGACACACGGACATCATATTTCATACATTTCTCTTGTCCTTTGAAAAGCAAAATTCAAAAAAATTTCCACCCCGATAAAGTACGTCTCATTAAGTCGATCATCAACAAGTTGCATCCATTGCTTACTTGGTGCCATAACCTTGGATTGTATATAAGAGTTAGATCAATCATACTTTAGGATAACAAATTTACTAAGATGAACATTACTTTCAATTAAACTAGTCAAATCATCCTAATAATTAAAAAATAAATATCTAAAATGGACTAATAACATCTTTTCTTTTAATTGAATATGTGCTGCTATATATAATAAAACTAAAAGGTCTTAACATATGAGACACCCTTAACCACTAATGAACTTCAAATAAAGACAACAAAATAGTCTAGAATTATCAAGAAAAACAACAAGAAGACAATATTGATTTGTTGATTTATTAAATTCCTTCATATTAGATCTATTTATGACAATAGGCTTAAATGTTATTCATAAATTTATGTTTCAAGGCTACAATGAGTTATGAAAAACATTCCAACTCAATAATAATAGTTCAGAACACTACACATTGCGAGTTAAACTTAACGGATCTAAAGTTTAATTTTTCATCCACGTGAACTAATGACCTTTTTCATGTTTCACAAAGCTAAACTTATCAACAACATCTCCAACAATTTTTTTTTTTATCAAACTACACGAGGATCCAAACAATTTCAATAAAACATATGGCATCTAATTGAAAACAACAACCACCAAATCAACAATGAAAAACAACCATAAATTTTCATGTAGCTTAAGATTTAAAAAATGAGCCACAAGTAGTAACTTTAGAAACCAATATGCAGCACTAGTTGTAGTAGAAAATAACAATTAAAACAACATTTGAAACACCAAAAAAAGGAAACTACAACAAATGCTTTATTAATGCTCATTCACAATTTCGTTTCTTTCTTGTCTAGTCTTTTTAGTGTCACATTATACTTAAAAATTGAATACAATAGCTATACAATAAAAAAAATCATTCAAATTCAAAGCACATAAACTAGAAACCGAATTAAAGACACTAATGGTAAAAATATTCTACATATTCATCACCTTATCACCTGATAGAATTTTTTTTTTTTTGCAATGCTAGCCTTACCAAAATTTCTTGGCAGCCCTAGCAATTATATAACCCTAACGGATAAAATCTTAAATAAACTCTCAAATATCTCCTCTTTGAATCTCAACCCCAAGCCTTACCTATAAAACTATCATTTTCAGTCCTTACACAATAACAATGAGTATCTATAAGAGCCCAATCACATAAAATTCAACCAACAGAAAGAAAAATGGCAGATTTACAGAAAAAGAAGAAGGGGAAGATGAATCAGGAGGAATAAACTTACTTTAGATGTAGATACAAGTTGTATGTGAAGCATTTTTCTTCCAATAATGCCTTCAAGCTTCAAGATTTAGGAGATTTTTCTGTTAATAATGCCTTCAAGATTCAAGGTAAGGAGACTTTAGAGCTATGCACAGCGATTTTGGTGAGACAAAAAAAACTAAAGTTACTTCAGCTTCAACGATTTTGGCATATTGCTAGAGCAAGAAAGAAAAATCTAATACCTTTATCAATGGATTTGGGGGTTTTAGGTTATTACTATAGCGAGAGAAATTTTTTTAGAGCCTTTTAGTTCCCGCTGAAAATTTCATCTAGGAACGAATTTATTTGTAATTATAAAATAATATAGTCAAATAGAGACTAGTAAATAATATCATCCTTATAAGTATATTTTAGGGACCATATTTATAACTTGTCACTATATTTGTCTTTAATAAGCCTTTTTGTTGTAGTGCTTAGTGTTTGTGGCATATCTAATGAATACACAGTCCAGAGTCTTAGGTCCTATTTTTGTCATGACCCAGGGGTACACCATAGATGCAACACGGCGTACTTGACCCCAAAGGGGTCTCATACAAGCACTTAATATATGATGACATAAGATAAATAAATATGGTACGGAATTTAAAATCTTTCATCCATACAATCAAAAATTTTATAAACGCAAGCGAAAGTCTAACTTGTCTCATTTAGCCATCTAATACAATTTTTGACTCAACAACAGGGTCACAACCCTTCAACATAATTCGAAACATAAAATGATTTAGAATGAAGCTACTAAAGACTTATATGTCCTCGAATCTTGAGGACTCACCAACTAGCAAGGAGAATGATTACTTCCAAGCTCTTAGCCACAAGGGGAATCAAATTGAGTGTCAATCCCTACACTTTGGAAAAATGTAGAAAATATGTGTTAGTACAAAAATTGCACTAATTATGATAGCCATGCAAAAACCATGCTAAAAAGGACAGTTTAGTTGAAAAACATGCATTTACCAAGTTTGAGAATCATCATGCACTTTTAGGATAAAAACATAAGTCACAAGCATGATCATCAAATAACTCATTATAACACATTAGAACCATCTCTTAAGTAACTTTAAGTTATACTTGTGCAATGTATGAATGACATCCCATAATACCTCTCATACTAAGTACCACTTTTAGGCCACCCTAAACATACTTACCATCTTTCATTCTCATCTTTAGTTAATACTCATAGATAACAAACATTTACATTTAATAAGTCATGACAAGGAAAGCAACTCATATTATCAATCCAAGTTAAGCATTTATATTACATTTAGTCTTCATGCCAACATTCTCAATAGCATCATTATAAGCACATTCATTTCATTAGACATTATAACTTTTGAGGAATACACCATAGATACTCTCAAAGCCTACTCGTGCAATACATGGATAAAGTCCCATACCCCCACCCATATTTCATAGAAACTCTTGAGTAATCATAGTACATAACTCACATGATGGGAATAAGATTTAACCGACATACCATGTGAGCAATTCATGGAATCAGGTGTCTATCCCACACCGTAAAGTGTTGGTGTACTTGCCTAAGGTAGGACCAGTAACATTTTAGCTTAGGTGGATCAACTATCTCATAACCTATGCGGGCACATAGTTATGGGATAAGGAGGTTGTTACTAGAAACCCGGCCTAACGTGGGAAGAGTTTCCACCTCATAATATTCGCTCGGCACTAAGCATTAAATTCCCATAGAGTAGTTAATTCTCTTTTAACATTCTTACACATGAGAGGGTGTCATTGGCTTACTAACCCAAGGTACATTATTAAAACACATGAAAGGGTTCCATAAGCTTACCGATTTAAGGTACACCATTAGAATAACTCATTGAATCCTCATGAAAAGGTGCCATTGGCCTACCGACTTAAGGTTCATCATTATTACACATGAAAGGGTGTCATTAGCTTACCGATTCCAGGTACATTATCACACACATGGAATGGTTCCATTAACTTATCAATCCAAGCTATATCATTAGAATACTTCATTAATCATTCATGAAAGGGTGCCATAGGCCTACCGATTCATTAAGGTTAGAAAGCCTTTCACATCATGCCATTTACATTGTAGTCATAATCATATTACTTTGCAAGTATTCATAAAGCATGTACAAAAACATCATAATCATGATTCATCAACCCATCTAGGGTTACTACATTAGACATGGCAACAACATGATTCAAATAGTTCAATTACTACAAACACATTCTAATGATATTCATCTTTCTATACTACACCCACATCATAATTCACAAATTGGGGACATGGAGACTTCATGATTTCTTGGGGGATATTCAATATAATCAACCATAGATATTCCTCAATTAATACATAATTCAAGTCATCAATCAACACCCACACTTTAAGATCTAATTTGGAAGAATTGGGGAAATTCATAGATTCTTGAGGAATTCATCTTAAAAACAGTAAATAATCATCAATTTGATCATATTATAAAGCAATTAAACCATTAGAAATGTTTTTGAAGTGAATCCATGACTTTGAGTAAAACCCTAGCTTTTGGGTAAAGTTACAAAGTTTGAAATTTGACTTTGAATGGACTCCATCGGTGAAGGCTACCCATAGATGAAGAGCTACCATACCTTGAATGGAGAATCCCCACGAAATTGATGTGAAAGTTTTGCTTCTTGAACCCTAGCTTCAACTTCCCTCTTCTTCTTCAAAATCTAGAGAGAGAAATAATTTGGGGAAGATGAACTCTTTTGGGTTTTATTTAGGTCTTGGAATAAATGACTTAATTGGGGGGAAATTGAGTCTAAAGAGCTTATATACTTACTAGGGAAAGAGTAAAACATTGGAGGATCAATGTAGGAGAAATAACTAACGACCCCTAAAGTTCTAATTTAAACGCACCTAGCCTTGCACGAATTGGCTCTCCAATTGGACCCTTGGTCCACCAAATTTTCCAGAAACTCACCCCAAGAAGCCAGCCAACTTGGCGATGGGGGAGACCCTTGGGCGATGTGCCAAATGGGTTGGCGAGCCTCGACCTAGCTCGCCCAATATTCCAGCAGCTAGCTATGGGGACAATCCACTAGGCGACCCCAAGTGCACATTGGCGACTCGCGAAGTCACTTGGGTGACCATGCTGCCCCCTTACCAAAAGGTCCAAGGGAAGAAAAATATTTTTCCTTCACCCTTCCCAAGGTAGATTAGGCCCTTGCCCTCTTTCACTCTTAACATTAACCCTCACGTTTAGCTCTAGTTTAACCTACTAATTTTCGAGGTATTACAACTTTGACCCTCTTAGGTATAGGAACTTGGACTTTGTCTAGACACCCCCATACTTTGAAATATTTCAAGTTGGATTTCGACTTCTCTATTTCTCATATGGAATAACATGTTTCTTGATGTGAGGCACTCTGGTGAGTATTCAATTTGTTGTAAGGATAGCTTCCCCCCACAAGTTTTGTGGTAAACCTGAATTTATAAGTAAGGAATTCATCATTTCCTTTAAAGTTTGGTTTTTCCTTTCCACAATTCCATTATATTGAGAAGAGTAAGGAGTGATAGTTTAATGGATGATTCAATTTTCCAATCATATTTCTGCAAATGGAGAATCATACTCTCCACCCCTATCACTTCTAATCATTTTTATCTTTTTATCCAACTGATTTTCAACTTCAGTTTTATATTGCCTAAATGCATCTATTGCTTCATCCTTACAATTTAGAAAATAGACATAGCAATATCTAGTACAGTTGTTAAGAAAAGTTATGAAGTACTTTTTTCCACCACGAGATGGTGTTAACTTCATGTCACAAATGTTAGTGTGGATCAGTTCTAAGGGGTATGAATTTCTTTTAATAGATTTATATGGATGCTTAACATACTTATATTAAACACATAGTTGACATTTTGATTTATTGCACTCAAAGTTAGACAAAACATTTAAGTTAATCAGTTTTCTCTAGGTTTTGTTATTGAATGTCCCAAATGTTCATGCCGTAAACATTTTGACTCAAGTAAGTAAGAAGAAGCATAATCTTTTAGTCATATCAATTGCAATTACATTCAGTTTGAAGAGGCCCTTAGTGAGGTAACCTTTCCTACATACATATCATCCTTACTCACTAAAACTTTATCAGAAACAAATACACATGTGAATCCATTCTTGGTCAGAATTGGTATATACACTAAGTTCTTTCGCAGTTTTGGAACATACAGGACTCTTTTCAAATTCACCACATTGCCCGAGGTCATTTTTAAGTATATCTTAATAGGTCTACCACTTTTGCAGCACTGGAGTTTGCCATAAACAACTTCTTGTTTGTTGGGGCTGGAGCATATGATGCAAATAGTTCTTTGTTGGCATAAACATGACATGAGGCACTAGAATCTATCCACCTTTCTCTTGGATTTCCTAGCAAGTTGTATTTTGAAAGCATTTCACAAAGATAGTCCATATCATCTTTGGATTCAGCCAAATTTTCTTGATTCTTCTTCTTGTCCTCCTTAGGACCCGACATTCAGTAGCCCTATGACCACGTTTGCCACAATTGAAGCAGTTTAGTGAATTTTTTCTTAGGAGGATTGCTCTTCGATCCAGATGCTTTCTTTCTTTTTCTTGATTTTGTGGGATCTTCTTTAACAATATTTACACCAGATATTGCTAAATTACCATGTGACCTCTTTTTTTTTGGCCTTTTTATCCTCTTTAATTCTCAACCTTACCATGAGATCTTCAACATTCATCTCATTGCGTTTATGTTTCAAGTAATTTTTGAAGTCTTTCCACAACGGAGGTAACTTCTCAATAATGGCCGCCACTTGGAAACTATCTTTCACAATCAATCCTACATTAAAGATGATGTGAGTATTAAGAACATACTGAACATGTTCAACATAGGTATTAAGTAAAATTATACCTTCGGCAAGGAGATCATATCCTGCAACTCTTGAACTTTGGTGACAACAGTCTTACTGTCGACCATCTTATAGTCCAGAAAATTTTCCACAATGAGCTTCTTCATTCTGACATCCTTTGTTTGTACTTCTTTTTCAAAGAATACCAGAGTTATTTCAAGGTGTTCACACTACTGTACACATTGTACTGGTCATCTTGCAGGCCACTTAGAATATAGTTTTTGCACAAAAAATCTGAATGCTTCCACACTTCTATTACAAAGAATCATTCTTTATTCGCAGTTTCATCTGATAGAATAGGAACGTTCTCACTAATGAACCTCTTCTGGCTCAACGTAGTTAGATAGAAGAACATCTTCACTACCATCTCTTGAAGTTGAATCTAAAAAACTTTGCAGGTTTCTCAGTCGGTGCAAGGACAGTAGTTGAACGATTGTGTGCAATCGATGTTGTTGTAACACTCACTGTTCCACCATTTACTTGACTTGAATTAGTCATTTTTCTGTCACAAATGACAGAAAATTTAGTATTTAAAATACTAATCAGTAAATAATAAATATTTATACAACTTGTTTCTAATTTAACAATGATTTTTTATATGTTTTTCTAATCCTTAATCGAGTGAATGTTAAATTCAAACAGAGTAAAAAAAAAGAAAAGGTGTTAATCTCCAGAAACCTCAAATACAGAAACAAATATTTAAATTTCTTGAGTTTGTGATCTCATGTATTCAGGTTATTAAAAACAAAAATAGAAAAGATAAAATAGACAAAAAATAAATAATCTGAGTCCACACCCACTATGTATTCTTAAGAAACTTAATCCCCTCAAGTACCCGAGGTTGAAGATTAATTCCTACCAAGATAAAATGATTAACTATTAAAGAAGTTGTGGTACCTCAAACTTCAATAATTTCGGCTAGCTCAAAAAACAACAACGAGAGCCCACACACAGACTCACTCAATTGATGATTTTTTTTGTAATAAATGTATGCAAAAGAAAGAAAAAATTCAATGTTTGAAAAATGAGAGAAGTCTCTCTATTTCTAGCCAACAGCAGCAAGTGATGCATCTGTTTGGACAAAAGTGTGAACACGTCTGTTCAGATATGTCTTTCCATAACGTTTGTGTCTTTTGGGGAAAGAAGTGTTTGTTTGGAAGGAACAAGACCCTTTTGACCGAATACACCGTTACGCGAATTTTTAAACAATTCATTTATGCGAAATTAATTCTGTTAATTAATTAATTTTTAAGAAAAAGAATATTAATTAATGAGCTTGATAAAATAAATTTTGCTAAAAAATTATCAATCAATCACAAGTTGAAGTCGAGGCTGAGCGAGTTATGACGACGGTGCGAGGGGGAACCTTCTACTTAACTCTTTAAGAGCTAAACGAAGTGTTTCCTAATATAAGGCATCCATTTTCCTTTCTTCTGCCAATATGAGAGAAATGACTTTTCATTTTCCCTTCGAATTGGTTCCCCCACATTTCCAATTTCTCATTCATTCTTATTTCCCATTCACACCTTGCTTAAACTCAACAGGTTATATTCGGAGCTATTTCTCCTATTCTTGAAACAGAGAATAGAGAAGGTTGTGGGTTGTTTTGCATTGATGTAGATAAGACCGAAAGGAGATTCTATGCATAAACGCTTTGAGATCGAAATATAATTAGCGTAATTGAAGATGACCTAGCCTACTTATTAGTGGTTGATTTTGGATTGAATTGCAATGTATCATTGAGTGTTGATAAATCTAATGTTTTCCCAATTCCCATACATTCCTTCCCTGATATCGTCTTTGCCCCCATTAGAAGTGTAGTTATAAAAAATTTCTTCTATTCAATAATTTTGTACTTTATATGTTTAGATTTAAAGTAGTATCTAGTTAGCCTTTACCTTTTCAATTGTCATTATCATTCACTCTTTTGGATTCTTGTGTTTTAGTCATTCTCATGTTTCCATATGCATGTTCATGAAAATTTCTTTGAAGTTATATTTTAGCTTGGGGTCGATTACGCCTTGTTTGTCTACATTTTGATGTAAATTGCATTCATTTTACTCACACTGGCATTTAAAACGAAATCTCAAAAGAGGCAAAATTAAGAGGCATCACTAATTTACTTGAACATTTTTCCAATTCATCCCTCGCTGAGAAGAGGAAGTGTGAATCATAGACAATTTGATGCATGAACAGTATTTTATCTGTTATTATGATGGACTAATTAATTACCATCCATAGATTCTTAATGAATACGTACTAATTACGTATGTACAGAAAATATGTGTAGTTCTTTAACGAATAGACGCTTTGAATAATTTATAAAGACCACTTGCTTCTATCCACTTTACTATAAAATACACTGTTTTCTTTGTATATTTTGAAACTCTAATTAATGTAATAGAATCAACATGACAAAAGGTATAAACTACCAACATTACTATAGATGGATGTTTTATGTCATAAAAGATGCTGCTTACAAACTACCAAATTCTTTTCAAACTCTTACAGTCCTTCAGTTGGAAAAAATAACCTTTGTGCCTGCAATAGAGTTTTAAGATAATAGTCGATGAAAGTAATTATTGCTATGCTGTAATTTTACTATCTTTAGCAAAGTCACTTTTGAAATGTTCTGAGTATAAAAAAAATTTGAGAAAAATACTTAGACAAGTCGTCACTTAATTTTTTAAAGAAATTAAGAGAACTTATAATTTAAAAAGACTAACAGATTAAGTCTTAATAAATTTAGAGAAAAAGGATACGAAGTTCTCATTTACACTTTAAGAAGGTTTTTAAAGTATTTGAAGTGTCCGCAAACATGTTTTTATCCAAGTTCTCATTTACACTTTAAGAAGGTTTTTAAAGTATTTGAAGTGTTCGCGAACATGTTTTTATCCTGCGAATTCGTTAAATATATTTTGACTATTTTTTAGAAAAATGATTATAAAAATAATTTACATTATTAACTTGAAACAATAGTTTAACAAAGAACAATCATTATTATTAAGAAAAGGGGACCCTAATTGAAACATTTGAATTAAATTATATGTAGATAGAATTTTAATAAAACTAGATAAAGACAAGGTAAAGAAAAACAAACATCTTTTAAAGTTTATTTGAGAAAAATACCTTAACTTGAAACAATTTTAAAATGAGCAAAATGTGATTAAATTAAGAAGCATATTTTTAAGAAACAAAATATTTAACTTGATTAAAGATATAAAAAATTGATCAATATAAATGAACAAAAAAAAAGAAAGAAATGTATTTAAAGTAAACCAACACAAAGAAAATAACTCATCTTTTGGGGAATCTAATTAAGATAATTAATAATTCTAAAGTTAATAAAAAGAAGCAAAACAATAAATAATCACACAATTAAATAAGTTAATGGTAAAGGAGAAATTGAATTTGTGGGCCTTTCTTGGCCCAAATTCGCTGCTGCTTTTGGTTTAACCCAATCCCCCTTTTTGTATACACTTGACGTATATCAGTGTATATCGGATGTATATGACCCATTTTTCTGCTTTTTGAGACCGTTTCAACTTCCAAAATGTATGCGGGCTGACTTGAGAAACATAAGAAGTGTTGGATTTCAATCCAACTCGCAAAAGGGGAGTCCAAGCAACTCGATCAAAGGGAATTCATGCAAAGAAGATAAGATGATAAGGATTAGGATAAGGAGGAGGGTCACAACAATTCAATACTTTAAAAAAAAAATTGCAAACATATGGAGGCAAAATAATGAATCCCAGATTATAGACCTGACATAATTTTAAGGTAACAGAACTATTGTTATAACTAGGTTCAATAGTTCTGAGCATAATTAGAGAAAAAAATTAAATGAAATGCCAACAAAGCTACACTAAGACTATGGTCAAACTTACTAAGAATCTTATTAGTGAAAATTAATCATTGGAAAGGCAATAACTCAAGTAAAGAATTCAATCATAAATCCATAAATATTTGACTCATTCTTAACACCAACTATTGTGACAGAATCCAAACTATCAAAACATATTAATACATAACTTGGCTAAGTAAGAGGAACTCAAAAAAATGTCTTTTACATCATTATTAACCAAAAACTTCAACAACAAAACCTAATGAACATGTAATAATGTAATAATATTTAAATCTAATGTCAAAGACCAAAGAGGCGCACATCGAACCTTAAATGGCTATATGAACAACATATACACTTGAAGTTTAAAGCATTTTCTATGAAAAGTTTACAAATGCAAGCCACAGATAAATACATGTACTGGTATGAGAGACTGAGAAGTTAATTTAGGCCACTACAATTTTTACATCTCAAAGAAATTTGAAAGCAATACACATTCAATGAATCATGGCTACAAACACAATTTGTATACTAAACTATTCTCCACATAACATACATTCAATCTTAGGGATTCAATGGCTTAATACACATCAATATTTTTGAACTCTAAGAAGGGTAGATAACAATAGCCAACATATACACAATCTTCGCTTAACCATACAAAATCGAGAACCTTCATTGGATTCCAATATCGAAGAGGAATGTTTCAAACAACCTGAAATCAGACCAAAATTTACTCAACCGGCAGGAACAACAACAAAAAGAAATTAACATAAATGAGGCAGTAAACTATTCCTTTCACACTATTTACACTAGTCGAGATGTAAAACAAAAATCAGCCCATAACACGAAACAAACCTCTTATAACAACTAAAATTAGAATTTTAAACGAAACCACAAACCATAGACAACAAGAAGAGGTGATACAATGGGATAAGAAGTCACTAACATGAAGAAATCATCTCGACATTAAAATGGGATCAACCAAACTTTGAACAAAAGAAATTGAAAAATCGCTTTAAAATAAGAAGACCAACTACATTATTAACTTCCAATCAACAATAAGTCAAAATACTCCCAAAAATGAATTACTAGCATTCTAACAACTCACGTTATTGAGAATCAAACATCAATGCATTAAGAACAAAAGCTACTCGAATCAAAATGAGTATTACCTTTTAAAGGGCAGCAAACTGAGAAAGCTACAAGCCAAGCAGCAACTTCCACACCTCCGACGGATTTTGATAAAGAAAAATCAATAAGAGCTCAGAAAAGATAAGGAACCAAAACTTAGAGTTGGTCTCCAGTCTCTCTCTCTTCTTGGATGAAGGGGACGAGGGTCTTAAATAACAGAAAATCTAGGGCTGGTTTGGGGGAGAAACAGATAGCTTTCAAAGAAAAATTTCAAATTTTCTTTCCTCTTTTCCAAGGCCAAAAGTGAAATCTCTGAAAAAAGAGAAAAAGGGGGATGATGAAGTGATTGTTTAGGCAGCTAGGTTATGGGTTTCACAGGGAAAGGAGACGCGATTTACGAGTTTGGTCAGCCGCGATTTGCTGCAGGATTTTTGGGATTTGGTCGCTGTAACAGAACGATGAAAAAGATGCGGTAGGGGTGGGGTCAATCGTAATTTGCTTCTTAGCGTCTGAAGAAGAAGATGCTTGGGTTGGGTCGAGTACTGTATGTTATATCCCTTGTGGTAATTGTATTGATGGTGTGGGCTGGGTTATTTGGAAAATAAAGGGAAAGTCTGGGCTTAAATTGGTATTGTTGAGCTGCTGAAAAATTTAGAAAAGGCCCAAATCTTATTAACCAAGTGGGTTCAAGGTGGGATAAAAGGGCCAGTTTTGAATTAAGGATTTGGCCTAATTAATTGAAATCATAGCCATTTCAAATTAAGAACTTAGTCAAATTTATTTAATTAGTAAATTGGACTAAAAATTAAATAGGACGAATTAATATAGATTAATTAATGAACTTCTTAATCTTGAAAAAATAAAATAGTTAACTTAATTACAAACTAATTAATTTAAAAATATAAACCAACTTAAACTAAACAAAATTAATAAAATATTTAACTAAAAATAAAATCTTTTGAGATGATTTTCGAACATTCATAAAATATACTAATTATATAAAAACATTTTTATGGCTAAAGTCACTTTAAAACACTACTAAAAAATTTTCAAAAAAAGATGCCAAAAAGTGACGGAAAAGCGACGCAGTCACTTCTGTCGCTTTTTAGCTCGACGCTTTTCAAAAAGCGACAGACTGCGTCGCTAAAAAGAGACGGACAACGTCTCAAAAAGCGACGGACTGCATTGCTTTTTGTAAAGTTTTTTTTTTAATTTTGTTAAAAAAAGTGACGGACTCCGTCGCTTTTATTTTAATTTTCATTTTTTTTATTTCTAAAATGCGACGTAATCCGTCGCTTTTCTGAAAATTTTATTTTTTAAAAATTCCAGAAAAGTAACGGATTGTGTGGTTTTGTCCGTCGCTTTTCTTGGATTTTTTAAAAAAAACCCCAGAAAAAGCGACGGACAAAATCACGCAATCCGTCACTTTTCTAGAATTTTTAAAAAATAAAACCAAAAAAGCGACGGACAAAATCACGCAATCCGTCACTTTTCTAGAATTTTTAAAAAATAAAACCAAAAAAGCGACGGACATAACCACGCAGTCTGTCGCTTTTCCTGCATTATTTTTGGCACCAGAAACTCCTAGTTTCTGCTGGCCACCTACAAATAAAATTTAATTCAATTCAATCCTACACTATTCAGCCCAATCAAACAGACAATTATAAACAATATAAACAAAACATAAAATAACATTCAAAAGTAACTAAATCATAAATTAAAATATTATAAAATCTTTCAAATTTTGGTTAAAAAAGTTTATAAATATCCAGAGATCTAAACTAGGGAGTGAGATCTACATAATCATCCTCATCACTCTCGTCATCGGTGTCATCGGGAGCTGAAGTATTAGGTCGGCGAGCGAGGTTCATCACTTGTTCTTTGATTTGCTGAACGGTCTCATTCATGCTTTCTTGTTCAGCTACTCTTCTCCGCTCCGACTCTACTAGTGCCACTGTAAGTTTAGCTATTTGATCCGACATAGCAGCAATTTGAATAGCGTCAAGTGCCTCAACTTGACGCGACGATCCAATACCTTCTAAGCCTGACTGGAGTTGTCTAACATAATTTCGAGAGCCTAGACCATAGAATCTACCCTTGTGTGTCCCCCTACCACTTTTTCTTTCCAAATCTGGGTGGACAGTTCAGGTGTCAATTGGACAGAACTATCTAGATTCTCAGCGACGTAGTGCTGAAAGTCATTCTGCATATTAAATATAAAAATTGACATGAGTATATATACATATCATATATTCACTATTAATATATATTATTCATATTAAATAACTTATAAAAGTTCGTTCGGCCCTTTCCTCCACCCACACATCCAGATCCGATTTATTTTCTTTCTTCGTTACATGAGTCTTCTTAAAAACCTCTGGTTTAATGGGAGGGCGTCCCAATTATTTTTCCTATAAATAAAAACTGAAATTTATAACGATATATATGAATTAACTAATTATTTATTTAAAAATTTAAATAAGAACTTACCATCTCTCGTGCAAATGTTCCAACCGTCTTTGCACCTCTGGTGTGCAATGAGCCACCTTTAAGACTGCCTCTAGCCTTTGTGGCTTGATTTGATATTGCCTTAAACTCGTCTATTTTTCAATACAGACCCAATTCATCAAAAACATTAGGCAACATCCAACCGGGACGTACACCACTATCCCAAACAGTCTTAAGCCAGGCAGATAGTTTGGTGGATGCCTTCCTCTCAAATGTGGTCACAATGACCAAATTGTACCTTGACTCCCAAGTACACATAGTTTGAAAAAAAATTGAATAACGTTAATTAGATCGATAGTAAAAAAAAAAAAGTAAAGTATACTAAACTTAACTAAAAAATATATACCTTAAAGTTATTAAACATCGTCTGGCATATATTGTTTGGAATGTCGCTCCAAGAGTGATAAGCCTGTGTATAAAGTCTTCTAACACATTCTTTTAAAGCTCGGGCAGCATCCTTTGCAGGATACCACCTGCAAAACACATAATAAATATGTTAGTTCATGAATAATATATTAAAGTATAAGAAATAAATAAATTAAACTAACAAATAGATAACAAAACAAACTTAGGATGATCCATCCGGCTCAATCATAACTCTACCAAGTCTGTCCTTCTGGCCAGGAGCTAGAGCAGACATCGTATCATGTGGTGTAGCACTAGGTGTAGCTGTAGATGAGGGTGGTATGTCGAGATGCACAAAACGCTGAGTCAATGGAGGGGTACCAGCCATAGCATCTGACTGCTCGCTACTAGAATCTCCAAGACTCATGGCAGATAACTGAGGAGATGTACATGTGGGAGATGTAGTACCCACCGATAAGGGTCGTGCTCGACGAATAGCCTTTAAAGGTAGGTCCTCTTAGCATTATGTAGGCAATGGCTGTGAAGTAGATGAAGCACCAAGTGGTCGACGGTAATTAGGATAATATTGCCGAGGATCCACCATACCAAACGGAACAACAAATAAATGAGTATCATGGCTGAAGCGCTCTGGCGCAGAAGAAATAGATCTTACAATATCCTCAGGATCTATCGGCCTCCTAGACTTCTTCTTCTTAGCCTGTTTAGTCTGGCTAACTCTAAGATTCTCGCGATGTCTTCCACCGTCACCGCCTGATGACATCTGTATGTAAATTTACATGTATAATATATATAAAAATCATAAATTAAATAAAATTAGCAAAATACACTTACATATATACTAGCTAGTTTTCATTCTACACTATTCCTCCTCGCTTGTTTCAATTCCATCATTCTCCCAGTCTTCCTCCTCAGTTGTTTCATTTTCATTATCGTCCAATTCTTTGTCATCAAATGATTCATTTTCCTCATTCTCGGATATTTCTTCCTCAACATTCAGTATGTCATCATCAGATACTTCTTCTAATATGTGTTGAAGATGTTGTAGTGTGGTTTCCAATTCAACATCAACTTCTTGTTGAACAATTGCAAGATCATTTTGATACGCCACATCTAAGACATTGTCAATTTCAATTCTTCCCACAGGCTTACTTTTTATAACAACCCACCAATCAGCTTTGTCTCTACGCAATAGATATGAAGCGTAATATAGTTGTTTAGCATTTTGTGCAATAATAAAAGGATCATAACTTCTGTATTTCCTAGTGTGCTTAACTTCAATTATATTATGTTGATGGTCCATCTTTGTGCCTCTATGTGATGGGTCAAACCACTCACACCGAAACAATACAATCTTTTTCTTAGGCCAACCTGAATACCTCACTTCAATAATCTCTTGAATGACACCATAATATTCAATAGTTTGACTAGTACCATCAGCATCACCTTGTATGTACACACTGCTATTATTTGTTTTCTTGTTCCTAGAAACTTCTTCAGTTTAAAACTTAAAACCATTGACACAAAACTTATTCATTGTCAGTACTTGAGATTCAGGTCCAAGTGCTACTTCTTTCACTAATTGCAAATGTTGGACACTTGAATATTCATCGTAAACCTACGTGATTGTTATTTCAAGTAATATAATTTAGTATAACATGAATATATTATTAAATACTTAGTGATTGCACACTTACATAGTTCCTTAGCCATTTGGAAAATTCTGTATAGATGGCTTCATTACCCCATGTGTTTATGAACAAACTGTTCATTTTACATTCAAGTATTTCTTTAGTTAATGATCACTTATTGGTATGTAATTTTAAAACATATTTTTAACACTTACTTGACATATGATTGAATCTCTAGACAATTAAGCAAAACATGTGATACAGCTGATTGCATTTCCATATCAGTGAAGCCTCGCTTTCCATGCTTTTTAGATCCTCTACCATTTTGATTAAAAATTGATATCGGTGGAAATAAAGGATCACTATTGCCTTCATCATTGCGATTGGGCCAACTTATCCTACATAATACATCATGACCAAAGCAATAAGAATAAAAATCACCAGTTTCTCTCCCAATATGACCTTGAACAAATGATCCTTTGATCCTTCCCCTTTGCTTAATCGTTTGCTTCAAACTACCAATTTTTCTGCATGTATGTATGTATATATTTGTTAATATATAAAAGAGTTGGAGAATATATATAACTTAGTGAATATTTTAAATGGATTCCTCTCAAATGGATACATCCATCTTGTTTGAACCGGACCTCCGAAGCGAGCCTCTTGTACAAGGTGAATTGGAAGATGCTCTGTCACATCAAAGAAACCACATGGAAATATCTTCTCCAACTTAGTAGTAGTAACAAGAATATTTTCCTCCATCCAGTCTAAACTACTCTCCAACAACTTTCCAGAACACAAATCTCTAAAAAAATGACTTATCTCTGTGATTGGTTTCCATATCCTTTCGGGTAAATGGCTAAAAGCGATAGGAATTAAAGTTTCCATGAACACATGACAATCATGACTTTTCATACCAATCAATCTTCCTTCATTCATATCTGCCTCTTTCCTAAATTCGAAGCATAGCCTTTCGGCATCCTCAAATTTTGAACCCACTGAATAATTTCACGTTTCTCATCCAATGTGAATGAAAAGCTCGCTTTGGGCTTAACTATTTTACCATTCTGTAATTCCTGCAGCCATAACTTTTTTCTCCTACAATATTCCTTTATGACCATTGTAGCTTTTAGATTATCTTTTGTCTTACCGTTAACATCCATCACTGTGTTAAACAAATTGTCAAAATAATTTTTTTCAATGTGCATCACATCTAGATTATGTCGTAGCAGATTGTCCTTCCAATACGACAACTCCCAAAATATGCTTTGTTTGGTCCAATTATGTTCAACACCATATCCAGGAAGTCTAGAAGGTGAAGCTTCTGTAACTTTAGGTAATTGAGAAACTCTCTCCCAAATTTGATGCCCTGTGAGTAATGGAGGTGGGGGCTCACTTTCAACCTTATTTTTCCTAAATGCATTTTTCATCTTTCTAAACTCATGATCCATTGGCAAGAACTGGTGATGACAATCAAACCATGTATTTTTTCTACCATGCTTTAAAGTGAATGCCTTACTATTTTCCATGCAATACAGACATGCTAGCTTTCCAGCTGTCATCCAACCAGACAACATCCCGTATGCAGGAAAATCATTAATAGTCCACATTAAAGAAGCACGCATAACGAAATTCTGCTTAGTTGATATATCACAAGTCAAAACACCTTCAAACCACAATTATTTGAGCTCATCTATCAATGGTTGTAGGTACACATTAATCAAACATTTTAGATTACGAGGACCTGGAATAACACAACTTAGAAAGATGTAGGGACTGGTCATGTACTTTTTAGGAGGAAGATTATACGGAGTAAGAAAAACCAGCCAGCATGAATAAGGCGAAGCATTATTAGAGAATGGTGTGAAGCCATCTGAACACAACCCCAATCTAACATTTCTTGGTTCACTAGCAAAATTAGGATATACATTATCAAAATGCTTCCATGCTTCACCATCAGATGGATGAGACAAGACACCCGGCGGCCTTCTATATTCACGATGCCATCTCATATGTGGGGCAGACCTAATCGATGCATACAACCTCTTTAACCTAGGAATGAGAGGTAGATAATACATCGCCTGAATTGGGACCATATTTCCAGCCAGAGTCCTCTTATAACGAGCATATCCACTACACTTATAATTTTCTAATTCATTATCAGTCTTATAAAACAACATGCAACCATTAACACAACAATGAATTTTATCATACGTCAATCCTAACTTGGACACCAAACGCTTTGCCTGATAGAAGTTCTTTGGTATGTTAAACTCCGGATTAACTAGTTCACCCAAAAGATCAACCATTGAGTCCATAGTAGCATTGGAAACATTCCAATCTGATTTAATATTCATTAATTTAATTGCAACTGACAAATCAGAATGCAGACTCCCTTAGCATAGTGGAAGACTAGACTCTTCTAATTGATCATAAAAGTGTCTTGCTTCTTCATTAGGAGCTTCATCAAAATATTGTTCTGGTTCCATCCCACCTTGAACCCCGAAAGCATCATTGATCATTTCATGAACCCTGTTATGTTCAACCCTATCGTGTTCAACCCTAATTTGGCCATGTGGTGCAACCATATTATATACATCCACAAGTATCGAATTATAAAATATACCATCCAATCCATCACTTTCTCCATGATCAATCCATACAAAGTATCTAGGCATAAATCCATTACGGTACAAATGAACCATAACTCTATCTGGTTTAAGAAATTTTAAACACTTACATGAACTACAAGGACACCTAACCAATCCATTATTCTTGAAAATGTCAAGTTTCATTGTATGTTCAATAAAATTTCTAACACCGTCAATAAACGTAGGTTTCAAACCAGCACAAGTTTCATAATACATATTAGACATCCACAAAATATAGATATTCAATTATATTATAAATAATTATTTAGTTTAACTTATTCACAAAACTTAACAAGTTTAGCTAGTTTACTTTTGACTTAATACAACAACCAAATCCACCAACTAAACCACACTATTTATCTTAACTAATTCACATAACTTAACAAGTTTAACTACTTTACTTTTGACTTAATAGAACAATCAAATCCACCAACTAAACCACATTATTTAGTTTAACTTATATAAACAATATAAGAATTTAAACTATTTTACTTTTGACCTAATACAACAACCAAATCCACCAACAAAACCACATTATTTATCTTAACATATTCACACAACTTAACAACTTTAAGTACTTTACTTTTGACTTAATACAACAACCAAATCCACCCACTAAACCGCATTATTTAGTTTAACTTATATAAACAATATAAGAATTTAAACTAGTTTACTTTTGACTTAATACAACAACCAAATCTACCAACTAAACCACATTATTTAGTTTAACTTCTATAAACAATATAAGAATTTAAACTAGTTTACTTTTGACATAATGCAACAACCAAATCCACCAACTAAACAACATTACTTATCTTAACTTATTCACACAACTTAACAACTTTAACTACTTTACTTTTGACTTAATACAACAACCAAATCCACCAACTAAACCACATTATTTATCTTAACTTATTCACACAACTTAACAAGTCTAACTTCTTTACTTTTGACGTAATACAACAACCAAATCCACCAACTAAACCACATTATTTATCTTAACTTATTCACACAACTTAACAAGTTTGACTACTTTACTTTTGACTTAATACAACAACCAAATCCACCAACTAAACCACATTATTTATCTTAACTTATTCACACAACTTAACAAGTTTAACTTCTTTACTTTTGACTTGATACAACAACCAAATCCACCAACTAGACCACATTATTTATCTTAACTTATTCACACAACTTAACAACTTTAACTAGTTTACTTTTAACTTAATACAACAACCAAATCCACCAACTAAACAACGATATTTTATCTTAAGTTACTCACACAACTTAACAACTTTAACTACTTTAATATTGACTTAATAAAATAACCAAATACACCCACTAAACCACATTATTTAGTTTAACTTATATAAACAATATAAGAATTTAAACTAGTTTACTTTTCACTTAATACAACAACCAAATCCACCAACTAAACCACATTATTTTGTTTAACTTAAATAAGCAAAATAAGAATTTAAACTAGTTTACTTTTGACTTAGTACAACAACCAAATCCACCAACTAAACCACATTATTTATCTTAACTTATTCACACAACTTAACAAGTTAATCTACGTTATTTTTGACTGAATAGAACAACCAAATCCACCAACTAAACCACATTATTTAGTTTAACTTATATAAACATTATAAGAATTTAAACTAATTTACTTTTGGCTTAATACAACAAACAATCCACCAACAAAACCACATTATTTATCCTAACTTATTCACACAACTTAACTACTTTACTTTTGACTTAATACAACAACCAAATCCACCCACTAAACCGCATTATTTAGTTTAACTTATATAAACAATATAAGAATTTAAACTATTTTACTTTTGACTTAATACAGCAACCAAATCCACCAACTAAACCACATTATTTAGTTTAACTTATATAAACAATATAAGAATTTAAACTAGTTTACTTTTGAGTTAATACAACAGCCATATCCACCAACTAAACCACATTATTTATCTTAACTTATTCACACAACTTAACAACTTTAACTACTTTACTTTTGACTTAATACAACAACCAAATCCACCAACTAAACCACATTATTTATCTTAAGTTATTCACACAACTTAACAACTTTAACTACTTTAATTTTGACTTAATACAATAACCAAATCCACCCACTAAACCACATTATTTAGTTTAACTTATATAAACAATATACGAATTTAAACTAGTTTACTTTTCACTTAATACAACAACCAAATCCACCAACTAAACCACATTATTTTGTTTAACTTATATAAACAAAATAAGAATTTAAACTAGTTTACTTTTGACTTAATACAACAACCAAATCCACCAACTAAACCACATTATTTATCTTAACTTATTCACACAACTTAACAACTTTAACTACTTTAATTTTGACTTAATACAAGAACCAAATCCACCCACTAAACCACATTATTTAGTTTAACTTATATAAACAATATAAGAATTTAAACTAGTTTACTTTTGGCTTAATACAACAAACAATCCACCAACAAAACCACATTATTTATCTTAACTTATTCACACAACTTAACTACTTTACTTTTGACTTAATACAACAGTCAAATCCGCCCACTAAACCACATTATTTAGTATAACTTATATAAATAATATAAGAATTTAAACTAGTTTACTTTTGACTTAATACAACAACCAAATCCACCAACTAAACCACATTATTTATCTTAACTTATTCACACAACTTAACAACTTTAACTACTTTAGTTTTGACTTAATACAACAACCAAATCCACCAACTAAACCACATTATTTATCTTAACTTATTCACACAACTTAACAACTTTAACTACTTTACTTTTGACTTAATACAACAATCAAATGTATCTTAACATATTCACACAACTTAACAACTTTAACTACTTTACTTTTGACATTATACAACAACCAAATCCACCCACTAAACCACATTATTTAGTTTAACTTATATAAACAATATAAGAATTAAAACTAGTTTACTTTTGACTTAATAAAACAACCTAATCCACCAACTAAACCACAAAATTAAAGGTAAGTGCCAACACTAGATGGACACTAATCGATCTTGCAAGAAAATCAATTTTGTCATCAATAGGATCAACTAGTGTTGGTAGTTTTGCTTAACAAACAAATTATCACTAAATTAAAGCTAAGTGTCAAGTCTAGATGGACACAAATCGATCTTACAAGAAAATCAATTTTATCATCAATAGGATCAACTAGTGTTTGTACTTTTTCTTAACAAACACATTATCACTAAATTAAAGCAAAGTGTCAACACTAGATGTACACAAATCGATCTTGCAAGAAAATCAATTTTTTCATCAATAGGATCAACTAGTGTTGTTACTTTTGCTTAACAAACACATTATCACTAAATTAAAGCTAGGTGTCAACACTAGATGGACACAAATCGATCTTACAAGAAAATCAATTTTATCATCAATAGGATCAACTAGTGTTTGTACTTTTTCTTAACAAACACATTATCACTAAATTAAAGCAAAGTGTCAACACTAGATGTACACAAATCGATCTTGCAAGAAAATCAATTTTTTCATCAATAGGATCAACTAGTGTTGTTACTTTTGCTTAACAAACACATTATCACTAAATTAAAGCTAGGTGTCAATACTAGATGGACACAAATCGATCTTGCAAGAAAATCAATTTTGTCATCAATAGGATCAACTAGTGTTGGTACTTTTGCTTAACAAACACATTATCACAAAATTAAAGCTAAGTATTAATACTAGAGGGACACAAACACATTATTGAAAACATGCAATTGTACTTGAACTTAAGAAACTTAGAAGCACCGGCCTTATCTCCAACTTTGTGACAGAAGCAATATAGTCTTGCATCAACTTTTTTTGATGTTGAACTTCCTCAGTTGCCTAGCACGAAAAGTTCTTAAATTAGTTAAATATAAACTTCAAATCCAAGAATATTAGTTATATATATATATATATATATATATATATATATATATATAAGTTTTAATAAGTTGAAGTTTTAATTCAAGTTCATATCTAATTTCTAATTTAACTTAATTAGATATATATTCAAGCTAATTAGCTCCAACTACCCCAATCTAATTTCAAGTTCATATTCCTAATTATGTTCAATTTATAGTAAATTAAAGTTCTAATTAATTATAAATTTTAATTAAGTTGTAATTCAAATCCCTAAAATTCCAAATTCAAACTATAGTGCTAAAATCCCAAATTCAAACTATTAGTAGTTCTAAAATCTCAATAATAAATTCAAACTAGTCCTAAAATCAAAATTCAAACTAGCCTTAAAATCACATTATCAAACTAGTCATAAAATCCCAAAATCTAACTAGTGCTAAAATCCTAAATTCAACTAGATAGCTATTCCTAATCCCAAATTCAAACTATTAGTCCTAATATCTCAATAATAATTCAAACTAACTCAAATAATACCCAAATTCAAACAAATTCTAATATCCCCTAATTTAAACTAACCCTAACATTAAAATTTCAATTCACAATCAACAAACACAAACTAACAATCAAATAATCCCTAATTCAAACTAACAATCAAAAACCCTAAATCATTCCCTTACTAACTAACAATCAATCAATTAAAAAATAATTCAATATGGTAATTAATGAATTAAATACTCAAATTGAAAGAAATTAAAAATAATATTATAAAACCCTAACCTTGAATTAAAGGAGAAGGGCAATGGGTCGGGATGGAGGCGGCGCCGGGCGTGGTCGATCAACTACTGCTGCGAGCTGCCGCGGCTGACCTCGATCGATCTGCTGCCCGCGAACTGCCGCTGCTGCGATGGTGGTGTGGCGCCAGTCAGGGTTGCTGCGGTGGCACCGGTCGGAGTTGCTGCAGTGGCGCCGGTCGAAATCCTGATGAGAGACGTGAGAGTGTGCGCGCGGATAAGAGAGAGTGAGAGAGGAGTGAAAGAAATAGATTTTATTAATTAAAATTATATATATATATATATATATATATATATATATATATATATAATTTTACTACACATCAACAGAAGTTTAATTTAATAAATTCAATTTATCGATCAAGTTCATTTTATAAATTAAAATTACAGACACAGAGACACACACACACACACATATATATATATATATATAATTTAACTACACGTCAACAGAAGTTTAATTTAATAAATTTAATTTATCAATCAACTTATTGTGAAATTATTTTTAAATCCTTTATGAAAGAGAGAGGACTAACTCTTAACTTGATCGATAAATTTAATTTATTAAATTAAACTTCTGTTGACGTGTAGTTAAATTTCATATATATATGTGTGTGTGTGTGTGTGTGTAATTTTAATTTATAAAATTAACTTGATCGATAAATTGAATTTATTAAATTAAACTTTTGTTGATCTGTAGTTAAATTATATATATATATATATATATAAAATTAAACTTTTGTTGATGTGTATATATATATAATTTAACTACACATCAACAACATTTTAATTTAATAAATTTAATTAATTTATCCATCATGTTAATTTTATAAATTAAAATAACATATATATATAATTTAACTACACAACAACATAAGTTTAATTTAATAAATTTAATTTATTGATCAAGTTAATTTTATAAATTTAAATTATATACCTTCTAATTATATAAATTTAATTTTATTGATCAACAAAAATTTATCAATATCAAATTTAATATATAAATCTCCTTGAATTGATCATACGTATTTCTTTAATTAATTGATAATGTATTTCATATCTGAACCACTAGTTTATAAGGCTTGGTTTGTTAAACTATTCGAGGAGTATATAATTAATCAACATATTTCATACTCGGATGAAGTATCTTTTACATGTCATCATAATTAGAAAGTGATCACTACACTTGACATCCATTCAAGATCGAACATATATAATAATACTATCTCGCATTTCATACTTCAATGGATTATATGTTAGTTCTTCACGTCTACATCATGAGATGAGATATTAAGTTCATGATTAGACAACTTACTGATAAAATTTGTACATTACTCTAGAAATATAAGTATATATAATTTTGTATAATTCATATCAACGTAGTTTCATACTCTAAATATTGATTATAGATATTTTTTTATTTATTCCACGAATTCTAACTTTTTATTTATAAAAGTATACAAAATTGTTATACTTTTTGAACAATTAATTGTAGGTGTAAATGAAATTTTAGTATTATGCACAATAGCAAAATTATGATTAATAGGAATATTTTAAACAAATCGACCTCCAGATATCACTTTTATTAAAATTAATTAGATTTAATAAAAAATACCGATCTCATGAGGTCGGACCTCAGAGTCTCTATGTCCGTCGCTTTTTTTGAAAAAAGTTTGACCAACCTTTTGACGAAAAAGCGACGGACAAAGAGACATTGTCCGTCGTTGTTTTAAACTATTTGACCAGATATTTTGACCAAGAAGTGACACACATAAAGATGCTATCCGTTGATAATTTATAAAATAATTAAACAATTAAAATTAATAAAAAGTGACGGACGACGTGACATTTTTTAATTAATAAATAATTATTTTTAATAAATAGCGACGGACTGTGTCTCTATCGATATAAAATAATGAATTATTTATTATATATATTGTTGGTGCAAAATTCCCCAAAAAAACCGACGGACTCAGCGATGCAACCCATCGCTTTTTAAAAAATTAATTTAAAAAGCGATGGACTCAGCGATGTAGTTCGTCGCTTTTTATAAAATTTAAAAAATTTAAAAAAAAATTAAAAATAAAAATATATAAATTAAAAAGTGACGAACTCGGCAATGAAGTCCATCACTTTTAAAAATGTTTTTTTTAAAAATAAAAATTCAAATAAAAAAAATTATAAAGAGACGGAATCTGCGATGCCATCCGTCGCTTTAAAAAAAAAAAAAAATTTAATTAAAAAAGCGACGGACGACATCGCTTAGTCAGTCGCTTTTGAGAGCGACGCCGTCTGTCGCTTTTTGTTCCGTCATTTTTTAGCAGTTTTTTAGTAGTGAAACTTGAAAACATATTTTGAATTTATAAAACTAATTAATGCAAATCGTATGAAATTAAAGATGCTCAATAATTAATTTATATTGTGAAGAGTCAAAATTGGATGTCAACAACTATAATCATGACCTAAGTAACAACTTCTTTTAGAGGTGCAAAAATTTACATATTTATACCTTGTGATTGATAATCCAATACCTGTGGATGAAAGATTTAACTTTGGAAAAGCTTCTTAGCTTGCCTATACTTGAGACACATTATTTGGGTTAATTTGAACTTGAGGTAAGAATCTAACATGTTGTTTTACTAGATATTTTTGTTGAGTGTGATTCTTCTTTTTGTATAATTTTTCGTTAAAGCAATGCAGGTGCAGTCCCAAAGGGGCTTCCTTGTACACTCAACTGCCTGTGGCATCTTAAGTTTGGTGTAAGCTTCAACGAATTGGATTAGACTTCTTACACTCAAATATATGTGGTCATGCACTCTATATAGGAATGGTGTTGTTTGTTTTTGCACTTCACGTACTTGAGCATGAGAAGTTAAAATGACCTTGTATGCCGTCAGGACAATACTACCGTTGACATAGCTGAAGCAGTTATGAAATATGTAGACACACCTACATGCTTGGACTGAGCACTCAACAAACTTGAAGTTGTTTCCATCTATTTTTTTTACCCATTCTTAAAATGTCCTATATTTTGTAAAATTATTGTTTGCTCATGCACCATCTTTGTCAAGGATGAGCATTAAGCCGAAAAAAGCTTCTACTTCCAAAGAACAATTGAATGTTGCCACAGAGCTGATGCGTTTCCCCAAAGTATCTCCTAAGGCAGAGCTAATCTATCATCCAAATGAAGAGTTGGATTAAAGGCCAAATGATGATTTTATTTGTTCTTAAAGAATTTTGTTTAAAAAGGAAATAAGTTGGTGAATTATGTAAACTCGTGTGGTTCCTTTATTAAATATGTTACTTCAGTATTGGATGTTTCAAAAATTCAGTCTTTATCAATATGTGTGATAGGTAACATGGACCTTGGAACACAAGGACTCACCAAATCTTCAAAAGAAAGAGTAATACACGAGCTACGAGCGGGATTAAAAGGAGCGTTAGACCCTATATTATGAGATAATATAGACACAAGTATGCTAACGGTGGAAATGGAGGAGTAACTAGAGATCATCTAGGAATGAGGATTGTGGGATTCACATGCAAAATCAACGCAAGAAATGCCCTACATGCAGAAGTGCTAGCTTTGCTACATGGACTGAATCTAGCAAAAGTAAAAACTTAAAACATCAGCTAATAGAAATGGATTCACATGTATTGCTTAGCACTCTATATAGTAATAACCTCATATACTCACATATTTTTGCTGATTGTAGATAGCTACTCCTTCTGCTGGAAGGATCATCCTAGAAACATATTCTGAGGGAGGCTAATGTAGTAGCAGACCTACTAGAAAAATACGGAAGAGAAATGAAGGATCCATATATGATCGACAATCAAAGATTGGTTTTTTAAGCATCTCCTTCACTAGTAATATATGCATTAGAACTGAATTTTTGAAAGAATCTACACAAGTAGATACTAAAATCATGATAGTTTGATTTGGATCATTCTAACACGTAAAACCCAATAATTTCTAACATTCAAGAAACCTTAGGTCTAGATAATATCAAGGAAATCAAGATTCTGACTGAAATCTAGGGACCTAATGGGTGAAAGGAACCCATTAGTGAAATCCCACATACCTGGTGACGAATTTCATGGAGAAATCTTTCGATTTTGGGGCTGAAACTGATGAAAACCTTCTGTATTCTTAAACTAGGGCTTGGTCGACTCTTTCTCCTTTGAGTTCTAATTTTTCTAAGTTTTTGGCGAATGATTTGCTTAGGGTAGATAATTTAGTTATTAGGATAAAACTGACATAAATTACATAGTTTAGGGTTCCAACGACGTCGTTTAGGGGTCCAATGCATAAGGAAAAGACCAAACAACCCCTAACTTAAAAATTGTCGGGGTCACCAATGCACCTGACCGATGGACTGTCGATCGACTGACGGTTCGTACAGGTCAACCATTGATCATCTTTAGAGAGCTAAATTTTTGGGGTCTGACCTACGGGCCTGGACCACGGACCGTGGTCTGACCTATGGTCCGTAAGTCCTGGCGTGGGGCAAGACTTAAATTAATTTCTTGGGGGGTTCTAGGGATGGAGTACAATCACGAACCACAGACCTGCAGAACAGACCGTGTGTCCTCCTACGGTCCGTGGGTGGCAATTGTGGGTCGCACCTACAACTTCTGAAAAATATACATTTTGGTCTATTCCGAATACAAGGTGTTACATTATCTCCCCCTTGGGGAACATTCGTCCTCAAATGAAGACTAAACTAGCTGATTATGGAGGGAAAAAGCTGCAAACCCTACCACTAAACACTGGAAATTGATTTTGACTGAACTAGGATCCAAGAATATGCAAATACGCTGAAAATGCAAGTATAACTAAAGGAACATGCTACTAAGACTAAATTTTGTACATGAATGACTGAAAGACTGACAAGGAACTACTACCTCAAGCTGGAATGGAATCGGAAGGAAATAAGTGAGGATACTTGACCTTCATGGCTGCTTCTGCTTCCCAAGTAACTCCCTCTACGGACTGACTTCTCCACAAGACCTTAACTGATGCGACCTCTTTGTTTCTAAACCTTCGAACCTGATGATCAAGGATTTCAACTGGTACCACTTCATAAGTGAGACTATCCTTCACAGCCACATATTTTGGGTTGTCGCGATCTCGCACAGAACATGATTTGATTTGGGTGATTGTCGATCGGATCGCTAAATCAGCCCTTTTATTGTTGGTAAAGACTACCAATTCTGCCTAGGATTATGCCATATTGTATATTCAAGATGTATTTGAACTTTATGGAGTTCATGTGTCTATCATTTCAAATAGGGGTGCACAATTCACCGCTCAATTTTGGTAGTTATGGTTTGGGTTCATCTCCTATCATAGAGTTTGCTTACAATAGTAGTTATCACTCTAGTATCCAGATGGCCTTATAAGCCTCTTTATGGGTGAAGATGTAGATCTCATATTGGTTTGTTTGAAGTTAGTGAAACTTAGTTGATAGGGCCAGCTATGGTGAAAGTGAAGATCATTCAGGAAAGGTTGAAAACAACACAAAGTCATTAGAAATCTTATACAAATGTTAGGAGGAGAGACTTAGAATTTGAGATTGATGATTGGTTCTACTTGAAGGTTTCACCCATGAAGGGTATCATGATATTTGGTAAGAAGCAAAAACTCATTCCCTGGTATATTGGTCCTTACCAGATATCCAAAAGAGTTGACATTGTAGCTTATGAGTTGGGGCTACCATTAGAGTTAGCAGCAGCCCATCCGACATTCCGCATTTTTATGTCGAAGAAGTGTTAGGGCAATTCTTCGCTTATTGTACCTACCGAGAATATTTGTATTGAGGACAACTTATCTTATAAGGAGATGCCCGATCAAATTCTTGATCATTAGATTCGAAAGATGAGAACTAAGGAGCTTCCATTAATGAAGGTTTTATGGACGAATAAATTTTTTAAGGAAGCTACTTGGGAGGCTGAAGAGGATATGAAGAAGAGATACCCTCATATCTTTCTTTCTGGAGAAATTCCAAACCAAGGTACTAACACTTTGTAAAGTTAATTTATGTCGATATGCTGAGTATGTTAATTGCATGTTGGGTGGTTGGGTTAGAGTTGATAGATGCTTCCCACCCCTATTCTGGTTAGTGTTATCTCATTCGAGGATGAATGTACCTAAGGGGAAGATATTTGAATACCTCAAAATTTGATTAGTTTCTAGTTTAGGATCAAGTTCAAACGATAATATCATTTCCCACATAAAGAGTTAGGTGGCCCATAAGGAAATAAATCGAAGGTCTTTGAGTCCTCTTTCCAATATCGCCAAGTTTGCTAAATACTGAGCTACGAGTAAAAAGTTAATGTTTTTTTAGTATGGTGAGACATTTGGTCGAATGAAACCATTCTAAATAAGGTCTTTCAACTGCTCTTTTAGCTCTTTCAACTCAGCTGGAGCCATTCTATATGGCGGAATACAAATAGTACAAGTAGTACGAAGAATATCTATACCTAAGTTTATTTATCTCTTAGGAGGGACTTCAGAGAGTTCATATGGAAAGACCTCTTGAAACAAACTCACAACTGGGACTGACTGAATAGGTAGTGTCTCAACAGTAGATTAATTAACTCGGACTAAGTGATAGATGCACCCCTTGGAAACTAACTTTCTCGCCTTAAAGTACAAAATGAAACGACCTTTAGGCACTACTGAACTACTGATTAAAATAACGTTATCAAAGACACTTTATCCAATTCTAAGTATCAACGATCGTAAATCAGTATAAAACCCATCTAAATGAGTTGGGGTCGAATCCCACAGGGAGAAGTACGTGCTTCAGATTCTATTGGAAAGTATGAACATGTTCAAATCAGTCATTGGAATAAAAATTGTAGAATAAAGACATCATTCAAATTAAGGGGTGACATGAATATCAAATGGGGGTTTAGTTTTAATTATCAACTACAAACAACAGTCACAAACAATAAGAATTATCAATAATGGGACGGGTTCTTGAGATGTGATCGATCATAGGCAATTATAGATATATGGGTAATTGTAACTATTAGTAAATAGCTAGATATTAGTGAGTAAGCTAGGCTATAGTGGAGGTATACTTTCTCTCTAACAGTTTACCCCGAATCAAGTGATTTCTTTCGAACATCAACAAGCATGCAAAATAAGAACATCTCACACCTTAGTCCATTCACCCTCTCGAGCTGAATATGTGGGATTAGGTTTAGTATTCACTCTCTTGAGCTGAACTCAGGTCAACCCAGTACCTACAAACCATCAACCAATAATATTAGTTCTAAAACCTCTCTCTTGAGAAAGCCAATAACACAAACAAAGAACTGCATTTGAAATTACAATTCTTAAATTAAACCACAATTACTGATTAAACTCACTTTTGAATAGGATTTAAACTAACAATTAACAATACCCATAAACTAAATCAGACCATAATCACATAATCACACCCCTAATAATTGAGGTTTTAGCTAGACATTATAAAAAGGTAAAAATAGTTACCGAATTGATAATCCATCAACTAGGTAAGAGTAATTGGTCCTTGCAATTTTCCAATTTGAAGAATCCCAAAGACCCACTTCGAATATCTCAAAATTGAATTTCTTCAATTTCTTAAAGCGTAGGAAAAAAACTAGAGAAAAACTATCTCTAGATGCTAAAAACTTGATAAAAAGTTCAAGGATTAAAATATTCAAAAGAAATACATTAAACTAAATTTCAAAAATGTATTTATAGTCGCAAAAAATGTGATGCGAAGAGTCATTTAGTGAAGTAAGTTGGGCTCACTGAACCACTTGGCGAGCCGCCCTTTGGTAACTTCCATTGCCTTTCTTCCTTGGCATTCAACATCCTCAAGGTCCTGTAACTTTAGGCGATCTAGCACTACATCGCGGAACTACTCGACGATCCGCCAACTGCTCCTTTCTCTCACCAACTTGGTTTTTTATTTTAGGGCTTGGCACCCTGGAACTTTAGGCGGTCTGATGAGCCACTCGGCGACAAATCGAGTGCTCTTGGCGATCCTCAGTCTTGCCCTTCTTCATTTCTTCAGCTTGTTTGTTCCTTTTTTCTATTACCTAAACATCAAGGATTTCACATCAGTTATTGGCATAAAATTAGATTTTGAGGACACAAACTTTATATAAACCAAGCGCTAAATATGTCCAAATCTTGGACTCATCACGCTCCACTCAGTGCGTCAGGGTCGGTAGGTCCCCTACCATTCCGACCTTCTTTCCGTGTGAGTTCCCTCGAATCGTACCCATATTTTCTACCTGATATCTAAACTTAAAATATTGACTAATCTTTGAGATATCATGGATATCAAATTCATAATTTAAATTCATGATAGAGTTAAGAGTAAAGTTTGAGGAAGTTCTTTGAGTCATTTTGAGAAACTTTTAACAATCTTTTAAAACTTGTTTTAAGACTTGAATACTTGAGTATGGGGATGAGGAGATTTGGGTTTCATTTTTCTCAATGAATATATGGAAACTAAGTATTCCCAAAATTAAATGCTTTTACATTTAAAATGAGAGGAAATCTTGATTTTCATATGAGTTTGAGGAGTTTTGAGCACTAACTCTTTTATGAGAATATTTTGAGCAATAATCTCAAAGTTGTAGATGAGGAAATATTTTTAAAACATATGAGCATGAGTTATATTATTGGGAGTAGTATTGTGCATCGATTTGAGGATGAGTTCAGACAACTCAAAGTCCTCATACACCACATATGCTAACATAGGTAAACGGTCATACTTTTTAGATGGTTCCTTATGGATATTAAGCATATCTTAGTGGATCCAGTTAGTTGAGAATGTCTTATACTCCGGTATGCTATAGGAGAGTTCTGATAGCCTCGGTGAGATGATGCATCCTCACATAGCTCATAATGATGGTTGTCGGTTTGAGAATCTCCCAAATAAGAGTAAAGAGTTATTATTCTAGTTTTAAATATTTTGAGTTGTCATTTACTGCTTTAAAATCCTTCTTTGTTGCTTTATAATGAGTTGAGTATTCTGGAATTGAGTTCAGTATTTCTGAGTTTGAGTGTCTTGAGTATCCTTGAGTATATCTTACTTAAGTTGAGTTGAGATGAGGTAAGTATGTTCTTCCCTTCTATTAGATCATGTATGTGCTTTAGAATTCCCCTTGCATGCCCGTACATTCCATGTACTGGCTTCATTTGGCATGCATCTTTAATGATGAAGATAGAGGTAACCAAAGTCATCAATACCGCTCCGTTGATACCACTTGCAGCCCAGAGTTGCTTTGGTGAGCCTCCTTGCTTTTGGAGGATTCCAGTTTATTTTTTTCAGTTTTGCGAAGATGTCTTGGCTCTTGTACTGACATTTATCATAGTATTTAGAGGCTTCATAGACAATAGAGTTTTGAAAATTCTATTTCAATTTCAATTTTTAATGTTATAGACTTGAGTTGTCTCTTTTGGCCAGTTGAATGTTTTCTTAAAAATATTTTGAGTTATCTATTTTGAGTCTATTTGAAAAAACCTTTACTTTTGAGTTCATCTAATGTTGAAAAAGTCGTCCGCTAAGTATTGAGCCAGGCCAAGGGTTCGCTTGGGGACCAACAATGGTTCTCGAGTGCCAGTTGCTTCCAGAGTGTAGGCTCGAAGCGGGACAAACTTTGTATCAAATCACAACGTTCTAGAGTTCTATGGTTTCTATGAAGCTGTGTCAGTATATTCCTAATTATTAGTGTGAAGTATGCTACATCTATAATTAGGAGGCTACAAAATTTAGGAAACAATTCCCTTCCTTCTTTCTTTTCTTCATGCAATAGAGTTCAACACTATAAAATTTCCTTCTAATTTGTGTTGTGCATGTAAATTTTCAGATCATGCCTCCACAAAGAGTTGTTCGAGGTCATCCTGCTAGGAGAAATATTGATCCCAAGATCAAGGGGTACCTAATGCACCTAAAGTGCAACCCCAAAGAAAGGTCACTAATGCAGAGTTTTGGGATGCTATCCAGATATTGAGTCAAGTGATGGACAATCAAGCTGGTCATCAAAGAGGGAATCGACAGGATATGGCAGATACATCTAGGATCCGTGAGTTCTTAAGGATGAATCCTCCAGACTTAACTGGTTCAAGTGTCACTGAGGATCAAGAAAGCTTTGTGGAAGAGTTGCAGAAAGTGTTTAACGTGATGCATGTTCTAGATGTTGAGCGTGCGGAACTATGAAGGGTGCTGCTAAAGTTTGGTACAATCAATGAAAGAAGAGTAGAGCTGAGGGTGCACCAATTGTGAGATTGGATATATTCGAGGAGGCTTTCTTAGGGCATTTCTTTCCTTGTGAGCTAAGGGAAGCAAAGGTAAGAGAATTCCTTATCTTGAAGAAGGAATCCATGAGTGTGCATGAGTATAGCCTCAAGTTAACTCAATTGTCCTGCTATGCTCTAGAGATGGTTGTTGACATGAGGAGCAGGATGAGTCTATTTGTATCTGGGTTGTCTCGCTTGTCAAGTAAAGAGGGCAAGGCAGCTATGCTAATTGGAGATATGGATATAGCCAGGCTTATGATCCATATACAATAGGTTGAGGAATATAAGCTGAGAGATAGAGAAGAGTTCTGGAACAAGAAGGCTAAGACTACAAGAAATGAGTACGGGCAGAAGAAGGGTAATGCGAACCATTCATCTTTTTATAAAAGTCCAACTAGACCTGCTCCATCATCTTCAAGTGCACATGCATCAAGGAACATAAGTGAGTTCAAGAACCAAAATTCTCAGAACTTCAAAGCTAGACTTGCATAGTCTCATGATAGTGTGGCACAAGGAGGTAATTAGACTCCTGCATGTGCTAAGTGTGGTAGAAACCACCCAGGAGCATGTCCAGATGGCTCAAATGGTTGCTTCATGTATCAACCCATATGCTAGAAAGACCAAAATGCAGATTTTCTGAAGTTGCAGGTGCCATATGGACTCCTGCATGTGCTAAGTGTGGTAGGAATCACCCAGGAGCGTGTCGTGATGGCTCCAATAGTTTCTTCATGTAACTACCCATATGCTAGAAAGACCAAAATACAAATCTTTTAAAGTTGCATATGCCACCAACGGAGGCCACCTACGGACTGTAGGTTGACCCACGAACCTTAGGTGGGGTCCGTGGTTGGCCACCTCAACTCTTTCCAAAAACCCCTCCAAAATTTCAGTTAAGGTTCGACCCACAGCCGAACCTATGGATCGTATTTCAGACCATAAGTTGTGGTCCAGGTCTGTGGATCATGACCCCCAGAACCCCTCCTCTGAAGTCGAATGACGGCTGGTAGAGATGGACCGTAGCTCAGACCACTGGCCGTGGTCCAGGTCCGTGGATCATGACCCCAAGAACCCATCCTCTAAAGCCGAACGACAACTGACCAAGATGGATTGTAGGTCCATTGATGGTCCGTTGATCAGGCTTGTCGATTAGCACTGAAAGTTTTAAGTCAGGGTCATTTGGTATTTTCGCCTATGTCATTTTTGTCAGGTTTTTCCTAGTGACTTAATCAGACTTTACCCTAAATGATTCATTCACCACAAAAGTCAATAATCTTTGAGCAAAAGACGAGAAAGAGTCTACCAAACCCCTCAAGAACAAGCAGAAGGTTTCTTAAGTTCCAGCCTTGAAATTGAAAGATATCTCTGTGAAATTTGTCACTAGGTATGTGGGATTTCACTGAGGGATTTCTTTCACCCATTAGGTCCCTAGAATTCAGTAAAATTCTCCTTTCTTATATCATGTTTAGACTTAGGGTTTCAAATAATTATTGTGATTTAGCTGTTACAATAATCTTAATCAAATTATTATGTTTTCCTAACCATGTTGCTTAATCCTTGCATGAAATTCAGAACTCTAGTTGTGTATATTTGTTTAGTTCGTGAATTACACTTGCTAGGTTAGTTTTTACAGATATACTTGCATCAGTTTGCAAATGTTTCATTATCAGTACTTAATGTTGCATTTTCAGTTAGCATGTCTGAATCTTAAGCTATCTAGTTTATTTTAGTTATGTTGTACTGTACACATTCTAGTTGGGAGTAGGCTTAATACAGAGTTAGACTAGATCAGTCACCTTTATAGTCGTAGATCTACGTGCCCCCATATGTTAAGTCCCCTATGTGGGCATCATATTTAGTGATCACGCTAGTCATGCCATTGTACCCCTGGAAAGGTATATTAGGTCCTCTCAATGAGGCATATACATAAGACTCCACATTTAGCTCACGTGGTTTTATGTCGGACAATAGTAGCTCCCATAATCAGATTCTATTGCATTGACCAGGTTATCAGTTATAGTTCAGTGTTTAGTTCATGTTATGAATTTGGTCATTACATTCAGTTTAGTTCATATTTAGTATGCTAAGTATATTCATCCTGTTCATCTTATATCATTGCACATTATGCTTTGTTCAATTATATATATTGTTTAGCTTTATCCTATCCTATATACTTAGTACCTTTCAAGAATTGACGCATACTCTGTGCTACATCTTCTCATGCTGTAGGTTCAGGCCCGTATAATTTAGATCACGTGTAGATCAGTTCCTGATCCATATTCATCTTTATCGGTGCGAGTTCTCATCCTTTGAAGATGATAGACATGTTTTCTTTTACTTTATGTTTCAGTTTCGCTAGAGTTGGTGGGGGGATGTCCTAGCATCTCTAGTCCGTTAGAGGCTTATTTCAAACATAGTTAGATTCAATTTTAGGTTTGTATTTGATTTTCCAGTTGTTATTAAACTCTAGATTTTATATTTAGATAGTATTATGTATTCATGTTTTAAAATTCCACAAAGCATTATTTATTTCAGTTTATCTTAGTATACTTATGATATGCCAGCTCAGGGTTAGCTTGGGGTCACTCGTGATCCTAGGTCTCAAGTTTACATCAATGGGGTAGCCTCGGGGCGCGACACTTCAAGTGTGGTCAAGCAGGTCACTTCATGAGAAAGTGCCCTAAGAAAGGCAAGGAAATAGTAATGGGGGCAATAGAGCCCAATCTTTTTCAGTGGTTTTTCCAGACAGAGCTTTACCTAGAGGAGCTACTTCAGGGACAGGCGGAGGAGGAAACCGTCTGTATGCTATCACCAATCCCCAAGAGCAAGGGAATTCTCCAAATATTGTCTATGGTGTGATCAAAGTCTTTAGTTTTGATGTATTTGCATTGCTTGATCTAGGTGTGAGTATATATTTTGTTACTCTTCATATTTCTATGAGGTTCGATATTCTTCCCGAACAACTTCTTGAGCCCTTAAGTGTTTCCACACTGGTTGGTGATTCTATTCTAGCCAAGAGAGTTTAACGTGATTGTATCATATCTGTCAATCACAAGAACACCATGGCTCACTTTGTTGAGTTAGACATGGTGGATTTTGATGTCATTCTAGGTATGGACTGGCTTCATGCTTGTAATGCCTTAGTTGATTGTAGAACTCAAGTAGTTAAGTTCCAGCTTCCTGATGAGCCAGTTAAAGAGTTGAGAAGTATTTTCACAGTGCCTAAGTGTTGTTTTATTTCATACCTTAAGGCCAAAAAGTTAGTTTCCAAGGGGTGTATCTATCACTTAGTCTGAATTAATAACTCTAGTGTTGAGACAACGTCTATTCAGTCAGTTCCAGTTGTGAGTGAGTTTCCAGAGGTCTTTGCAGGCGATATTCTGGGAGTCCCTCTTGAGAGATAAATAGACTTTGGTATAGATATTCTTCCCCATACTCGACCTATCTCTATTCCACCCTATAGAATGACTCCAGCTGAGTTTAAAAAGTTAAAAGAGTAGTTGAAGACCTTCTTGATAAAGGTTTCATTCGACCAAGTGTCTCACCTTGGGGAACAACGGTCTTAATTATGAGGAAGAAAGATGATTTACTTAGGATGTGTACAAGGTCACTATAAGAATAAGTATTCTTTTCTCATAATTGATTATCATTTTGATCAACTTATGGGTGCCACTAGTTTTTATAAGATAGACCTCTGATCAATCTATCACCCCTTGAGGTTAAGAGAGGGTGATATTTCCAAGACGCCATTCAGGACCTGTTATGGTCATTATAAGTTTCTGGTTATGCCTTTTGGTTTGACCAATACTCCTGCAGCTTTCATGGACATTATGAATATGGTGTTTAAGTTGTATATTGATATAATTGTTATCGTAGATATTGATGACATTCTAATTTATTCAAGGAATGAGGAAGATCATGCTTGTCATCTTAGAGTAGTTCTCCAAACCCTTAAGGATAGAGAGATGTATCCCCAATTCTCTAAGTGTAAGTTTTGGCTTGAGTCCATAACATTCTTAGGACATATTTTTTATGGTGATGGGATTAGAGTTGACACTCAGAAAATTGAGGCAGTGCAGAATTGTCCAAGACCCACATCTCCAACTAATATTAGCAGTTTCTTGGGATTAGCTAGCTACTATAGGTGGTTTGTCAAGGGGTTTTCATCTATCTCATCCTCGTTGACTAAGTTGAATCAAAAGACAACAAAATTTCAATGGTATGAAGCTTGTGAGAAAATATTTTAGGAATTGAAAACCAGGTTAACTACTGCCCCACTATTGACCCTACTGGAGGGTACACAAGGTTTTGTTGTGTATTGTGATGCATCTAGAGTTGGACTTGGTTGTGTTTTGATGTTGAATGGTAAGATTATAGCCTATGCTTCCAAACAACTTAAGGTTCATGAGAAGAATTACCCGAATCATGACCTCGAGTTGGAAGTGGTAGTATTTTCCTTGAAAATATGGCGTCACTATCTCTATGGTGTTCATGTTGAAGTGTTCACTGATCACAAAAGTCTCAGTATGTATTCAACTAGAAAGAGATTAATCTCAAATAGAGGAGATGGTTAGAGTTACTCAAGGATTATGACATAAGTATTATCTATGACCCAAGTAAGGCTAATATTGTTGATGATACCTTGAGCAGGTTTTCTATGGGTAGTACAACCCATGATGAAAAAGGAAAGAAAGAATTGGCCGATGAGGTACACAGACTAGCATGATTGGGAGTCCGATTATTGGATTCCAATGAAGGTAGAGTGGTAGTGATGAATGGGACTGAATCATCACCGGTGTCTGAAGTAAAGGAGAAACAAGACCAAGACCCTATTTTTCTTGAATTGAAGACAAATGTTAATAAGCAAAAAGTGATGACTTTTGAATAAGGAGGAGATGGTGTGTTGAGGTATCAAGGTAGATTGTGTGTACCAAAAATGGATGAACTCCAAGAGAGGATCATGGAGAAAGCTCATACCTCTAAATATTTTATCCATCCTCGTTCGACAAATATGTATCCTGACTTGAGAGAAGTCTATTTGGTGGAGTAACATGAAAAAGTTGATTGCAGAGTTCATTGCTAAGTGCCCCAACTATCAACAAGTTAAGGTAAAGCACCAGAGGTCCGGTGGTATTTCTCAGAATATAGATAATTTGGAATGGAAGTGGGAGATGATCAATATGGATTTCTTCACTAGTTTTCCATGGCATCGCAGGCAACATAATTCGATTTGGGTTATTATAGATTGAATGAATAAATCAACCCATTTCTTTCTAGTAAAGACTACCTATTTAGCAAAAGATTATGATAGGTTATATATTCAAGAGGTAGTTAGACTTCATGGAGTTCTGGTTTCTATAATTTTAGATAGAGGTGCGCAATTTACCGCACTATTTTTGCAGTCTTTCTAGAAAGGTTTGGGTTTGAAGGTGAATTTGAGTACCGTTTTCCATCCTTAGACTGATGGTCAAGCAAAGTGTACGATTTAAACTATACAGGATATGTTGAGGGCGTGTGTGATCGATTTCAAGGGTAACCTCTTATAGAGGTTTCTTACAACAATAGTTATAATTCTAACATCCATATGGCTTCTTAGGGGCTCTTTATGGGATAAGATGAAGATCTCAAATTGGATGGTTTGTAGTTGGTGAAGCTAGGTTGATAGGACCAGACTTAGTTCATCAAGCTATAGAGAAAGTGATGATCATTTAAGACAAGTTTAAAAATAACACAAAGTCATCAGAAATCCTATACTGATGTTAGGAGAAAAGACTTGGAGTTTCAAGTGGATGATTGGGTTTGTTTGAAGGTTTCACCCATTAAGGGTGTTATGAGGTTTGGCATGAAGGAGAAGCTTAGTCCCCGGTATATCAGTCCTTACAGGATATCCAAGATAATTAGCAATCTAGTTTAGGGGTTGGAGCTACCACCAGAGCTAGCAGTAATCCATCCAGTGTTTCACATTTATATGTTGAAGAAGTGTATAGGCGATCCTTCACTTATTATAACTACGTATAATGTTGGTGTTAAGGACAACCTATCTTATGAGAAGATACCCGTTGAGATCCTTGATCGTCAGATTCGCAAGTTGAAACCAAAGAGGTAGCATCACTCACAGTCCTATGGAGGAATTAGTTTGCTGAGGAAGCTACTTAGGAAGCTGAGAAGGATATGAAGAAAAGATACCCACATCTCTTCCCTTCAAAAGAAATTCCACACCAAGGTAATGACTTTTTGTAAAAATCTTTAAATTGATATGCTATGTTGTGTTGTATTGTAAGTTGGGTGTTTGAACTAGGTGTTAGATGTTGCCACCCTTCGTCCTAATTAGAGTGATCTCATTTGAGGACTAATGTTCCCAACAGGGAGATATTGTAACACCTCGGGTTTAGAAAAAGCTAATTTTAGAAAGAACTAAATTGGAAAGAGAAAAATTGAGAATTTTGCAAGTTAGTCTTAAATTGTTAGTTTGGGTCAACATCAAAAACCATAACTTTCTGTAAATGATGATTTAGGTGGCCTATGAGATATCAAATGAAAAATCTTTGATTCCTCTTTCCAACGCCACCGAGTTTTCTAAATTACTAGTTCGGATGAGGGAGATCTGCTCATTTGAGTTTAGCTTGTCTAGTTAAGGAATTTCATCTGAATTAAGGAGGGGTATTTTGGTATTTTCCTTACCCCACTAAATTTTCACATTTTGGTTACCCCGAATAGGGGTCTAAATTGATTTGGATCAATTTTCATAATTCCTAAATATCCTTAGGGTTTTAGAGAGAAGTGCAAGAAGAGAAAAATGAGAAGTTCAAGCGTTCGTTCAAAACTCTTGCGATTGTTAAGGAGTTTCGCCAAGGATTTGATCCTTATGATGTATGTAAATTCTCATAGTGTTGGGTTAGTTCACCCACACACCAATCATGTGATTTTTATTTGTAATTTTGTTCTTGAGGTGGAATGATTTGAGTTCTTGTGGTTTTGTGCTCCGTTCATTGATAATGGAATTCTTGTTAAGTTCTTGAGGTGAGGGTTGCAAATGAGATTTTTCTTGATCAATTTATGTGTGAATTTCGTTGTAAATGTGGTTAGTTTAGGAATCCAAAAGATTTTGATGGAAATCATTCGATTATAGATGGTTAGGGCATGAGATTGAATAAAAAAATTTGTTAAATTCTGGGTAAGGGCTTGGGACGGCGTGACACCATAGAGACACAACTACTACCCACTAGTTTGGGGCCTTGCACGGTGCGTCACTCAGTGCGCCCCAAACACTGGTAAGTAGTTTTTGGGTTGGCACCCTACGCCACTCAGTGTGCAAGGTCGCTAGGTCCACTACCCTTCCGACCTTTTTGTGTGAGTTCCCTCGAATCGTACCCAAAATTTCTACCTGACATATACACTTAAAATATTGATTAATCCTTGAAAGATCATGCATATCCAAGTCATGACTCTTGAATTCATAATTCAAATTCAAGATAGAGTTAAGATTCAAGTTTGAGGAAGTTCTTTGAGTCATTTTGAGAAGTCTTTGACTATCTTTTAAAATTTGTTTAAGACATGAGTACTTGAGTATAAGGATGAGGAGAGATGAGTTTCATTTTTCAAAATGAATATATGGGAACTAAGTAATCCCAATAGTAAATGTTTTTACATTAAAAACATGAGGAAATCTTGATTTCCAAATGAGTTTATGAGGAGTTTTGAGCACTATTTCTTTTAAGAGAATATTTTGAGTAATAATCTCAAACTTGAGGATGAGTAAATGTTATTAAAAGATATGTGAATGAGTTATATTATTAGAAGTAGTATTGAACACCGATATGAGGATGAGTTCAGACAACTCAAAGTCCTCATAAACCATGTATGCAGCCAACATGGGTAAGGAGTTTTACTTTTTAGATGAATCCTTATTGTTATTAAGCATATCTTAGTGGATCCACTTTGTTAATGATGTCTTATACTCCGGGAAGATATAGGACAGTTTTTGCATCGTGGGCGAGACGTTGTATCATCACATAGCTCATAGTGATGGTTGTCGGTTAGAGAATCTCCCAAATATAAGTAAAGATTTATTATTATATTTTTAAATACTTTTAGTTGTCATTTATTGCATTAAAAGCTTTCTTTATACTGCATCTTTTCTTTGTTGCTTAGTAACGAGTTGAGTATTCTGGAATTATGTTCAATATTTCTGAGTTTGAGTATCTTAAGTATCCTGCGTAACTTTGAGTATCTTTTACTATCCTTGAGTATCTTTGAGTTGAGTTGAGATGATTTAAGTATGTTCTTCTATTATATCAGATCAAGCTTATGTATGTGCTTTAAAATTCCCCTTGAATACCCGTAGATTGCATGTACTGACGCCATTTGGCCTGCATCATTCATGATGCAGATACATGTAACCATGGTCATCAACAGGCTCTCTATTGATACCACTTGCAGTCCAGAGTTGCTTTGGTGAGCCTCGATGCTTTCGAAGGATTCCCGTTTATTTTTTCAGTTTTGTTAAGATATCGTGGTTCTTGTCCCGACGTCTATCATAATATTTAGAGGCTTCATAGACAGTACAGATTTAAGAAGTATTTTTCATTTTCAATTTTTTAATGTTCTACACTTGAGTTGCCTCTTTTGGCTAGTTGAATATTTTCTTTAAAATATTCTGAGTTATCTATTCTGAGACTGTATTAGAAACCCTTCTTTTTAAGTTCATCTAATGTTAAACAAGTCTTCCGCTGAGTATTATGCCAGGCCAAGGGTTCTATAGGGGACCAACAATAGTTCTTGAGTGCTAGTCACATCTAGGGTGTAGGCTCGGGGTGTGATGCGCTGAGTGCTCCTCCTCTCACCTTTTTGGCATGGCTTTTCACCATCTTTTTTTTGTAACTTTTGGCGATTGAGATCGGCATTGTCAATATCTTCGGTGAATCATCAAACTGCTAATCTACTCACCAAGTTGGTCTTGTCCATAGACTGGCCTGCTAGAACTTTAGGTGAGCGGAAGGTCCACTTGACGACTCGACGACTCGCCGAGTGGATTTGGCGAGTACCATCTTTGCTTTCCTTCAACTTTTTAAGCTTTTTCGCTCTTATTTGTCCCGTAGTATCCTTGCCTTGCTATTTTGCATTCATTGCTGAATATTAACATTTCAACATCACTTATGAGCATAAATTTGGCATTGAGGACTCTAATTTCCCGAGTATTAAGCCCTAAATGAGTCAAAATCCCCTACTCATAACTAACCCATAATAACTTAACTTTCTTTTGGGTGAATGTTGCCAGTGGAGAGGAAATCGAAGTAAACCCTTCCATAAACTTTCAATAATAACCAGGAGAACCCATGAAACTTTGAATATCCTAAGAGGATATTGGTCTAGGCCAACTCTTAACCACATCCATCTTCTTAGGATCTACCTCAGTACTCTTACTGGAAATAATATGACCAGGAAACTCGATAAACCTCAACTAAAACTCACATTTGCTAAACTTTTCAGATAGTTGTTGGTACTTGCAACACAATCCTCAAATGCTCGACCTGCTCATCCTCACTCTTTCCGTAAATCAAGATGTCATTGATAAACAGAATCACAATCATGTCTAGATATTATTTAAACACTCTATTCATCAAGTCGATAAATGCACCTAGATCATTAGTCAAACTAGACGACATTACCAAAAACTCATAATGGCCATACCGAGTTTTAAAAATCATCTTCAAAATGACATCTTCCTTCACCCTCCATTGGTAATAGCTCGACCAGAGGCCGATCCTAGAGAAGTAATTCTCACTTTGGAGGTTGATTAGGTTCTTCAATCTTGTTTCCTTGTATTAGCTGCACTTCCTAATCAGAAATCACTCAAATATGAACTCATTCTATTTGATTTTATTATGCTTGAAACTTTCTGTTTAAGTGTGCAGGTTTCTTTGGAGATAACATTGCCCTATTTATAGGCCCAAAGATCATTACTACTTCAACTTTAACTCACTAACTTTGTAGTGGTTCCTACTCCTTGAAGGATTTGGAATCCCGTGTTAATTGTGTTTATTTAATATGCATTTCCTCTTCCTTGTAAGACTCATTTATAATAGGAAACTTTCTGCAGTTGATTCTTATCATAAATGCAACCCATCCCCCATCTAATTAATTCTGCTTCACGAGATTAATATTCTCCTAATCTCAGTCGGACTCGAACAGAAAGGAACATGTCAGCACAACCTGTTCCTTTCATTTATTACCCTATTTCTCAATCATCAAAATCTTTCTCGATCTAACAATTGGGAATTTGTATTACTTTATGGGTTCATTGAGAGGACTACGTATGTGTAATATTTTATCATGTGGGACATGTTTTATGCATTAGTTTACTTAGGACATTGTGAATCCTAATGTAGATTACATTGTGGGTGTGGTATATGTGTTCACCTATTTTATTATTTTGTAGTTTCTTATTTACATTCTTGTTTTGGAAATGGTTGTATGATTCTACAAGTACACTGGGATTGTGTACTGATAGTACACTTGTTATTTTCTTATTAAATATAGTACATATTCAGGAAGATGACATGAGACTCGGTTGAGAGACGCTTGTATATTCAAATTTAAGGGCGAGTACTCTTCCATGCTATTGTGGATTCTTCTTTATTTCTCTGCACATCTTTTTCTTCGGAGGTGAAAATTTTCTCTTGCTTTGGAGGAAACAAAAATTGAATGCCACGTTTTGACATATCAAATGTATTTGTTGATGAATTAAGGTCCTTGTTGTATAATTAGCTGCACTTTTTCCTTTTGATAAAATGTTGTTGTATAATAGTTGTGAGCTAAATTAGTTTAGATGCGCCCAATCCCTTGCTTCTTGCTCCAACTTAGGATTAGACTCGCCAGGGCTGTTGGACTTCCAGCTTTCCATAACTGCATGACTTGACAGTCTTTTTCAATTACTCTCTACAACATAATCAATATATCTTTTAGACTGTTGAGGTTGTTCTTCTGCTCATTTAATAAAACTAGATCTGGGAACGTGCGTTGCACGTTTATCCCATAATACTTCATATAAATTTTATATTCCAAATCACATATTTTATTCCCTTCAAATCTTTGGTGTTTACGAAAAAAAATCCATTATTGTTTCGATAGGAACTACATATATTTCCTAATAAAAAGAATATACCTTTAACTATGAAATTGACTAAAAGTGCATAAATTAAAAATAACTAACTATTGCATAAATTCAATACTCAAATGAGGATATTAAAATACCACATGCTAGGCTAATGTATACAAAACAACAAATCATGGTAAATTCTCAATAATAATAACAACATAACAACAGAAAGTTGTAAAATAACAACAAAAAAGAAACATAAATGTTAAACTAAACATATAAAATGAGACAAGAGAAGAGAGCATAGAGATTTTCTCATGTTTTTTTCCAATTGATTAAGTGTGTAAATGAAACTATTTATAGGATAGCATTAAGGAACAGAAAGAGTTGTCATAAACATGATATTAATCCATTTGAGATTATCGATGAGATGTGAGAGTTAAAAACATAATGAATATAATTAATGGGATTTAAATACATTTACACAATGAAGAGTTAGTGATAATTTATGTATTATATGATGATTTACTATTTACTTTTAAATATTTAATTTATTAAACAATTTATAACATTTAAATGTAATGTAGAAATAAAACTATAATCTAAGGATAAAGTATGTAAAATAATTCAAATATATTAAATGTTTAATGGGAAATCATTTGGACTAATTATTACAAAATACATCGTAACTATTATTATGAAAAATCATCACTATTACTACGTGGAAGATGTAAAGATTGTTGGGTTTTTCTTGTTAATAATAACTTACAATTTCATAATGAGTATTGAATTGTAAGTCTAGCTAGAAATATGAGTGTTAATTATCATAATACGAACAGTCAATTCATTGAATCCCAAAATAAACATTAAATGAAAAAAATAATATTTTAAATAATTTCAAGAAAATAAATTAATAATTAAAGGGTATTTTCATAATTCAACTTTTGACTTGGATTCTTCCCACTTTTAGTATAATATGATATGATGATATGTCCATGATTAATAGATTCTTCTTTTTTCTTCACCGGATAGTATTTAATAAAATGTGGTCACCTTTTCCATCCTCTTGTGGTAGTTTCTTATCTTTATATTGTTTATCCTTATTAAGGCCTGAGGGTTTCTTATCCTCAACATATTTTTTATAGTGATTTGGGCCTTGTTGGGTAATTCCATCTTGAAGGGGATAGGGAGAAATTACAATGTTTTGAAAGACTTCTTTCTCACTTCTGGTCCCTCAGTTCTTGCTTAATTCTAATCCTCCTTTATCTGGTGGAGCTGGTGGATTTAAGTCTTCATGGAATGTATTCATTGGTCAAATTTTTATTTTACTTAGAAGGTAGAGTTTCTCTCTCTTCTTCCATCGTGACTTAAAACTATTCACAAAGTTGGAAAATATTACTCATTCGCTAGTTAATATTTGACGATTAGAAACAAAGATTTTAACATGTATAAGTCAAAACCAAGCAAGAGTTATTTTCCATAACTTTTACAAAATAAAATATTTACGACAACACTTGTTGAATTCATATACTTGTAGTTATAAGAAGACAATTTATGCAGATATCTAAAGTTAAGTACCCTAGCAAATGAAATGAACATTTGCCTGTCTTTTTAAAGTAAATAAATATAAATCTATCTAGTATCTTCCTAAGAAAAAGTAAAATAGCCAGAATGAAATCCGAAGAAAGTGTAGCAAATTTATTGCAAGGAATTGGGAGTTGGGATAGTCTAAACCTGCAAAACATTAGCCACATGGCCCCAAATCAACTTGAAGCGACAAGTTTCACCACTAGCTATCTTGTTATCTTTTCAAAACTCAAACCATCATCTTTTATGATAACCATATGCCCATTATACTCTATTTCCACTCCCCATTCTATTCCTTCTTCATTAACAGCCTCATATTCTTCATGTTGACTATGTTTATCCTTAGGGCGAATTTGATCAGGATAGTCTAATAAACATATTCATCAAACAAGCATGATCGTTATATTTTAAGGAAAATAATAAGTACATAAAAAAATCTAGCAAATGTGAAAACAAAATGTACACATTATTAAACCTTACTATAGAAGTAGTGTGTATCTATTTTTATAACAATTTCAAAATACGGACTGTCACCATGTAAGTTGACAAAGCTTTGTCGACTGCTATTCTTTGGACCAACTTCTTCACTTCTACTATTAGCTTCTCCGACCTCCTGATCTGCAACAAACTTGAGATAAGTATAACAACTACTATGATATGATTCCTTGCTACAGAAATGTTATGGAATATTTAAGACCACAAGTTTTTAAAGTTTTATGGCCACATATATTGATGTGATGACATGTTTATAATAATTAGTATTAACAGTAAGCTTCATTTCATTTTTAAATTATATGCATCTATTAAAAGTTTTATCACATTAATTGAAACATTGGAGTTGTTTCTTGTTTTTAGGACAGATTGAGAATCTTAATTACTTAAAAGTTTTACTCGCGTTTCATCTTACTACACTAAAAATAATCTCTTAAATAGTGTAGAAAGTCTGACAAGCTTTTGGTTTTACCAGTACCAATGTTGGGTTGTTGCTGGTGCTCCTCAGAGCCTTCACTTATTTCGTGAAATATATATATATCCAAGTTCAATGTAATACTACTAAATGGATTCACTTAATAGCTAATAAACCAGTTAAGATGTTTACTTACCTTGGAACACTTCTTGCTCAATTACATTAGCATTAGTTTGAAAGTTAACTTGAATATATTCCTCTTTTTCCTCGATTACATAACTTATGTTTGGAGGTTCATTGGAATATTTCTGATTCAATCTCTTGATCTACTGGATACTAATTTTGTTGTACTCTGATCACATATAGTGACATCAAAATGAGCACAACCATTGTATCTAAAGATCAAAAGTTTCCTGATGCTTATTGAGTAATTGTCATAAACTTCGTTCCATTCTTTGGTTGGCCAAATTTGACCTTGGGTAACTCGACTAATTAGTTCTACAGGTACACTCTACCTCCTATTAACATATCCATATATTTTGTTTATCAAATGTTGAATTCTCCAACTGTCTATAAATCCTTGAGCATGAAAGGAATATTTTTGATCGAGGGAATGAAATTTTATCTTCTTAAATGATTTTGAGAATATTTCATTGAACTAGATCCATATATGCCTAATTATTTAAAAGTATATAGCAGTTGTTGAATTTTAATCAACAGTTAATAAGGACGGAAATTACATTTGCATTAAAATAAAATTCGAAATCTGTGAGAAAGTCGAAGATTAAAAGGAGATATTAAAAAGAGAAGATGTAAAAAGTACTTACGAGACAACATAATTCTTGGAACTTGTTTACCATGACCGCAATTGAGCAATGGATGGGAAATTTTTGAGGAATGATTTTTATAGGACTATGTGATGAGTGCACTCACGATGACTGTGTGATGTTTGACTCACAAGGACTATGTGATGTGTGACTAGTGAGGACTATGTGTTGTGTGACTCACAAGGACTATGTGATGTGTGTGACTTACGAGGCAAAACAAAAACACATGACTAGTGTTTGACCAGATTTTTAATCAGATTTTGAAAATCTGTCTTTAATATTTTTTTTAAAGTTTCAAACCTTGTTTTTTGGAGAAGTTTATTTTCACTTACAAACTTTTAATTTTTTTCATGTAAAATACATATTCGAAAACAACTTCATATTCCAAAAAGATAAAATATATAATTACCCCATTAAAGTAAGCCTTGTTTTTTAAAAGACACTTCAACTTTGCGGGGAACCTATTATCCCACTAAACTACGTTCAACCAAACTTAATATGTCATTTTGTTGTGTTCTCACATTGCAACAACGTGTGAGCAGATTACAAAAACAGCCTCTAACGAATATAAAAAGTCATGTGGTATTTCAAATTGTATTCTTTTTAAAAGAAAAAACACATCTTCCCCAAATCAATTCAAACACAATTAATGGGGTAATTATATATTTTCTCTTTTTGGAATAAGAAGTTGTGTTTGAATATGCATTTTACATGAAAAAAAATAACTTTTGTAAGTAAAAATGAAACTTCTCCAAAAAATAGGCGGTTTAAACTTGAAAAAAATGAAAAATATGTTTTCAAAATCTGATTGAAAATCTTCAAAACACTAATCATGTGTTTGTCCTTTGCCTAGTAAGTCACATGCATCACATAGTCCTCGTGAGTCAGACAACACATAGTCCTCATGAGCCACACATCTCATAGTGCTCATGAGTCACACATCACATAGTCCTCGTGAGCCAAACATCACATAGTTATCGTGAGTGCATGCATCACATAGTCCTATAAAAATCAATCCTAACAAATTTCACATCAATTGTTCAATTGTGCTCATGGTAAACAAGTTCCATGACTCTTCCTTTTGGAACTCTTCTCCTACCATTTCTCACCCTATGTTCTTCCAAGTCATTTCTTCCTCAAATAAATTATACCGTCTCGTAAGTACATTTTCCATCTTCTCTTTTTAATATCTCTTTTAAATCTTGGATTTTCTCACGGATTCCCAATTTTATTTTAATGCAAATTTAATTTCCGTCCTTGTTGACTATTGATTTAGATCCAACATTTACTATATAATTTTAAATAATTACTTATATATGGCTCTAGTTCAATGAATAATTCTCAAAATCATGTAAGAAGATAAAATTCATTCCCTCGATAAAAAACATTCCATACTGTCAAACCTTTCAGGTTTCTAGAGTTTTGGACTGAAAGAGTGGATATTAAAGAAGTAGTGGAGAAAAATTGGGTTGCTGAGAGTTCAGATGATATTTTTGTACAACTTAAGAAGAAACAAAAGAGGACCAAGACGACATTAGCCAAGTGGAGTAAAGAAAATTTTGGGGATATTTTTAAAACAACTAGCAATTATAGAAGATATAGTGAAATTGAAGGAGCAACTATTTCTTGACGATCCATTACTTTCTAACGAAGTATTCTTCAGATGGCTCATGCAGAGCTGAAGGTTTATTTAAACTTTGAAGAAGAGTTTTGGAGAAAAAAGCTAGTGTGCAGTGGTTTGAGGAAGGGGACAAGAACACTAAATTCTTTCACAGTCTAGTGAGAGGAAGAGGAAAAAATCTTTACAAGAGGAGAATTATTAAATTTGATTGCTAATTGGCAGAATCATAAAATGTGATTGCAGAAGAAGGGGTTAATTTTTTTACCAAACAATTTACCCTGAGGGTAAATCATTCTGACCTATCTCTACTAATGCATATTAATCATGTAATCTCACAAAAGGAAAATGATATATTGACCAAATTACCTGATGAGGATGAGATTAAGAGGGTAGTATTTAAGTTAGATAAAGAAAACTCTTATGGACCAAATGGTTTTTCAAGGTGTTTTTATTAGAACTGTTGGGACACTGTTTGTTTAGATGTGATAAAAGTAGTTCAGGCTTTCTTCAAAGGAGCTACTTAACCTAGGTCTATTACTCATACTAACTTGGTGCTATTACCTAAAAATTAATTTCCTCAATCCTTTTCTAATCTTATACCTATTAGCTTGAGTGATTTCCTTAATAAAATCATATTTAGATTGGTGCATGAGAGAATGGAGGTGTTACTTCCTAGACTGATATCCCAGAATCAATCTGGATTTGTCAAAGGAAGAAATATTACTAAATATGTATTATTGGCTCAAGAAATTTTTACTGATATAAGGTTGAGGGTCAAAGATGATAATGTGATTATCAAGCTTGACATGGAAAAGGCATATGACATGGTTGATTGGAGAATTATTACTACTAATTGGTACTCTGTATTGATTAATGGTCAAGCACATGATTTTTTCCATTCATCAACGAAGGTTAAACAAGGAGATCCTCTGTCTCCTTATTTGTTTATACTAACTACTGAGCTATTAGCTAGAGCTCTAAATCACCAATTCCTATAAAAAGGAATATAGAGGATATGGTCTTCCTAAATGGAGTGAACAGTTGAATCACTTATCTTATGCCAATGATACAATTATTTTTTCCTCTGATGATAAGAGTTCTCTCCAGTTGATAATGCACACATTCAAAATATATGAATAACAATCAAGAAAACTTATAAACAAAGAAAAAATTTTCTTTTACTTGTTTAACAAAGTTTCTCTTAGTTATGTTCAAATGGTGGAGGAAATCACAAGTTTCTGCAAAGGGAATTTTCCTTTAAGAAGAAGAAGAATTATTTTAAAGTGTTCATCAAGAAGATTCAAAATATACTTTAAATGTTGAAAGGGAGACTTCTATCTTATGGGGGCAAAGCAGTGCTGATTAACCATGTATTGCAGAGTATTCCTGTCTACCTCCTCTCAGCTATAAAGCCTCCTATAAGATTTTTGTAAAATTCTTCTGGGATTCTAAAGAACAAGGAAGTGCCACTTACTTGGTAACATGGAGGGATAGTTGTCTGCATAAGGAGGAGGGATGTTTAGGTTTTAGATCTTTATTTGATGCCTCCAAAGTTTTATTATCTAAATTATAGTGGCATTTTAGAACCAAAAATACCATGTGGACAAATTTTATGTGAAATAAGTAATGTAAAAGACAAAGGCCACAATTAGTTGACTTTAAAGGAGGATCGCAAGTTACAAGCTAGGGATTTCTTTGATCAAGAGATCTGGTGGGAACCCAGAGAAGGACATGTTAGTTTGTGGTTTGATAACTGGACACAACTAGGCACTTTGCATTTTTTGATGCCTATATAACATAACCAAAGTCAATTGGAAGATGTCAAGAAACTACATGTTGAAGATGGATGGTAGATTAATGCACTGGAAATTAATTTCAATGAGGATATATGCAATCACATATGCAATACCCTAGAAAGCATTACTAGTTCTGAAGGAAGAGATAAAACCTGGTGGATACCTATTAGTGATGGTAAATTCAAAGTTAGCTCAATGTGGTAATTATGCAGAAGTAGAGAAGAGTATAGAAAAGATATATACAAAATTTGGGAGAAAAGTTTGCCTTTTAAGGTATTCATTTTTATGTGGAGATTATGGTTTAGAAGGATTTCTATTGGGGAGGTCTTAATTAAGAGGAACATATTAAAGAGGGTTGATTGTAGCTGCTGCAATAATAGTGCTCCTGCAACTTTCGCTCATCTATTTATCAATTGTCCTAGTGCTCAAACTGTTTGGAAAAATTTTAAAAATGTTGCAGGGCTATCATTCCCAATTAGTCAGCTTTAACAGATTATGGAAGAATGGTGGAAAGATGATGATAGTCCCAAATTGAAGCAATTGATTAAAGTAGTTATTGATTTCATAACTTGGGAAATTTGGAAGAGGAGAAATATGATGAAGAATGGTGGAAATATGTCAGCAACCTCAATGATTATAGAGATACATAGAAACATCTACTTATTTACTAAGATTAGATATCCATGGTTAAAGAATGTCCTTCAAAACTAGCCCTTAATTGTCAAATATCTTGAATCATATGCTCCATTGACAAAAACTATGGTGGTGAGATGGAGTCATCCCCCCGTGGGAGTATATAAATGCAAATACAGATGCTTCTTATCTATTTGTATTAGGAGTTTGGGGTATAGCCTTTTGTATTAGAGATATGCAAGGAGATTTGAAATTTATAGAATCTAGAAGAATTAGTACTTCACAAATTTCGAAGGCAGAGGTCATGGCAATTAAGGAAGGGTTACAGTAATGTAGTCAAGGAAATTTCCTTCCCTTGATAATTGAGACAAATTCATTGGTGGCTTTGAAAGTTATACATGGAGTATGGGAGGTTCCATGGCAGATGGATATCAGACACATTCAGACAATTATAATGAGTCATAGGGTGCAGGTGGTTCACATCCTCAGAGAAGGGAACAACCTCATGGATTCTTTAACTAAATTGTTTACTGATTTTGCAGTTACAAAGAGACAACAGTATCAAAATATACAGGAACTACCACAACACGCCAAAGCTATTTTGCAACTAGACAAAAAAAAGACTCCTAATTTCAGAATCCGGAAAGTTCAAACCAAACATTATAAAGGTGCTTAAAAAATGCATGCGATCACTTCGAAGAAAACCAGGAAAGGACTAAATTAGAAGGTGAAATATTGCCTTAATCTTTTAGAAAATATTGAGCAATGCAAGGTCGGAAATTAGTCGACTTAAACAATTATATTAATAGATTTTACAAGAAAATTAGTGAAACATAAATAAATTTGATCATCAAAATAAGAAATTTTAATTAGTCATTGAAATAAGAAAAGTCAAACAAAATATGTGTGAGGAGGATTCATGTCACGCCCCGAGCCAACCCCCTGGGCGTAACTGACACTTGAAAACAATTGTTGGTTCCCAAGCTAACCATTGGTCTGGTTCATTACTCAGTGGAAGACTTCCTCAACAAAAATGAAAACTCATGATGCAAAAATAACTTTTAAAAAAAAAAAAAAACATAATTTAAACCCAACTCCAATAATCGTCTGAAAATAATTTAACAAATATTAGTTAAATTCATCATGGACTCAAAACATTATAACATCAAAGGAAATAATGATAGACTCCTCGACCTTTAAACTATATATGAAGCCTCTACTATTACAAAAAGATTACCAAGACAAGACCCACGACATCTTAACAACTGAAAGTAAAAATGGAACCCCCCCCCCCCCCCAGAAGCAAAGAGGCTCACCAAAGGTATCTGGAACTGCAAGTAGTATCAACTGAGCATTTGTTGATGACCCTGAGTACCTGTATTTGTATCATAAAAGATGTAGGCCAAATGGCGTCAGTACATGGAATGTATGAGCATGTAAGGGGAATTCTAAAGCATAAACACAAGCTTGAACTGGAAGAAAAGAAACATAGTTACCTCTCTTCAAACTAACTCAACTCAAACTCCACTAAAGAGTAGCATACTCAACTCAAGATAATCAAGGATAAAATACTCAACTCAAGGTAAGATACTCAACTCGAAGATACTCAGCTCAAGATACTCAACTCAAAAGCACTCAACTCAAGATACTCAAGGATAAAGCAACAATAAAAAATGCAATATATGAAAATCTTTTAAAATAGTAGATAATAACTCAAGTGTATGTAAATATACAATAATAACTCAATTGTATGTAAAATACAATAATAACTCTTATTTGGGAGATTCTCTAACCAACAACCATCACTATGAGGTATATGATGATACAACATCTCGCCCATGATTCCAGAACACTCTTATACCTTGTCGGAGTATAATACATCCTCAAATAAGTAGATCCACTAAGCTATGCTTAAAGAACAATAAGGAATCATCTAAAATTTATGACCCTGTACCCATGTTTGCATAAATGAGGACTTTGAGTTGTCTGAACTTGTCCCCATATTGGTGCTTAATAGTACTCCCAATAATATAATTCATGCTCATATGTTTAAAATATTTCCGCATACTCAAATTTTGAGATTATTATGAAACTCATCTCTCCTCATCTTCATCCTCATCCTCATCTACTCAAGTCTTAAAACAAATTATAAATAATTGTAGAAGACTTCTCAAAATAGGGTTCATGCAGAATTATGGACGTGAATGACTCAATTCATGGTTTTTGATAACCATATATAGAAATCAATACTCGAAACTCAACAACTCCAGAACTCAAGGACTCAATGATACTACTCATCTCAAAAATGCTCGACTCATAGGGTTCATGCGGAATTATGGGCATGACCGACTCAACTCAAGGACCTATATGTATAATATATGGCAATCCATAATTATTACATATTGTTCAAAAATGATTAGGAACTCCATACTCAAGAACTTAGAATTCGAAGATACTACTCCTCTCAAGGATACTCAATTTATGGAGATCATGCGAAATTTATGGGCATGAATGACTCGACTCCGGATCTAAATAATAATGTAGGCTCATGAATTCACTAACTTCATTCTCATACTCACTTACTCGAGTCTTGAAACAATTGTAAAATACTCCTTAAAAAGACTCGAAGGGACTTTCTCAAACTTTACTTTCAACTTTGCCTCAAATTTGAATTATGAATCATGGATCATGATTATGATATATAGGATTTCTTGATGATATAGGATTTCTCGATGATCAGATGTAATTTGGATAGTAAAAATAAAGAAGTGATCGATGACATGGTTTAATAGAACTCAAATGGAAAGAAGGGCGGAAGAGTAGGGGACCTTGCGCACTAAGTGGCGTGGGGCGCCAACCTCTAAACTTCAGAACCCCTTCCTTGGCACACTGCAAGTTCCCCAAGCCAGCTCCCTTGGTGCATTTGGGGGGTTCCGCGGCACCCTCTCCCCAGATCATTCCGACGAATTTTCTTTTCAATTTTCCAGTCCTACCTCATCTAGATTCTAATAAGTTCTTCCAAATCCTCTTATATTTATATAATAAACACACTTAGATCAAAACCTACCAAAACAATCACTAATTCGCAAGATCCTTTGTAACGACCTGATTTCGTTGTTAGCGAAAAGCCAATAGATAAATAATTAGGGCCATAAAACTTTTCATAGTAACTGGAAATTTCCTAGCCTACAGATTTGGATGAAATCAGAGTTAGCGAGGTCTAGGGAAATCTAGTGAAAAATGAGAGATCTAATTATGAATTTTATCACGTGAGTAGATAGCTAAGATGTTAAGAAACCCGTACGACTTTACGAAATTGATTTTGGGTGAGTAGAACTCTCGAAACTGATCTCGACATGAATAGGTATTTTCAGAGTTTCATGGGATGATGGTGTGTTGTGAAATGGGGGTTTTTAATTCTTAAATTTGATCACTGGTTCCGTGTAAGCCACTGTGGTGGGATTATTCCCGCCAAGGCGGGGCTGCTGTGGCGGGTTGGGGTTGTCATAGCGGGACAAATGAAGACTTAAGTCGGTAATAAAACCCAAAAACATTTTATTCTTCACTTTTCGACTTTGATAGATAAGGAACGACCCCAAGTGTGTTCTTGATGGTTTTCACCATTCTTAAGGCTAAATGTAAGGTTTTTACTCCCCAAATCCATGTTTCGATCTATAGAACTTCAATTTTTGGGTAATTATAGATGGGGGATGGTTTTGATCTAGGAATTATTGTGGAAAAAGCCCTAATGTGGGGATCATGAGTTTGGTCTAGGGTTATTGAGGTCGTTATAATCCGGATAATTAGAGCTTTTATTGTTGGTCCTTGCGTATAAATTTTTGTTTGTAGACCTAAAACAAGCAGAAAGAATCCAGAAAGGAAAGATTCAAGTGCCTTAGGGATTCAAGCTTGGATTTGAGGTAGGTGATGGTTGTGATTTCATGTTTTGCATGATGTATGTTAGTAATTGTTTCATTATAATGCATGTTTGTATGTGAATGAAGTCTATTGATCACACCTAATGTAATTGAGTATGAACGAATGATTTTATGCCATGAATTAACACCTGATTGTATGATTATGAGAATGTGCATTGTGATTTTGATTGTGGCTTGTTGAATAGAGCGAGTGTCACGTTTCGACACGCTAACTGGGATCGATTGCCATGTACTGGCATAAACATTGAAACGGGTGTCATGTTCTAACACACTAACTCTGATTGGTTGCCACGTACCGGCATAGACATTGGAAGGGGTGTTACCTTCCGACACACTAACTCGGATCAGTTGCCACGTACTGGCATAAACATTGGAACACGTGTCACAATCCGGTACACTAATAGTTTGGGTATGGGTTCCATGAGAGGACCATTGAATTAGATTTCATGAGAGAACCATTGACTTGACATAATTGTATATCTTGAGAATTGTGAAATTGTACATTGTTCGTAAGGGATAATTGATGTGTATATATATATTCCGTGCATATATGTGTTTACCTTGTTATAATTTTGATATATGTTATGCTTATTAGAATAGCTATGTGATCCTACCACTATGCTGGGGTTGTGTACTAATAATGCACTTGCTTTTTTTTGTGGAGTACAGGGCATCTTCAGGCGGCTATTGATAGATCTCAGCTAGGTGACTATTCAATGTGACCAAATTCAAGAGTGAGCCAGTTCTTTCAGGCTGCCATGAATCTTTCTTGTTTAAGTACACACTTTTCGGACTTAGACTATTTGTTAAGGTATTTGTTTAGTTTCGGTAGTGTACCCCTTATTCTTAGACTTATTATTAGTAGAGTTTTGGTACAATGACTTTCAGGTTCTAAGGGTTAAGACTTTTGCATTAGTTTGATTAGTTATTTGTTAAAACCTTTGGAGCTTATGGGGACTCCATTTTTATTTCCATTTAAACATACTTTCGTATCTTTAAATTCCTTAGTTTTCATAAAATTTGTTATTTTGGGTTGTTGTAATGGTTCTCCTACCGGAGGGTTAATATGGGTGTCAATCACAACGGTCTGGGTCATGACAATGTTGGTATCAGAGGCCTAGGTTTTTTGATCTCCTTGTACCAAAACGAGTCTAATAGAGTTGCAGAACGGTACGAAGATGTCCATACTTTTACTTGAAAGTCTATAGGACTTTAGGAAAAAATAACTTATTTCTACTCCTTCGTGCTATGACTTGAATCCAATTGGTATTTGGGTGATACAAATTTGTATCTTTCCTCCTTCACTCTATGGTCTAAACTAGAGCAACAAAAGTGGTAACACCATCATTAGCAAGAGAAGATTTGTATAGATTACGGTAATTAAATAGGGTCACCATTCGAAACAAGTTCCTATTACCTCAAATAAATAATCTTTTCGACCAATATTAAAGTGCATCCGTTTTCTCTAAGATTGATCTAATATCTGGTTACCATCAGTTAAAATTTAGGCCTAAGGATGTGCATAAGACAATGATTAGGACCAGCTATGGGCACTATGAGTTTCTAGTTATGTCGTTTAAGTTGACAAATGCGCCTATAGCTTTCATGAGTTTGCTAAATGGTTTGCTCAAACCATTTTGAGATTTCTTTATTATAGTAATTATTGATGACATTTTAGTTTGTTTGAAAAGTAAGGAAGAGCATGTTGACCATCTTCGTATTTATCTTGGTATTCTTGGGAAAAAAAAGTTATATGCAAAATTTTCTAAGTGTGAATTTTGGTTGACTTCATTGCCTTTTTGGGGCATTTAGTTTCAAGGAAGGGGTAATGGTAGATCCCCCAAAAGATTAAAGTAGTCAGGAATTGGGTCCTACCTAGTTCTGTGACAGAAATTAAGAGTTTTGTGGGGCTCACTAGCTACTATTATCAATTGTGAAGGGATTAAGGTTAGACTTGCAGATTCAGGTTTAAAGGTGACAACATTCTAGAAGTTTTTGTAAGAACACCATTATTTTGGAAAATGGATTTAGTATTGTTGTCACAATATGTATGGGTTGTTTAGCGAATGATAAAATTAAGTTATGCCAATTGAGGTTAGAAGCTATACTACGATTTCATGAATTGAATGTATAACAAGGAGGGTCAAAATACGACTGCTCCAATAGCAATAATGCTTACTTGGTTAAGTTATTAAGTGTGTTACAATTGAAGAGAACTTTGGCATATGAGGAGGAAATCGGCAAGGCTATGGAGGACGGGAAATGGTAATGCAGGTAGAAGAGCAGTGCAGCCAGGAAAGGAGGTTGCCCATCAAGATGACAAGGCTCAGTTTTATGCTTTTTCGGGCACGACCGAGTTTGAGGTGTGTGATACAATGGTCAAAAGTTCTAGTCTTGTTTGTGCTTGGATGGCTATTATTTTGTTTGAATCCGGGTTCTACTTATTTGTATGCATCAATTCAATTACCTTGGGATTTGATGTGATTTGTGATATACCTTATGCCCCCATTCATGTTTCTACCCCAGTTGAAGAGTCAGTCATAGTCACTCATGTATATTGTGTTGTCCTGTTGTGTTTATGGATGTTCATATTTGGGGTTGATTTGGTTATGCTGGATATAATTAACTTGATATGATCTTAGGCATGACTTGGTTGTCCCTCTATTATACCGGGCTTAATTGTAATACTATGTCGGTAACTCTAGAGATCCCGGGTAAGGAAAGGTTAGAGTGGGAAGGGGTGTACAAGCCTAAGCCAACTAAGATAATATGTTTTTTGTGGGCAAGGAAACTGGTGGGGCAGGGTTATTTGGCTTATTTAGCTCATATTCGGGATGTTGAGGTTGAATCTCCCTCTATTAAGACTATTCTAGTAGTGTCAGAATTTAGAGAAGGGTTTCCTACTGATTTGCATAGTATGTCTCCACATAGAGATATAGATTTTTGCATTGACTTGGAATAGGATACTCACCCCATTTTCATCCCTCTTTATCGTATGGCTTCGGTAGAATTGAGAGAGCTTAAGGCTCAAATCCAAGAGTTTTTTTATAAAGGTTTGATCCATCCTAGTGCTTCCTCGTGAGGTGCTCCGATCTTGTTTGTTAAGAAGAGGGATGGTAGAATGAGGACTGGTGATTTTATCTTAAACCATAAGAGAGTGAATTGATACCAGAATAAAAAGTTATAGGTAAAGGATGTCCTATTGAGTATACTTAGGGTGAAGAAAATTGAAGATTTTAGTAAGAAAATGTGTATAAAAATTGGGTTAGTCCTTTGAATTTGATGAGTATACCTGAGTTTAAGGTGTCATGTTGATGAAAATGTTGACTTATAGCTATGGTCAGGGCTGACTGGCATAATTGTAATAAGAGTTCATGGTATCCCTAGTTGTTCAGTGATTCAAGTACGACTCTACCCTACTTTAGCCAGTCTTTCCTAGTTGATCACTCGGGGATGAGTGAGGGGTAAATTTGTATCTATTGTAACGACCTAATTTTGCCGTTAGCAAAAAGCAAATTGGGAAAGAATTGGGGCCAAAAAACTTTTCGTAGTAACTTGAGATTTTATAGCCTAATTTAGATTTAGACCAAATCAGAGTCTTTGGGGTCTAGGGAAATCTGGTAACAAATGGGAGATCCAATTATGATTTTGATCACATGAGTAGATAGCTAAGACCTTAAGGAACCCACATGACTTTAAGAAATTGAATTCAGGTGAGTAGAACTCCCGAAACTAATCATAACATGAACGAGTATTTTTTGAGTGTCATGGGATGATGGTGTGTTATGAAATGGGGATTTTGAATTCTTATATTTGCTCATTGGTTCCGTGCTAGCCGCTGTGGTGGGTTAGGGCCTCCATAGTGGGACATACACGACTTAAGTAGAAAATAAAACCCTAAAACATTTTATTGTGCACTTTTCGACTTTGAGAGCTAACCCTAGGTGTATTCTTGATTGTTTTCCACTATTCTTGAGGCTAAAGGTAAGTTTTTACTCCCCTAATCCATGTTTCGATCTATATAACTTAGTTTTTTGGGTAATTATCGATAGAGGAGGGTTTCGATCTGGAAATTATGATGGAAAAAGCCCTATTCTAGGTATGGGGATCATGGGTTTGGTCTAGGTTTATTGAGTTTGTTATAATCCGGATAATTAGACTTTTTATTATTGATCCTTGCCTATAAATTGTTGTTTGTAACCTAGAACAAGTGGAAAGAATCCAGAAAGGGGAGATTCAAGTGCCTTAAGGGATTCAAGCTTGGATTCGAGGAGGTGATGGTTGTGATTTCATGTTTTGCGTGATGTATGTTAGTAATCGCTTAATTGTAATGCATGTTTCTATGTCAATAATGTCTATTTATCACACCTAATGTAATTAAGTATGAACGAATGACTGTATGCCATCAGTCAACTTTTGATTGTATGATTATGAGAATGTACATTGTGATTGTGAGTGTGGCTTGTTGAATTGAGCGAGTGTCACCTTCCGACACGCTAACTAGGATCAGTTGCTAAGTGCCTGCATAAACATTAGAACGAGCCTCACGTTCCAACACACTAACTGGGATCGGTTGCCACGTACTGACATAAACATTGGAACGGGTGTCATGTTACGACACACTAACTGGGATGGGTTGCCACGTACTAGCATAAACATTGGAACGAGTGTCATGATACGGCACACTAATAGTTTGGGTGTGGGTTCTATGAGAGGACCATTGAATTGGGTTAAATGAGAGAACCATTGACTTGATCTAACTATATATCTTAAGAATTGTGAAATTGTATGTTGTTCGTAAGTGATAATCAATGTGTATTTATATATTATGGGCATGTATGTGTTTACCTTGTTTTATTTTCGATATATGTTGTGCTTACTGGAATAGCCGCATGATCCTACTAGTACACTATGGTTGTGTAGTGATACTACACTTGCTAGTTCTTTGTTGAGTATAAGGCATCTTCAGGCGGCTATTGATAGACCTCATCTAGGTGACTATTAAGCGTGACCGGATTCAAAGGTGAGTCGGTTCTTTCAGGCTTCCATGGATATTTCTTGTTTAAGTCCACTCTTTTCGCACTTAAGGTGTTTGTTTAGTTTTGAGGTTGTACCCTTATTCATAGACTTGTCATTTGTAGAGTTTTGGTACAATGACTTTCATGTTCTAAGGGTTAAGACTTCTGAATTAGTTTGGTTAGTTATTTGTTAAAACCTTTGGAATTTATGGGGACTCCATTTTTATTGCCATTTAAACCTGCTTCTATATCTTTATGCCTTAGTTTTCATAAAATTGTTAATTTGGGTTGTAGTAATGGTTCTACAACCGGAGGATTAGTGTGGGTGCCAACCACAATGGCTGGGTCGTGACATCCTCACCTCAAGAACTTTTCAAGAACTCAAATCATTCAACCTCAAGAACAAAGTTACGGATAAAAATCACATGATTGGCGTGTGGGTGAACGAACCCAACAATATGAGAACTTACATACCTTAAAGAACTAGGTTCTTGGCGAAATCTTGGATGAACACTTGGAATCTTGGAATTTTTCTCTTCTTGAATCTTCTCTCCAAAGTCCTACACATTTTGGGGGTGAAAGAAACTGATTCTAATCTGTTTAAACCCTAAATTGGGTGTAATTCACGCTTAGACAAAGTGGGGGTAAGGAAAAGACTAAAATACCCCTCCTTAGTTCGGTTGGAAAGGCCCTGTCTAGAGAGGCCGCACCTTATCTCCCTCATTCGAACTCTGATTTTAGCGACAGCGTTAGAAGAGGTCCCAAAAATCTTCGATTTGATACCTCATGGGCCACCTTACTCATTATGTGCTAGAAGTTATGGTTGTTTGAAGTTGACCCAAAACTTAAAAGAACTTACAGATGACTTGGATGAATTTCTCTTTAGTTCTTTTCGGAACTCAATGTGCTACATCTAGTGACCTTAACACTTATGAAAATTAAAATTCCTCAGTAAAATCTTACTTACAAAGAAGAATCGTTCGATTTTTAGCTCAAAATTTTTTTTCGGGGTGTTACAATTAAATATACTCATATGGATTTTATTTTTTTTAAAAAAAAAGGGAAAGGGCATATGTTAGTCATTTGTATAACAGTAGAGGTAAATATGAGTCACTTTCATAAGGAGGGACAAGTCAACTCTAAAGGAAAAAGTTTCTTTTTTTACTTCTTACATTTTTACGCTAAAGATGGAAGGATAAAAACAAAACCAAAATTAGATAAGGATAAGTTAATACTTCATGGTGAAGAGATTTATAATTCTTTGTATATAGAGGGTCTTCTTCAGTCTCACTACATTTCTTCATGGGCTTAAAATTTGTCTTTCTCTTAATAGTACATGAGCTTGCGTCAATAAGGAACAAATATATTCCTTAATTTTGCGATATTGAGAATTATATCCCTCGTAAAAAATATGTGTGTATATATATACACCCTTATGTTTAATAAATGGTACACATATACCCTCGCGCCAACTATGTAGAATAAACTTAGGTGAACAATCACATATATAATTACCCTAAATAAATGTATTTTACACTAGACAAAATTGCAAGTATGAGTTATAATTTCTTATAAGACTTCATTATATTGTTTTGGTAAAATATAAAAGTCTAATAATATTTAAAATAAATATAGTTTTTTTAATTTCAGTTGTCAATGAAAGAGTTGTTTAATTCTTTGTTTTATTAAAAGAATATATATATATATATATATATATATATATATATATATATATATATATATATATATATATTCTAATTTCTTTAAGATATTCGCCTTAATGGTGGATAGCCAGATCAAAGGGACATTTCCTTTGAAGTGAAAATAAATGTATTATAAATTCAGAAAAGGGCCTAAAATGCCCCTCAACTATTCAAATTGGTACAAAATTACCCTTCATGCACCTTTCGACCCCCAAATATCCCTCACGTCAACCTTTTGGCTCATAAATATCCTCGATATTAACCTTCCGACTCATATTTGCCCTTACTTTTAACACCTACCCTAAAGTTAAATAATTAAATACTTATTTATTATGTCATCTAATTTTATTGGTCGAAATTTAAACCCTTTTCAAATAAATATAAAAACCACATATAATTCTTATTTTGATACAATACACTATAATATTCATGAAATATTATTTATTTCATGATATCTTTCCATTAGCCTATTTTAAATCAATGCCCAATTTATTATAGTTCAACTCATAACTTGGGATCCTTCTAAAATGTGCATATGAATGTTCATATTAAATATTTATTTTTTATTAATACAAAATTTTCTATTAATTATTGAATTCTCTTATTCGTTCCCTCAATTATTTTTATTTTTATCTCCTTTTCTTAATTGGGATATTAGAGACTCAAACTTGAAATGAACTTACATGTTCACATTCTTTTAATTTATACTATTATTATTATGGGGTTGGGTGGGGAGAGGAGAAAAAATTATTTTTATTCATTTATTTTTAATATTGGGTACACATAAAAGAAAAAATGCTATTAAGTTATCTTTTATTTAACCAATTATTTCTACATAAATGTCCTCGTTATTATCCTCCTTTTTTTCTCTATTGTTTTGTTATAAGTTTTAAAAATTAAAATTTAGCATGATGGACAACATTCAAGAAGAAGAAAAAGTACAAGAGTGAGGAAGTATGAGCTCATATATTAACTAATTTCAAATTATTTTAACGGATAAGGGCCTAAAGTACCCATAAACTAAGGGAGGTGGTACTATATTGCCCTTCAATCCACCTTTTAAGTGTGGGCCATTAGAATTAGACATTTTTTAGCCAAAAAATTAACGTGAGGGTAAATGGGGGCCGAAAGGAAGACAGAGGATAATTTTTTACCAATTCAATTAGTTAAGGGGTATTTTAGTCCCTTCTCCATTATAAATTAGATAAAATTTCAACTATGAGTTATAATTTTTTACAAGACTTCGTTACTGACTATTATGGTAAAATATAAAAGATGTATAAAGTTTTTAATAAATATAGTTTTTTTTTTTTTGGTTGTCAATCAAAGATTTATTTACTTCTTCTTTTTAATAATTGTCTTTTTTCCAAATATTTTATCTCTTTGTCTTAATTGGATATTAGAGACTCAAACTTGAAATGAACCTACATGTTCATATTTTTTTAATTTATATTATTACCATGATGGGGTTGGATGGGGAGAGGAGAAAAGATTATTTCTATTCATTAATTTTGAATTTTGGATACACGTAAAAGAAAAAAAGCTATTAAGTTATCTTCTATTTAACCAACTATTTCGACATAAATGTCCTCGTTATTATCCTCCTTTTTTTTCTCTATTGTTTTGTAATAAGTTTAAAAGAAAAAATTTGACATGATGGACAACATTCAAGAAGAAAAAGTACAAGAGAGAGGAAGTAAAAGGAGAGGTGATTTTAATATGGAACCCAAAACTAGGTTAATCATATGAGCTCATATATTAAGTAATTTCAAATTATTTTTACGGATAAGGGCCTAAAGTACCCTTGAACTAAGGGATTTGGTACTATATTGCCCTCCAATCCACCTTTTAAGTGTGGGAAGTTAGAATTAGACATTTTTTAGCCAAAAGATTGACGTCAGGGTATTTGGGGCCGAAAGGTAGACGGGGGATAATTTTTTTCCAATTCAATTAGTTGAGGGGCATTTTAGTCCCTTCTCTATTATAAATTATATAAAATTTCAACTATGAGTTATAATTTCTTACAAGAATTCGTTACTGACTGTTATGGTAAAATATAAAGTGGAATAAATCTTTTAAAAAATATAGTTTTTTTTTTCTTGTCAATTAAAGATTTATTTACATCTTCTTTTTCTAAAATTATCTTTTTTCCAAACAATTTTTTTTAGATTGCTTCAATATATTAGCCTCGATAGTGGATAGTTAGATGAAAGGGTTATTTTCTGTTAAGTGAAAAACACTTATGGTTACTAGATAAAAAATAAGTTTGACCGACCAATCAGGGAGGGACTGGCACTCGAGAACCATTGTTGGCCCCAAGCAAACCCTTGGCCTGACTTACTTACTCAACGGAAGACTTAATTCAACAAAGACAAGTCTATGTAATAAACTGGAATGTTATAATGGAACATTCAACTTGGCCAATAAGGCAAACTCAAGTCTTAACATAAGATAATGACAATGAAAAGACTAAAGAACTAACATATGACTGTCTATGATGCCTCTAAAACAACTGAGATGGATGTCAGGACAAACCCCACGCCATCCTAATGAACTAATAAAATAACTGAAAGCAATAGAAAGGAGTCTTTCGAAATGCAAGGAGGCTCACCAACTGACTCTGGAGTGCTCACTGGATCAACGATGCACTGGATGCCGATCTTAATTACCTGTGTCAGCATCATAATAAGATGCAGGCCAACTGGCATCAGTACAATAATTGTACGACTATGCTATTTGGAATGCTAAACACAACATAGTCTTGAAAGGAATCTGAAGAACTTACCTGGCTCAACACAACTCAACATAATTGAACTCATTTCAATATAAAGCTGTTCAAATCAAGTGCAATATAAAGAAAATTTGTGTAAAACATGATGTCAACTCTGTGTGTATGCAAATATACATATAACTGTAAGATTTATGCAAAAATACAAATAAACTGTGTATTTAAGAATACAGTTACTTCTGTGGGAGTTTCTCTAACCGACAACCATCATGTAAGAGCTATTGTGATGATACAGTGTTTTGCCTCACGCTGCCAGGGCCATCCTATATTTTACCAAGGGTATAGAACCTGAACTACTAAGTGGATCCACTAGTCTATGCTAAAAAGCACTAAAGGAATCATCTAAAAAGTAGGACCATTTTCTACCCATGATGGCTACATGGTTTATGGGGGTTGTGAGTTTTCTGAACTCTCCCCCATGTTGGTGCTCAATACTATTCCTAAAAATATAATATTAACTCTTATGTTTAAAAACATACTTCTTTCTGTGATTTGAGATTAGTGCTAAAAAACTTAGCTCAAAGACTATCTTGGAAATCAAAGTTTCCTCTCTTGCTTCATTTAGAAAGCGATTACTCTTTTATGAAAACTAGCCTGAAGGCTCTTTGGAAATCGAGGTTCCCTTTCTTGTTTAAATGTGAAGACATTTTAAACCCTTGGGAATACATAGTCCCCATATACTTTTGAAAAAATGAACTTCAAACTTTACTCTTTAATCTTTACTCAACTTGAACTTTAAGGGGTCTTTTGGTCCAAAGATCAATAATGCAGGGATTAGTAATGCAGAGATTGGTAATGCATGGATTACTAATGCAAGGGTTATTTTTATCAAGTGTTTGGTTCATTGTTTCTTACCTAGTTTTGTGTGTGGTTAAAAACTCTACAAAAAAAATTCTTTCCAATTATACCCTTGAGTTATTATGGTATTTTTCTATTTCATGTAATTGGGTCATGGTAGCTAATTGATGGACAATATTATTTTTTATAGCATTTTAACTAGTTAGGAGAATAAAAAATTTATTGTCATGTTCACTATTTTCTCACTTAAATTATTTGAGAGTAAATAATTGTCATCTTAATAAATTGGAGTGAATATCTCAAAAGGTCACACAACTATAATAATTTATAGAAAAAATTTATTGAACTTTGTTCTGTATCAATAAATTAAAAAATATTCTTTATCATCTAATAAAATAAAAAAAGTATAGCAAAATAAATTAAACCATTTTTATACTCGACATGTTATATATATATATATATATATATATATATATGCTCTTGTTTTAGACTACTCGTGTAATGTTTAATGGACTTCCGTTAAGAGGCAATATTTGACTTATGAATTGTTCTTAAATTCATACATCAACATTAGCATATTAGTCGGATTATAATATTTTATATTAATAATAAATATATTAAATATCTCATATTTTAGAAACAAAAAGTTATATCTAAATAATAAAATTTGTAAGCTAATTTATTTAAATAAATTTATTAGTATAAATATCAAACATAAAATTAAGAAAATAAACAAAATGATTAAAAGGATTTGAGGGGGTATTTTTGTCTTTACCTAGATTAGTCCCATGGTATTATAAAACCATATAGGGTGTATAACTAATACATGGATTGATTATACATAGACCCAAAATTCCTTCCAAACATAGTACTAAATAATACCATATATAATACTTGGACTATTTCTCCTAATACTTCCTACCAAACGACCCCTAAGTGTTAAAACAGAGTTAAAACATTTGAAAAAGACTTTTGGAAAAATCTAAGAAGTTTTCTTGACTTGACTCTTACTTCTCTTAAATTTGATCTTAACTTTCTTTGAATTGGATTATGGATTCAAGGTTCATGATCTCATGTTTATGGATGATTTCATGATGTTTAGATGTACCTTAGAGTGTTGGAATCAACTATAAAATATAGGTACATTGCTAAGGAACAAGTACTAAAAGGTGGGGAACAAATGGGGAGAATTGGCGTGCCTGGCGCTCTGAGAGGAGTGCGACACCAGCCCTAAAAATTCAGAGAACAAGTTGGGGTGTGCTCGTTGGCGCGGTGTCCCAAGGGTGAAACTTTAGAAACTCTTTTGTGTGGTTGGCGCGACGCCCCACCCCCTTCTCCAGGTGTTTGACAACTTTTCTTGCTCGTTTTTCATCTCTAAACCCTCTAAACTTCAATGGTTCTTTCCTCAAACACTTAGAATCATTTGTACCCTCAATATACAGCATATTATACTCGAAAAACACAACTAACAACATGAATCAATCTCAAGAAAACTCCAACAACACAACCTATAAGAAATCAAATGAATTTCATCAAGAACTCAAGGATTTACTTTCAAATCTAATAACTTCACTAAAATAGAATCATGATTGGCGCATGGGTGAACTAACCCAATGCTATGTGATCTCACATACCTTTTAGGGATCACCCCCGACGAAATTCACAAGCTAAACTCGACGATCTTGACAAATCTTGTTTCTCTTCTCCTTTCTCTTCTTCTTTTCTCTTTTCTCCAAGCCCTAGCGTATTTTGGTAAAAGCATAAACTGATCTAATTCTAATTAGACCCTAACTTAATTACCAAAAACTAAATAAAATAATTGGTCAAGGAAAAGACCAAACTACCCTTTCAAAATTCGGATTGGACTTTCCTTATTCCAACAGCCCAACTTCCAAAGGACATAACTCACTCATACGAACTCGGAATCGCAAAAACTCAGCGGTGTTGGAAAGATTATTCCAAGAGCTTTCCTACATATCTGGAAGTACACCTAACTCATCCTGAGTTAGAAGCTGTGGCCGTTTGAAGTTGGTCAAAACTCAACTTATTCTAACTTACAAAATTTTGAGATTTTAATTCTTTCAAAAAATGACAATTTCCAAATATTAGCTTTTTCCTAGTTATTTCAAATTGCGAGATGTTACAATATCTCCCCCTTGGGAACATTCGTCCACGAATCATATTACTCTTACTAAGATAAGGGTGTAACATGCAACATTTAGTTCAAGCACCTACTAGCCAATTCAAAACAACATGCCAACTTATAAATAAGTACAAAGAAAGGATTAGTACTTTAATTTGGAAATTTTTTGGATTTGAAGATATGTGGATATGTCTTCTTCATATCCTCCTCAGTTTCCCAAGTAGCTTCCTCAACAAATTGGTTCCTCCAAAGAACTTTGACTGATGCTACCTCTTTTGTTCTCAACTTGCGAACTTGGCGATCTAGAATCTGAACATGAATTTCCTCATAAGATAAGCTATCCTTGATTCGAATATCTTCAGTTGGTATTATCAATGTAGGATCGCCCATGCACTTCTTCAGCATGGAGATGTGAAATACCGAATGAAACGGTGCTAACTCTTAGGGTAGCTCCAACTCATAAGCTACATTGCCAATCCTCTTGGATATTCAATAAGGTCCAATATATCGGGGACTAAGCTTCCCCTTCTTACCAAACCTCATAACACCTTTCATGTGTGAAACTTTAAGCTCTACCCAATCATCTACTTCAAACTCTAACTCCATTCTCTTAACATCAGTGTAGGATTTCTGACGACTCTATGCTGTTTTCAACCTCTCTTGGATCACTTTCACCTTCTTCATTTCTTGATGAACCAAATTTGATCCTATCAACCCTGCTTCACCAACTTCAAACCATCCAATAGGAGATCTGTATCTTCTCCCATAAAGAGCTTCATAAGGAGCCATTTGGATGCTCGAGTGGTAACTATTGTTGTAAGCAAACTCAATGAGAGGTAGGTGATCATCCTAATTCCCTTTGAAATCAATCACACAAGCCCTCAACATATCTTCTAAGCTATGAATAGTGCACTCTGCTTGCCCATCTATATGAGGATGAAAGCCAGTACTTGAGTTAACCTTTGAACCCAAGCTCTTTTTGAATGACTTCCAAAACTGAGCAGTAAATTGTGCACCTCTGTCTGAAATAATGGAGACCGGAACCCCATGAAGTCTTACCACCTCTTAAAGATACAACTTAGCATAATCTTCTGCTGAATGGGTAGTCTTTACCTACAAAAGAAAGTTGATTTTGTCATTCTGTCAACAATCACCCAAATAGAATCATGCTGCCTGCGAGACCTTGGTAAACGTGTGATGAAGTCCATATTAATCATCTCCAACTTCCATTCCAGAAATTCTCTATTCTGAGCCAAACCACCGGGCCTTTGGTGCTCTACTTTAACTTGTTGGCAATTTGGGCACTTAGCAACAAATTCTGCAATGCCATTCTTCCTACTATTCCACCAATACACCTCTATCAAATCACGATATATCTTTGTGGAACCCGGATGAATGGACCATTGGTACACACAACCTACCTTGATATCTCAATAATCCATCTCCCCCTTGTTCAAAAGCTAATACTTTTTGCTTATGAACATTTTCCCTCAATTAAAGCAAAATTGGATCTTGGCCTTGCTTTTATTTCACTTCTGACACTAATGAAGATTCATCCCCATTCATCACTACTACTCCTCCTTCTGTGGAATTCATTAGTCGGACTCCTAAGCGTGTAAGTCTATGCACATCTTTCTCTAACTCTCTCTTTTACTCCTCAACATGGGCAGTGCTACCCATAGACAACCTGCTTAAAGCATCGACAACAACATTAGCCTTACTTGGGTGGTAAAGAATACTCATGTCATAATCCTTGAGTAATTCTAACCACCTCCTTTGTGTGAGATTAAGCTCTTTCTGAGTGAACACATATTGAAGACTCTTGTGATCAGTGAATACATCAACATGAACACCATACAAATAATGACGCCATATCTTCAAAGCAAATACTACGAAATCCAACTCTAAGTCATGGTTTGGGTAATTCTTCTAATGAACTTTTAACTATCTGGAGGTATAAGCTATGACTTTGTCATTCTGCATTAACACTCAACCCAAACCAACTCTAGACGCATCACAATAGACAACAAAGCCTTGTGTACCTTCTAGTAAGGTCAAAACTAGGGCAATAGTTAACCTCTTTTTCAATTCCTGAAAGCCTTTCTCATAAGCTTCAGACCGTTGAAACTTCACTATTTTCTAAGTCAACATGGTTAAAGGAGACGAAATGGATGAGAACCCCTCTACAAACCTTCTATTATAACCAGCCAAACCCAAGAAACTCCTACTATCACTTAGAGATGTGGGTCTAGGACAATTCTGCGCTACCTCAATCTTTTGGGTATCAACTCTAATTCCATCACCTGAAACTAAGTGGCCCAAGAATGCCATAAACTCAAGCCAAAACTCACATTTAGAGAACTTAGCATATAGGGTAGGATGCATGCATACCTTATTATTTGTATGAGGGTATAGATTGTTGCAGAAGATTGTTGTTGATCTGTTTTAAAGTAATGAATTGCACACATTGAATGTTTAGTGAAGCAGTTAACCAAATTCATTGATGTAGGAGAAAGTAAGTTACAAATAAAAGCGATGTTAGGTGAAGTTGCTCGGTGAAAAAAGGAAAGTAGCTTTTAAATATTAGTATTAGGGAGATAATAAGCATTGTTAGTTAAACATAAGGAAATTATAAATCAACTATATATTAGTTTTTTTTCCTCTTTGATCTTCTTTTCCATCGGATATGGCATGAGGTTTTTTCCTTTAACTTTCCTGGTCCTTTTTCTTTGTAGTTGAATTAGTGGGGTTTCGTCGTCACCTTCATCTGGTACATTCTGCTTTTCAACCTCATGTATCCTCACTTTCTGTGGATTTTCCTCTACAGTGGCTTCCTTAATTTTCTTGGTCCTCTTGCATCTATTTGTTTTTTCTGGGCTTTCAGTGTTAGTTTCAACTGCTGCAATATCTTTTTCAACATGAGGTATGTCTGTAGCTATTTCTTTCATTTTTTCATTATCACTTAGTTTCTTCATCCTCTTACTTCTTTGTTTTTTAATCGGGGTTTTAACCTTAGTTTGATCTAATGCAATTTTTTTGGAACCTCATGTATCTCCATTGCTATCACATTCATGTTTGTCTCAACATTTGGAAAGTTACGATTAATCTTCACAAGGATACTGAATTCTTTCCCCTTACTCAATACCAACTTGCGATAGTATTTTGATTCTTCTTTTTGTGGAATAGGAAACCGTATATATTAGTATTTCAGTTAAAATAGGTTAATGTTATTTATATAGGCTAATATTTCATAGATTAGGTGTTTTACCTTTTTAGATGTAGAGAGAACATAGTCTTTTATGTCACAACCAAAATAGTATTTTGCAGCATCAAACAATGTAATCCTTAGGAATTGATCCTCAGCAGTGACATCAATCTTTAACCGATATCTAAAACAAATTGAAATATTTAATCAATATGACGCTAATTATTAGATAGCAATATAGTAAACTCATTTCAATGGTTAATCATTAATTTTTCATGTATCTGGTGGAGTAAGCAATATTTGTTGTTAGTCATTTGTGTATTTTACATCTCCTCATTATCAATATCTTCAGCCCTACAATAGGTACAAGTTGCACTACTTTTTATAACGGTAACTTTCCTATAGCATTTCTTGCAAGCATGATATCATGGGTCGGTGTTATTGCTTATGCTGGAAACTGTAGCATTGAACTTATTCTACATGTCTTATATGTGAATTAGGTAAATCACTTAATTACATTTGAAACATATAATTTGAGTACAAGATGGGTGTTGTATAGGAAAGTACCTTCACAATGGCGGTTTTCATTAGACTTGAGTCAATCTTTTGTGCCTTCATGTTGTCATTCCTTGAATTTTTAAGTAATGAAAAGAAAAACATTAATGATGTAGCATGTGGGTAGCCTCTGAATAAGTGTGGTGAAACATGTATTACTTACCATTCTTGGAGATTGTTTGCTTTTCCAAATTGTGGATTTATTAGCAAACTACTAACAGGAGTCGTGGAAAGGACAAAATCCCCTATTTTGGCAAGAGTAATTAATTCAGTGATACTTTTATGAAGTTTGAAACTTGACTCAAATATATCAACTGAGGAGATTTATACCTTGGTAAATGGATGATTTTACATCACAAAAGGCAAGCACTGGTTTGTCACTTTCAAGGCTCTGTAACATTTGACCTTCGATTTCAACGAAATCTCCCCATAAAGTCATGACTTTTCGATCATACCTATATATGTAACAAAGAATATTTTTATGATAAATGTTTATTAACGTGAAATATTTATATGTAGGCTGCATAGAAAGTATATGTTACCTTTCGTTTGTAACGATTACTTCGCGTCTAATGCTTCATCCTTCTCCAGGTAGTGCTTGTACTGTGAGTAAAATACACACCACATCTAAACAAAACAATGTGTTACAAAATACAGATTTTCTTTATGTATGGAATAGACATCAAACATTTAGTGAAATTTACCAAAAAAACTCCCATTAGTGATTTTTTCAGCTTCATCAAATGAAATAAATCCATTCGAAAAGTTTTCAGTCTTAAATTGGCTTTTGTCCTGAACAACCTCTGTGTTGTTCATAAATGCTAGCTCGAGGTCCTTATGCACAGATAAGAAGTTTGGTTTAGCTCCATTTAATTTTCCATTTATAATGTATTAACTTTGATTAAGTTGAAAAGACTTGTTCCATGCATGAACATCTTTGTTGAAATGAGTCATTTGTATTTTTGTACCCTGTGGTAAGGACCACAATCATTAGAATTGCAAAAGAAGTCAACATATTAAGTAATGAATATAATTAAATATTAAAATAGGGTTACCTCTTCATCGACTAATATCAGTTGCCAACGAATACCCTCACCGTTTGCATTTTTATACTCTTTTGTTAAACTCCGTCGAATGACTAAGACTTTAATCACCCATTCTGTTGCATATTTCTTCAACTTGCTAATTGGTAGGCACTAGTTCTCGAGCTCTTCCAAACTTGTCATTGTATTGTTGTAGTATCTAGGATGTACTAATACAATATATATTTGTGATGTAAATGCTATTTATTTTATATAATTAGTGTTCTTTTGGTCTAACAATAAAAATGCTCAAGAATACAATATTCACCAAGCATAAACTAATTCTTCTTTTTTTAATTTTAAAAGCCAGCAACTTCAACTAACAATAGCATAAATATCACATGAATTGAAGAAAGTTAATCCAAGGTGGAGAAATGTTACCAATTTTGGTGTTGCCAAAAGCAAGAAACCTGTTAAAAGTATTAGAACATGAAGTGGTAGTGAACATAATTTCAAAGAGAAGTAAATCAATAAAAATGTAACAAATTATTATAACGGAAGTATTGCAAATGTATCGCCTTCAAATCAGAAAAGTCCTTGGCGGACAATCTGTTGACATGTTATGGCAATAGCTTTATTTTGTAACAGCTTAACTAGACGCAAATGTCATATTTTCTACTTCAGCATATATCAACAGCAATATAGCTAATAGTAGTTTATTTAATTAGAAATTTGGAGATTATGTATTTCTTAATGTAAGGTATAGATTTGTTGTGTTAAAATAATATCTTTTTGGAATTCTGTATGTTTCTATTTTCTGGACAGATAAGAATGTCTGAAGGCTAAATTCCCTATATAGTTTAATAGTTCTATTAATAAAGGTGTCTTTGTTGCTGATTTTCACTCAAACTCAGACTGGAAAATAAATTTCTGAGGAAGCTAAATGAGTGGTAGGTATAGGATTTTTTCCAATTGCTTCAGCAGCTGGAATCAGTGTAAAACTTTCCTAATGTAAGGTATAGAATTGTTGTGCTAAAATAATCTGATCATTATCTTCTTGAATTAGGATTTTTTCTAGACTCGAAGAGAACATGCCATGTAAATAATGACTTGCTCTTTCTGACTCTGTTAGGAATTTTAGTGTCCCTTGACTTTATCCCACCTCATTGATCAGTATGCTACATCTTTGGATGAGCCTCTAAGAAACAATTGACAAGTGCAACCAATACTTTAATTGAGTGCTCTTTCTGACTCTGTTAGGAATTTTGGTGTCCCTTTGACTTTATCTCACTTCATTGACCACTACGCTACACCTTTGGATGAGCCTCAAAGAAACAATTGACAAGTGCAAACAATAGTTTAATTAAGTATTCATGCAGCTGTTTCTGTTTCTGTTTCTCAAGTATATGACACTTAAAAATTGTTACCTGCAATAGCGTACGCTATCACTAAACTTCAAAGTAATGCAGGCTAGAAGGATAAGTTCTTATGTTTTTATTGTTTGTGACCACCAGAAGCAGCACTGTTACTGTCGGGTTTTGGAACAGTTGGTAAATGTATGGGCGTATGACAGTACCCGGAAGATGGTTTACATTATTCTTTACTCAAGTGCATGGGAAGAGCAGCACTCGAAAAGGATATATGTAGGCAAAGTACTTCAACATGACATTGTTGAAGAGTATGGATAAAGACTTGGCAGAAGCTGCTGATGACAATTACCATCCATATGAAACATGGCTGTGGCCATTAACAAGAGAGATATATTGGCCAGGAATATATTAAAGGGTGAGAGAGAGGAGAGATACAGGCAAAAAAGGGACAAGAAGAGAAAGACAAGAGCCAAGTTTAATAGTAAAATACTATGGTAGCAGTAAGAAAACAACCCATTAACCTACTTTCATATAAGACCATCTAAAAGCTATCAAGTAAAAGTGATCGCAATGTGAGAGGAAACTAAGGGTGTAAATATATTTTCGATTAGCATCAAAACAAAGAAAAAGCAAAGCGTCAAGGTTAGGAAAGTAGATTAAACTTAAGAAAGTGCTCTTGCCTATTGTCCCCTACAGCAAAGTAAAACACCTGCAGTGTTTAAAAACCACAAAACAACATTTAACAGAAGTTAATGATTTAAAGTAAAAAAAAAAAAAAAAGTTGAGAAGATAAAAAGGAACTGAAGACTGCATAAACTCCAATATATGTTTTCCATCACGGGTTGGTCATATCATCCTGGATAAAACTTTCCACGATAGGACGTGTCACTGCCAGGATTGAATACAGTTGGCAATTCAGGCCAAAGTAGAACGGGACAACTGGTATCATATTTCAGGTAGCTTTTAACAACCACCTGTTTTTGCATTGCAAATTAACTTCACAGATCGGTTACTATTTCTAAGTCCTACAGAAAACAAACTAGTCTATGCCAAAACATATTGCTGATTTATTGAGTTGTTGGATTAGGAGGGGTGGGAGCAAGAGCCAAAAGAAATAGTGGAAAGTAATCCCAGCATGCGTATGGTGAACACTGGGGAGAGAGAGGAATTAGAGATGTTCTCCGCATAGATTTAGTTCCATTCATAAAGCTAAATAGAATTGTATTATATCCCTTTAATTTTGGTATAAAGAGGAATTTATAGATGAAGTTGAACATATAGTAGAACTTTTAGGTTCCTTGTAATATTTTCTCCTAGTTTGTAATTTTCTCTTAAGGTTGCCAGCATGTCCTTAATGCTGAGGAATATGACGTTACCAATTTTTTTACAAAATATATGAATTGTTGCAGTGAAGGAAGACAAAAGGAGGAAGAATGAAGAGGAAAGTAGTTTTTATAAATCTAGCAAGAGCTTCTTAGAGATGACACCTCAGTCTCACGGAAAGGTTGCTTAAGCTTAATAACATTCAGGATGCAACAAAGTAAACTCAGTTTGGTTACCTATTATCTGCTGTCTTATTTGTTAGTGCGCATTACATGGACCAATATCTTCTATCAAATGTCAATTCAGAGCCCATAAATATGTTGTTTTTACATTGGATGCAAATACATTTATGAGTGTCCTTGATAAAATATATCTACTTCCTTTTCATCCTAGTTCAGTTACTACTAAAGGTTTTTGATGTCTATCCAAAATCGAATGTTATCATTTTGATTCTCAACCAAGAGAGTTAGTTAGATGTAAAACTCTTCTAATGATCTGCTGATATTGTGGGGCATGCAAAACTAAAAGCTATCAAGTAAAAGTGATTGTAATGTGCGAGTTCATATAAGACCATCTAAAAGCTATCAAGTAAAACTGATCGCAATGTGTGAGGAAACTAAGGGTGTACATATATTTTCAATTAGCCGCAAAACAGAGCAAAAGCAAAGCGTCAGGGTCAGGAAAGTAGATTAACCTTAAGAAAGTGCCCTCGCCTATTGTCCCCTACTGCAAAGTAAAAAACCTGCAGTGTTTAAAAACCACAAAACAACATTTAACAAAAGTGAATGATCAAAAGTAAAAAAAAAACAGTCGAGAAGATAAAAAGGAACTGAAGACTGCATAAACTCCAATATATGTTTTCCATCATAGGTTGTTCATATCATCCCGGATAAAACTTTCTACTTGAGCACTACGAAGAAACTATTGATGATGTGGAAGCTTGGGATGGCTCAGCATGGTGATGGAAAACAATACATGGAACTGGACTAGTCTAAGGGTTATCATCCTTACGATCAGAATGTGCACTGGACTCTTTGATTGTCCTCTCCATCGTTCATGATCACAGTTCTGTTGACAATTGACCGTAACTATTATGCAACAAAAACAGAGCAGGAAAAATATTTACCTGATAATGATGTGTTTCATTCAGGCACAGAAAAGAGAAACATATTAATGGACAATAACATGTTGTTGGAGACATTTATACAAATGAGTGGAGTATCTGAAAAGGTTTTGGAAGAAGGGATAATTTAAGTAATGGATCTTGAGTGTTGCAGAAGGGAAGGTTGAGCAGCAACTACACGACTGTTACAGCAATCGCAAGGGATGTTGAACAGGAGGTATATGTTTCTGAAGAATTAAATTAGTGCTAACAGAAAATTTAATTTATAATAAATTAATATTTAACTAATATTTTTAATAAATTAATATTTAAATAATACTGTAGGTTAAAACGGTAAATCAACTTTGGGGTTAGGAGGTTCCTACTTGTAATAATATGTGATATTTCTTTCACTCTCAAACAGAAGTGAGATCAAGGTTCACTTTCGTGGTTTCAAGTTCGTGGATCCTTATTAGGATTGTTTCCTTTTCTTGAATTGAATTTTCGCAAGAGGTACTATTCAATTTTATTGTATATTTTGATTTTTATGATTATACAATACTTGATTCTAATGTTATGAAATTTGCGCCAAAATTAGGTTAATTTTGACACAATAATATTGAAATATTTCCTATTTATTCTATTGTACATTATTTTTCATTTTTGTATCATATGTTGTTATCAATTAAGTACCTCTTGCATCCAATCAAAATCCACTAAATGTCTAAAAGAATTATTCTAATAGTTTGTTTAGTCAACTTTCTCTAATATTAAAAATGTTTATTTTAGAAAAATTAAGAGATGAGGAGTTACAAATTTTTATTTTTATTTTAATGTCTTTTGTTATAGCTTGTAAGTAAATTCGTCTATATCAAATTTGAATATGAAATAACTTTTATTTGTTTAAGATTTTAGATTTTTTTTTATTTAAATAGTATTCATGAACATAAATAGTATAAAAATAATGTAGTCACTAATAATACACTTAAACTTTCTAGCAATAGGTGAGCATTAGGATAGATGTATGACACATTAAAATTATTTGTTTCTTTTAAGAATGCGGTTGCACATCTTTTTTGAGACAATTAAAATAAACTCAAGGATATGGTGACGCACTTTGTCTAAAATATAATCAACTTCATCAATTTAAAGCACAGCATATAGACAAAATTATTAGGTGCAGTGCAAAGAAGGTAGTTATGCCTCTAAATGTCAAAATCAAGAATGCGGTCACGTATCTAGGTTGAGACCAAGTAAAAGTTCAACAATAAAAATGCGAGCAAATCATGGCCTATAAATATATATCCAAAAAATAGTTAAAATAAGTATAAGTCAATTAAAGCGGCCGTTCTAGAACCACAGGACTCGAGGGATGCCTAATACCTTCCCCTCGGTCAATAGAATTCCTTACTCGAATTTCTAGTTCGCAAACCAAACAAAGAGTCATTTCCTTTTAATTAGGGATTTAAAAACAAAAGGTGACTTAGAACACCATAACTCAATTCCAAGTGGCGAATCTGAAAAAATAAAAATAATTTCTAATCAATACTATCACGTAAATTGGAAATACCCTTCCGTCGTGCGCAAAAAACGGGTGTGACAATGAGTTACGTCTCAATCACTTTCCTTGTGATGTATTATATGGCTTTGAGACTTATGTTAGACTTTTGTTTTTGTCTAACTCTTTTGAAATATGAAATGCTATCATTTGAGCTCTTTACTTCTATTATCTTGTATGTTATATTCTAAGTGGCTTGTGTAGGGCCTCTCGGGGTATCATATGTCATGTCACGTCTAGGGTGTACTTTGGGTTCTGACAAACTTGGTATATAGAGCACAAGGTTTAGAAACATCCTAAGATGTCTCATATGCAACGTCTAATAGAGTCTTGTTTATGAGTGTGAAGCGTGACACATCATATATTACTAAAAGTGGGAAGCTCCAAAGTACAAAGTTGGATTACCATTTTATCCCTACACTATATAAAAATATTATAAACTAGTAAAACTACCGATGCTTCGTGCGGAAATTTAATATCACGAAATTTATAAAATAATGCCTAAAACCTATTAGCCATTAAAACTAAAACATTATATTATTTTGCATACAAGATTACGTAGTAACGAACATTAATAATGTAAAGGAAAATGAAAATTATAACATCTTATCATTTATCATTAATAACATAAGCATAAATTTGTGGCTGTAAAAAAAATATCAGGATTTGTAACATAAGCAATGGTGTCAGTGAAAAACCAACAGGAGCAAAGTACATGAATATTTAATTGTGCAGAAGAAGAAGAAAAAAAAATAAGAATAAGAAGTTCAGAATTTTTGTTGTTTTAAAATTAGAGGAAATCCCTCTATTTATAGACAACAAAGGTAGTGCGAACAAATGTTTGTTGTGCCTTATTGGAAAGGTCACAACTATTTGGAAAAGTTGCAACCTTTCGAAAAGGTCACAACATTTCGTAAAAGTCACAACTTTTCATAAAAGTCGCAACTTTTCATTGAAGTCGCAACTCTTCATTGAAGTCACATCTTTTCATAAAAGTCACAAGTTTTCATAAAACATACAACCTTTCATAAAAGTCACAATTTTTTATAAAAGAGAATGCTAATTTTGAAAATAAACAAATTAAAAGGGAATCGTGGTTTGTGGTGGTGCCACGTAGGCAGGATATCTATATATATATATATATATATTAATTATTAATTATTAATTATTAATCAAACTCAAAAGTTAATTTTTTATTTATCAATTATGAGTTATGTCTCTTGAATGGCTCAATCCCATTTTCCAGCAACCATACAACTTCAGCTATTTAAACCGTATATTATTTTTCATTTTCAAAGAATTTAATTAGTTTTCCATATTAGATTAAATATTTTCTATTTTCAAAGCATTTAGTTAGTTTTCTGTATTAAATTAAATACTTTCAGTTTTTTAATCATTTAACTAATTGAATGGTATAACTAATGCATAGACTTTTCAGTATTGGAATATGAATAGTTATTTTCATCTTCTATATATATATATTGTAAAATTAGTTATCGTTTTTTACTTCTAATCCTTTCTATAGTTTTCTCTTGTATTTGCTTAGCTTTTGTGTTTGCTAATTACTAATTTTTATTTAGTTTTCTTTGCTTCAGATCTTATCTTGCAATTTTGAACTCTTCCCTTCTTTATTGAATCATCAGATACATAATAGATATGATATTCATATCATTGGAATTATGCTTAGTCATGAAGAAGGTAAACATACATTAGGCCAATTCACTAGGAATCTTTTTAGTTTGTTAAGATGTGTCATATTAGGAAATATAGAGAACTTGTATTGTTTGATATCCATAAATTAGTAGTAAATACTAGAATGAAATGGATCCAAATAGAGTGAAATGAATAGTGAGAATGCACATGCCTACTCTAAGAAGCATGTAATTGAGGTATGGTTGTAATGGGATTAAAAAGAGTAATAGAAGTAGATGGATCGTTGTAGACAATAAGTAACTGCTAACAAACTAATATACAAACCTTATGAGTTTTGTCATCTATACTATATTGTTACATGCTATAGTGTTTGACCAAATGCTAGTAGAAGCTTTCACTATAAAATAAAGTAAAGCTTAATGTTGACCAAACAACATGATCTAAACTTACATGTTTGGGTCCTGTAATCTCAAATTGGGCATTGGACTATCATCACATATATGCATAGCATATGCATAATCATAAACAAGGATTGTGCTATTGTCTTTAGAAAATTGCACCACTTGATTCAGTTGCACCCCCGATGTTGCCAAATCAGTTGGATTATTTCAACCATTTTGTCACACCCCGAGCCTACACTCTGGGCGGGACTGGCACTCGAGGACCATTGCTAGCCCCAAGCGAACCCTTGGCCTAGCTTACTACTCAACGAAAGGCTTACACTTGATAAAATACTTTTAAGAGTAAAATGAAAACTCAATAATAACTAAGAATGTATTCAAATCAAATATTCACTAGCCAAAAGGCAACTCAAGTCTCAACATGAACAATTGAAAATGATTAGACTCATGAACTAACATCTAACTGTCTATGAAGCCCCTAACAGCTGAGATGGACGTCGGGACATGACCCACGACAACCTAATGAACTAAAATATTGAAAGCAATATAAGGGATCATCTGGAAGCAAGAAGGCTCACCAAAAACTCTGGAGCTCAACTAGAATTAACGATGCGCTGGATGCTAATCCTAGCTACCTGTATCTGCATCATAATATCAATGTAGGCCAAATGGCATCAGTACATTGAATGTACGAGCATGCGAGAGGAATACTAAAACAAGACATAAGCTTGAAAGGAACTGAAAGAACAAACCTGGTCTCAACTCAACTCAACTGAACTAAACTCATTTCAATATAAAGCAATATAAATAAGTGTAGTATAAAGAAAAGCTTTAAAACATAGATATCAACTTTGTGTATTTAGAAATACAATACTAACTCTGTATGTATGCAAAAATACAATCTAAACTCTGGATGTATATAAAAATACAAGTAACTCTGTGTATATAATAATACAAAATACTTCTGTGGGAGTTTCTCTAACCGACAACCATTACGTAAGAGCTATTGTGATGATACAACATTTTGCCTCAGGCTGCTCAGACCGTCCTATACCTTGCTGATGGTATTAACCTGACTACTAAGTGGATCCACTATTCTATGCTAAAAAGCACTAAGGAATCATCTAAAAAGTATGACCCTTTTCTACTCATGGTGGCTACATGGTTTAAGGGGGCTGCGAGTTTATCTGAAATCTCCCCCATATCGGTGCTCAATACTACTCCCAAAATATACTAGCTCATATGTTTAAAAAGATAATTATGTAAAATGAGATAATTACTCAAAAACTAGCCCAAAGGCTCTCATGGAAATCAGTGTTTCTACTCTTGCTTAATTGTGAAAGCATTTACTCTTTGCTAAAAACTAGCTCAAAGGCTCCTTTGGAAATCTCAGTTTCCTTTATTATTCAAATGTGAAAACATTTTAAACTCATTGGGATACATAGTCCCCATATACTCTCTTGAATAATTGAACTTCAACCTTTACTCTTTACTCAACTCAAAACTCAAGTCTTAAAACAAAGTTAAAACGTTTGTTAAAGACTTTTGGAAAACTCTATGAACTTCTGTTGACTTGACTCTTACATTTCCTTGAATTGAATTATGGATTCAAGGCTTGTGATATCATGTTATGGATGATTTAATGTTTTTTAGATGTACCTTAGAGTGTATAAATCAACTAGAAAACATAGGTACTTTTCAAGGGAACTAATACGAAAAGATGTGGGGAAGGGTAGAAAACCTGGCGCTCTGAGTGGTGCGGGGCGCCATAGGTTAAACTTCAGAACCTGGGTTGGGGCACACTGGCTGGTGTGGCGTCCCAGACCCTTGTCCAGAAAACTATGAATTTTCTTGGTCGTTTTCAACTTTAAAACCTCTAGTTTGATCAGTTCTTTCCCCCAAACACTTAGATTCGACTACACAATCAAAATATGCAAAAATCTACTCAAAACGACATCTAATTTGATGAATGTAACTCAAGAAACTCCTCAACAATTTCACAAACCAAGAACTCAATAGAACTTTAACAAAACACATCAAGAACATAATTTCTATGCTTTCAAGAAAATAATTTCGCTGAAATAAATCATGGTTAGCATGTGGGTGAACGAACCCAATGCTATGTGATCTCACATACCTGGTAGGGATAAACCCTTGGCAAAATCCACAAGCAAATCTTCAAGAACTTGGCGATTCCTTGCCTCTTCTTATCTATTCTCCCCTTCTTTTCTCTTCTCTCAAAACCCTAACTTTTTTTGATAAAGCGTAAACTGAATCCAATCAGTTTAGACCCCAAGTCAATTACCAAAAATGAATTTAATTATTTGGGTAATGAAAAGACCAAAATTCCCTTTTAAAAAATCCATTTTTTTTTACTTTCCTTATCTAAACAACCCAACTTCAAATGGACATATCACACTCATACGAACTCAAAACTGAGCAAACTTGGCGGCATTGGAAATATAATTCAAGGATCTTCCCTATGGTATCTTGTATCACACCTAAATCATCCTAATCTACGAGTTATGGTCGTTTGAAGTTGATTCAAAATTTATACTTAGCTTAACTTTGTCAAACTGTCCAAATTTGATTATTTCCAAAAATGGTTTTTTTCTATTTTCTAATTCTTTCTAAAGTGGGATGTTACAATATCTCCCCCTTGAGAACATTTGTCCTCAAATGAGATTACACTTAGCAGGCTAAGGGCGTAATATCTAACATCTAGCTCAAACACCCAACAAACAAAATGTAAATACAACATGCCAACTTAAAATAAATGCCAAGAAAGGATTAGTAACTTAATTTGGAACTTCTCCAAATTCGAAGAGATGTGGGTATCTCTTCTTCATATATTCTTGAGCTTCCCAAGTAGCCTCTTCAACAAACTGATTTCTCCAAAGAACTTTGACTGATGCTACTTCCTTGGTCCTCAACTTGCGAACCTGACGATCTAAAATCTGAACAGGAATCTCCTCATAAGGCAATTTGTCCTAAGAACCAACATCTTTGGTAGGTATGATAAGCGAAAGATCTCCCATGCACTTCTTCAACATGAAAATATGAAATACCGGATGGACCGCTGCTAATTCTTGTGGTAGCTCCAACTCATAAGCTACACTACTAATCCTCTTGGATATTCTGTAAGGACCAATATATCGAGGACTAATCTCCTTCTTACCAAATCGCATAACACCCTTCATGGGTGAAACTTTCAATTATACTCAATTGTGTACCTTTAACTCTAACTCCCTCCTCCTGACATCAGTGGAAGGTTTTTGATGACTCTGCGTTGTTTTCAACCTTCCTTGTATAACTTTCACTTTCTCCATAGCTTGATGAACTAAGTGTGATCCTATCAACCCAGCTTCACCAACTTCAAACCATCTAATAGGATCGACATCTTCTCCCATAAAGAGCTTTATAAGGACCATCTGGATGCTGGAGTGGTAACTATTATTATAAGTGAACTCAATGAGAGGTAGGTGATCATCCTAATTACCCTTGAAATCAATCACACAGGCCCTCAACAAATCTTCTAAAGTCTGAATAGTGCGCTCTGCTTGACCATCAATCTAAGGATTAAAAGAAGTACTCAAGTTCACCTTCGAACCCAAACTTTTCTGGAATGATTTTCAAAACTGTGCAGTAAACTGTGCACCTATCTTATACAATGGAAACTGTAAATCCATGAAGTCTTACTACCTCTTGAATGTACAACTTGACATAATCCTCTACTGAATAGATAGTTTTTACCAGCAAAAAGTGGGTTGATTTTGTCATTCTATCAAAAATCACCCAAATAGAATCATGTTGCCTGTAAGACCACGATAAACCAGTAATAAAGTCCATATTGATCATCTCCCACTTCTATTCTAGAAGTTCAATATTCTGAGCCATACCATCGAGCCTTTGGTGTTCTACTTTAACTTGTTGGCAATTCGGGCATTTAGCAACGAACTAAGCAATTCCTTTCTTCATACTATTCCACCAATATACTTCTCTCAAGTCATGATACATATTTGTGGAACACGTATGAATTTAATATTTGGAGATATGAACTTTCTCCATGATCCTCTCTTGAAGTTCATCCACCCTTGGTACACACAACCTACCTTGATACCTCAATACACCATCTCCCCTAGTTCAAAAGCCATCACTTTTTGCTTATGAACATTTGGCTTTATTTAAAGCAAAATAGGATCTTGGTCTTGCTTTTCTTTCACTTCTGACATTAATTATGATTAAGCCCCATTCATCACCACTACCCATCCTTCTGTGGAATCCATTAGGTAAACTCCCAATCGTGCAAATCTGTGCACATATTTTACTGGTTCTTTCTTCTTTTACTCAACATGGGTAGTACTACCCATAGACAACCTACTCAAGGCATCAGCAACAAGATTAGCCTTACCTGGGTGATATAGGATACTCATATCATAATCCTTTAATAAGTCTAACCATCTCCTTTGTCTGAGATTAAGCTCTTTCTAACTAAACACGTATTGAAGACTCTTATGATTGGTGAACACATCCATATGAACACCATAAAGATAAAGATTCCATATTTTCAAAGAAAATACCACGATAGCCAACTCAAGATCATGGGTTGGGTAATTCTTCTCGTGAACTTTCAATTGTCTTGAGGCATAAGCTATAACTTTACCATTCTGCATTAACACACAACCCAAACAAACTCTGGACACATCACAATATACCACAAAACCTTGCATACCTTTTGATAAGGTCAATATTGGGGCAGTAGTCAACCTCTTTTTCAATTGTTGAAAGTTTTTCTCATAAGCTTAAGACTATTGAAACTTCACTGTTTTTTGAGTCAACTTGGTCAAAGGGGATGAAATAGATGAGAGCCCCTCTACGAACTTTCTATAATAGCCAGCCCACCCCAAGAAACTCTTAATATCAGATAGAGACATGAGTCTAGGCCAATTCTGCACTACCTCTATTTTTTGAGTGTCAACTCTAATTCCATCTCCGAAAACAATGTGGCCTAAGAATGCCATAGACTCAAGCCAAAACTCACACTAGATAACTTGTCATACAACTCTCTATCCTTTAGAGTTTGAAGAGTTATTCTGAGATGGCTATCATAATCTTCCTCATTCCTCAAATAGATTAGTATGTCATAAATGAACATAATAACAAGCACATCTAAATAAGATTTGAATACTCTATTTTTAAGGTCTATGAACGTTGCAGGCGCATTGATTAAACTGAACGACATGACCAGAAACTCATAATGGCCATAACGGATCCTAAAAGTTGTCTTTAGAAAATCACATTCCCTTAATCTTAATTGATGGTAGCCAAATCTAAGGTATATCTTAGAGAAGCAAGTAGCACCCTGGAGTTGATTGAAAAGATCATCAATTCTCAGATACTTATTCTTGATGGTAACCTTATTCAACTTATGGTAGTCTCTACACATTCTAAGGAACCATACTTCTTCCTCACAAACAAGACTGAAGTGCCCCAAGGTGAGACACTTGATCGAATAAAACCTTTCTCTAGGAGGTCTTTCAACTGCTATTTCAACTCTTTTAAATCTGCTAGTGCCATCCTATATGGCGGAATAGATATATGATGAGTATCGTAAAGAATATCTATACCGAAGTCTATTTCTCTCTCAGGAGGGACTCCAGGAGGATCATATGGAAAGACTTCTGAAAACTTTTTTACTACTGAAACTGGTTTAATAGGAGGTATCTCAACATTAGAGTCATTAACCCAGACTAACTGATAGACACACCCCTTGGAAACTAACTTTCTTGTCTTAAGGTATGAAATAAAATGACCCTTGGGCACTATTGAACTACCTTTCAACTCTATAACTGGCTCATTAGGAAACTGGAACTTAACAATTCGAGTCCTACAATCAATTGAGGCATAACAGGCATGAAGTCAGACCATACCAAGAATAACATCAAAATATACCATGTCTAACTCAACTAAATTAGCCTTCATTCTATTGTGATTGACGAAAAATGGTACAACCATGATAGACTCTCTCTGCTATAATAGACTCACCAACAGGTGTAGAAACACTGAGGGCCCACTAAGTTTCTCAGGAAGAACATCAAAATTCATCACAACATAAGGAGTTACAAATTATAAACTCGCTCCTGGATCTAGCAAAGCATAAACATCAAAGTTAAAGACATGGATCATACTAATGACAACATCTGGCGAATACTCTTGCTCATAGTTACTAGTGATAGCATAAAGGCGGTTTCCTCCTCCACCTTCCCCTGAAGTAGCTCCTCTTGATGCAGCTCTGTCTGGTGGAGCAAGTGAAGAAGACTAGGCTTTATTACCCCCATTACCATTTCCCTTCCTGTTCTTAAGACATTCTCTCATAAAATGACCATTCTGGCTACGCTTGAAGCAACCAGTGGAGCCATCACGACACATTCTTAAGTGGTTTCTACCATACGTAGCACATGCATGAGGCTTATTGCCCCCTTGTGCCATACTACCATGATAATGGGCAGGTCTAGCTCTGAAACCTTGTGAATTCTAACTATTATACTCACATTTGTTCCTTGGTGCAGGTGCACTAGCAGATCATGGAGCAGGTCCCTTTTGTTTCTGTTGGAAATATGATCGGTTAGCATTATTCTTTTGCTTCCCAAACTTATTCCCTGTCCTAGTTCTCTTATCTTGAAACTCCTCCCAATCTTTCAATTTCTCTAATTCAACCTATTGCATAGAGATCATCAGCCTTGCTATGTCCATATCTTCTATCAGCATAGTTGCCCTCCCTCCCCTACTAGACTGACAAGACAACCCAGCAACAAACAAACTCATCATGTTTCTCATATCAGCAACCACCTTCGAAGCATAGTGTGAAAGTTGTGTGAACTTCAAACTATACTCAAGAACACTCAAAGAATCCTACTTAAGAGTGAGGAACTCTCGTACCTTTGCTTCTCTTAGTTCTCGAGAAAAGAAACGCCCCAAGAAGGCATCCTCAAAACAAGCCAAACACATAAGTGGTGCACCCTCAACTCGATTTTTCTTCCATTAATCAAACCAAATTCTAGTGACACCTTTCATTTGGTATGTAGCTAGTTCCATCCTCTCAGTATCAGCAACATGCATGGTCTCAAAAACCTTTTGAGACTCCTCAATAAAGTTTTCTGGATCTTTAGTGACACTTGAATTAGTGAAGTTTAGGGGATTCATCCTTAAGAACTCACGGATCCTTGACATATCAGCCCCTTTCTGTCGATTCTCTATCTGTCCAACTTGATTGGTCACAGCTTGACTTAGCATCTGGATAGCTTCACAAAATTTAGCATTGGTGACCTCTCCTTGGGGTTGCACTTCTGATGAATTGGGTACCCCTTGTTCCTGTAGCTCAACATTTTTTCTATCGGTACGACCTCAGACAACTCTTCGTAGAGGCATGATCTGAAAGACACGCACAAGCACGAGTTAGAAGAAACTTTATAGAGATTAAATCTATCGCATGAAATGAGTATGAATGAAGTGAGAACATTCCTAAGTGTTGCAGCCACCTAATTATAGATGTGACACGCTTCACACCGATAACTAGAACTCTACTGACACGACTTCATCGACTCCTTAGGACTCTTGAACTCTGTGCTCCAATACCAAGTTTGTCACGCCCTGAATCTACACCCTGGGCGGCACTACCACTCGAGGACCATTGTTGGCCCCAAGAAAACCCTTGGTCTAGCTTACTACTCAACGAAAGACTTACTCATTCTAAAATACTTTTAAAAGTAGGCTGAAAACTCAAGGATAACAAAGAATGTATTCAAATCAAACATTCACTGGCCAAAAGGTAACTCAAGTCTCAACATGAGCAATTGAAAATGAAAAGACTCATGAACAAACATCTAATTGTATATGAAGCCTCTAACAACTCAAATGGATGTTGGGACAAGACCCATGACATCCTAATTAACTAAAATACTGAAAGAAATAAAAGGGATCCTCTGAAAGCAAGGAGACTCACTTAAAACTCTAGAGCTCAACTACAATCAATGATGTGCTGGATGATGATCCTGATTACCACTATCTGCATCATAACAACGATGGAGGACAAATGGCATCAATATATTGAATGTACGAGCATGCGACGGGAATAATAAAACAAGACATAAGCTTAAAAGGAACTGAAAGAACAACCTTGTCTCAACTCAACTCAACTGAATTGAACTCACTTTAATATAAAGCAGTATAAATAAGTGTAGTATAAATAAAAGCTTTAAAACATGGATATCAACTCTATGTATTTAGAAATACAATAGTAACCCTATATGTATGCAAAGATACAATATAAACTATAGATGTATATAAAAATATAAGTAATTGTGTGTATATAATAATACAAAATATTTTTGTAAGAGTTTCTCTAACTGACAACCAACACGTAAGAGTTATTGTGATTATACTGCATTTTGCCTCATGCTGCCTAGGCAGTCCTATACCTTGCCGAGGTTATAGAACCTGACTAGTAAGTGAATCCACTAGTCTCTGCTAAAATGCACCAAGGAATCATTTAAAAAGTATGACCCTTTTCTACCCATGGTGGCTACATGGTTTATGGGAACTGGGAGTTGTCTAAACTCTCCCCCATAATGGTGCTCAATATTACTCCCACAATATACTAGCTCATATGTTTAAAAACATAACTCTATGGTTTGAGATGATTACTCAAAAACTAGCCCAAAGGCTATCTTGGAAATCAGTGTTTCCACTTTTGCTTAATTGTGAAAGCATTTACTCTTTACTGAAAAACTAGCTCAAAGGCTTCTTTGGAAATCTCAGTTTCCTTTTTTATTTAAATGTGAAAACATTTTAAACTCTTTGGGAACACATATTCCCCATATACTCTTTTGAAGAAATGAACTTCAACCTTTACTCTTTACTAAACTCAAAACTCAAGTCTTAAAACAAAGTTAAAACGTTTGTAAAAGACTTTTGGAAAACTCTATGAACTTTTATTGACTTGACTCTTAAGTTTCCTCGAATTGAATTATGGATTCAAGGCTCATGATATCATGTTATGGATGATTTCATATTGTTTAGATGTACCTTAGAGAGTAGAAATCAAGTAGAAAACAATGGTACGTTTCAAGGGAACTAATACAGAAAGAAGTGGAAAAGGCTAGAAAACCTGGCATCCTTAGCGCTCTAAGTGGCGCGGGGCGCCAGAGCTTAAACTCCAGAACCTGGGTTGGGGCGCACCGGCTGGCGCGGCACCCCAGAGCCCAATCTTCAAAACCCAAAGTGGGGCGCTTTGGCTGGCGTGGCGACCCAGACCCGTGCCCATAAAACTCTAAATTTTCTTGGTCGTTTTTCAACTTTAAAACCTCTAGTTGCGATAGGTTCTTTCCCGAAACACTTAGATTCAACTACACAATTAAAATATGAAAGAATCTACTCAAAATGGTATCTAATTGCATGAATCTAACTCAAGAAACTCCTCAACAATTTCAACAAACCAGGAACTCAATAGAAATTCAACAAAACCCATCAAGAACTCAAGTTCTATGCTTTCAAGAACATAATTTCACTGAAATAAATCATGGTTGGTGCGTATGTGAATGAACCCAATGCTATGTGATCTCACATACCTCGTAGGGATCACCTCTTGGCGAAATCCACAAGAAAATCTTCAAGAACTTGGTGATTGCTTTATTTTTCTTCTCTTTTCTCCTCTTCTTTTCTCTTCTCTCATAACCCTAATGTTTTTTGATAGAGTGTAAACTGAATCCAATTAGTTTAGACCCCAACTTTTTTATCAAAAAAGAATTTAATTAAATGGGTAATGAAAAGACCATAATATCCTTCAAAAATCTGGTTTCGACTTTCCTTATCTAGACAGCCCAACTTCAAATGGACATATCTCACTAATACGAACTCGAAACTGAGCAAAATCGGTGGAGTTGGAAATATAATTCAATGATCTTTCGTACGGTATCTTGTAGCACATCTAAATTATCTTGATCTAAGATTTATAATCGTTAGAAGTTGACCCAAAACTTATACTTAGCTTAACTTTGTCAAAGTTTCAAAATTTAATTATTTTCGAAAACGGTTTCTTTATATTTTCTAGTTCTTTCTAAAGCAGGATGTTACACACTTGTATTAAGTTATAGCATGTTTGTATATGGATTGATTATGTTATATTTCATAATATTGTTATATTTAAACAATTTAGTTAATATTATCATATAAAATTTACACATGAAGGATTCATAATCTTGAATCAAACAAAGAAAGCTGAATATGCAATTATATATTACAAATAAATATGATTTTTCAAGTGTACCCCATGAAATCGACAATGATACATTATTCATCTTAAAGAAGACATATGTTAATCAATATTTCTAAATTATGAAATACAATGTTATTAGGAAACAACATTTTGATATGTATGTGGATATAAGGAGGAGACTATAGTTTCTTAAAAATAAGACATAAACTTTAAGATATGAAACATTTACAAATATAATCAACATTACTTATGTTTACCTATAAAATATATGTTATTGAAATATTAAAAAAAAATAAGGAAAGTGTCACACTGAGTATAAGATATATGAGAACTACATAAGAAAAATGTTATACCAATTCAATTGACTGTTTATAGCTACAAACAATTACCCTTCCCTAAATTTAGTCACTTATCACTTACATGTTTTAGCATCTTCTATATAATTTAAAAATTATACTAATTAACATGGGACACACGTGCAACGCACGTGTCTAGAAACAAGTTTATGAATAAGAGATTATAAGATATTTATGAAACTCCACTTTTTTCATTACTGTAAAGTTGTGTGATACAGTGTAACTCTATATGTCTCTCTCCTAAACCTTATTTGATGATTTTCAAGATATGACCACTTGAAGAGTACACGTTAGGAGGAATGTGAATGAGAATGTGGAATGAAAAGCTTCTCAAGCTCCTTAGGAAGCTCCATAAGTTTTGTCCAACCCTTTGGAAAAACAGGTGACTAATGCGAAGTTTAGCGTTGTTTTTCAAATGTTTGCTCAAGCCATGACGGCCCAAGCCAATAGGGAGGTTCTGGTCCCCAAAATCAAAAATATGGGTACAACAGCAACTAGAGTGAGGGACTTCACTAGGAGGAATCCCCTAGAATTTCATGGTTCCAAGGTTGAGAAAGATCCTCAACATCTTATTGATGAGGTATACAAGGTGTTGATGATCATGGGAGTGACGCCGCTGGAAAAGTCAGAATCGGTAGCTTATTAACTTAAGGGTGTTGCTCAATCTTGGTTCAACCAATGGAAGGAAGAGAGGGTGATTGATGTGAGTCCTCTTGATTGGGAAAAATGTAAGGTTGCTTTCTTTGATAGGTTCTTTCCCCTTGAGATGAGGGTGGCAAAGGTACTTGAATTCATTAACCTTCGTCAAGGGAATATGAGTATGAAGGATAATGCCTTGAAGTTCACACGATTGTATAGGTATGCTCATACTATGATTGCCGACTCTAGGGCAAGGATGAGTAAGTTTGTTTTCGGTGTGTTTGATATGGTGGTTAAGGAATGTCATACCTCCATGCTCATTAAGGAAATGGACATTTCTCGTCTAATAATTCATGCTCAACGAATTGAAAGGAGAAACTTTAGGAAAGATCTAAGGAAGCAAAGAGGGAAAAGACTAGTGATGGTGAATTTTCACATTCCAGGTTCGATTGACATGGTCGTTCTAAGTTCCGACAAAGGTTTTTTGGTCAAGGTTCCTCCAATGCTCCGACTTCTAAGTTTAATAAATATAGGGTTTCTTACCCCAAGCCTCAAGGAGGAAATGGTGGTGGAAATAGTTCTTCAGTTTTCATATGTCAAAAGTGTGGCAAGAGTCATCCAGTAAAATGCTTGATGGGTACAGATAATTACTTTGGTTATGGTACAAAGTGGTCACTACTTGAGAGATTGTCCATCTAGAATTAACAAGGGAAACAATTGTAGGCAAGCTCCGCCTAGAGGTTTGGATTCAAGTGTTCCTAAGAAAAACTGATTATATGCATTTCAAACTCGTCATGAGCAAGAGGGATCTCCCGATGTGGTTATTAGTATGTTGAAAGTTTTTCATTTTGATGTTTATGCTTTGCTTGATCCCAGTTCTACTTTGTCTTTTTTGACACCACATGTGGGTATGAGGTTTGATGTTCTTCCGGATGTGTTGATACACCATTTTTCTATCTCTACACCTATGGGTGAATCTACTGTAGCTAAGAGAGTCTATAGAAGTTTTCATGTCTCCTTATATTGCAGAGTCACTCATGCTGATCTTGTAGAGGTTGAATGTTAGATTTTGATCATATTCTAGGTATGGATTGGCTCGATTCTTTTTATTATTCTGTTGATTATAGAAATCGAGTAGTCAAGTTTAAATTTCCAAATGAACTTGTCCTTGAGTGGAAAAGGGGAAACTTTATTCCTAAGGGTTAGCTTGTTTCTTGTCTTAACACTAGAAAAATGATTTCTAAGGGTTTTGTTTGTCATCACGTTTGGGTTAGGGATATGGATTTCTAAATTCATGCTCTTGAGTCGATCCTCGTTGTAAATGAGTTTCTGGAAGTGTTTCCAATGATCTACATGGGTGTTCCTCTAGGAAGGGAAATAGACTTCGATATTGACCTTCACCCTGATACGCAACCTAATTCTATTCCTCCTACCATATGGCACCGACAAAACTTAAGGAACTGAAATAGAAATTGAAGGATTTGTTGGATAAGGTTTTCATTTGACCGAGTATCATAGGGTGCTCCAGTTTTGTTTATTCAAAATAAACATGGTTAACTTCATATGTGTATTGACTACTGGTAATTGAACAAGATTACCATTAAGAATAAGTATCCTCTTCCAAGGATAGATGATTTGTTTGATCAACTCCAAGGAGAAAGTTACTCTCTAAGATCAACCTTTGGTCAGACTATCACCAATTGAAGGTTAAGGAAGGTAACATTCAGAAGACGACTTTTCAAATTTGATATAGTCATTATGAGTGTTTGGTGTTTGGTTTGACTAATGCTCCGACCGCATTTATAGATTTGATGAATAGAGTGTTTTGAAAATATCTAGACATATTTGTGATTATGTTTATCGATGATATCTTGATTTACTCAAGGATTGAGGATGAGCACACATTTCATTTGAGGATTGTATTGCAAATCTTCAAGGACAAACAACTATTTACAAAGTTTAGTAAATGTAAGTTTTGGTTATGATCCGTGGCTTTTCTTGGTTACATTGTTTTCGGTAAAGGTATTGACGTAAATCCAAGAAGACAGATGTAGTTAAGAGTTGGCTTAGAACTCTATCCCCTTCAGATATTCAAAATATCTTGGGTTTCGCTGATTATTATAGAAGGTTTTTTGAAGGAATTTCTTTGATTGCCTCTCCATTTATGGCATAAACCCAAAATATAGTTATTTTTTATGGTTGAAAGAGTGTGAGAATAGTTTTTAAGAATTAAAAGATAGACTTACCTCCGCTCCGGTATTCGGAAGGGTATGATGGGTTTGTTGTTTATTGTGATACTTCAAGGATTTGACTAGGGTGTTTTATTATAAAAAATGCGAAGGTTATTGTTTATGCTTCACGACAACGCACAGTTCATGAAAATACCTATCCTACCCATGATTTGAAACTCGCATCGATTGTGTTTGCCATAAAGAAATGGAGGCATTACTTATATGGTGTTCATGTTGATATATTTACCGACCACAAAGGTATGAATATGTGTTCAACTAAAAGGATCTAAATTTTCTCCAAATGAGGTGGCTTTAGTTGCTAAAGGATAATGATATGAGTGTTCTCTATCACCCCGGTAAGGTGAATGTGGTGGCAAATGCTCTTCGTTAACTATCAATGGGTAGTGTTGCTCATGTTGAAGGTCATAAGAAGAAGTTAGTTCGTGATGTTCGTAGATAGGCCCGATTGGATGTTCGGTTGCTTGATTCCAATAAAGGTGGTATTATGGTTCAAAATCGACATTTGTGTCAAAAGTGAAACTAAGCAAGGTCTTGATCCGATTTTGGTTGAGTTGAAGGAAGTGGTACTTAAAAAGTATGTTGATGATTTCTCCTAAGAATGATATGGTGTGCTTCAATATCAAGGTTGGTTATTGATGAGTCCACAAATTGGACTCATTTAGGGCTATATTTTGATAGAATTAGTGTCCTCAAATGCATATTTTGTCTCAATATTTGATGAAAATCCTTAAGTTTCAGGTATTTGGAGTTTGAGGGAAAGCATGTACACTACTTAGCAAAAAGGAACAAAGGCAGCTGAAAGAACGAAGAAATGAAGATCTAAGAATTGTCAAACCCATTCGGCTAGTCACCAAAAGGTCTTACCTCGACTTTTGTTCCAGTGTGCTAATCCCTAAAGGAAAAGATCAAATCGGTGGTGAAATGGAGTATTCGATGTGTCGCTGAGTAGTTCCACGAAGCAGTACTATATCACCCAATGATCCAAAACACAACAATGCTGAAGAATAGAGCAAGACGACGATGAAACCTACCAAAGGGCGGATCACCGACTTAATCGGCAATCTTGACTTAAGGCGCCGAACGATCCGCTGCAGTACAGATTTTTGAAAACTATAAATACTCGTTAAGAGTTGTAGATTAACATCAGATTTTTAATATAGAATTTTTAACATAGAATTTTGAGCTCTAAGTTTGGAGAGGGTTTTGAAGAACTTGAAGATTCAAACGGTTTCAACTCCAAGAATTTGGACTTGGGTCTTGTGGATTCTTCACTCTTGGCTTGTTTTGAGACTTAAATCTTCATACCCATTTGAATGTAAAGTCATATTGGTATAAATTTCTATCTCTTTTACATGTCTAGCTAAACCCCAATTCTAGGGGTGTGATTTTGTGAATATGGGTTAGATTATCTATTGGGTCTTGCTTGTTGATGATTTATTTGTTGTTTAGATGTGATTTTGTTTAGTAGTTGTGGTGAAACTTAATGAAATTGTAGTTCCAAATAAGATTTCACCTTTGTGTTTTCGGCTTGCGAGAAAGAGAGGTCGTAAAACTAAGACTACTAAATTGATGACCGGTGGGATTGGGTCGACATGAGGTTCAGCTCGAAAGAGTGAACCCTAGTCCTTCTCCCACACACTCAGCTCAAGAGAGTGAGTGGGCTAAGGTGGAGGTTGTTCTTCATGCGGCAAGTAGGTGTCCAAGAGGAACCATTTGATTAGATGTAAGTTGCTCGAGAGCGAATTTACCCCCACTATAGTCTAGCCTAGTCACAAATATTCAACAGATTTATTATCAAAAGCATGTACCCAATAGTTTAGTTTTTCTCGTATTCATATCACATTACAAGAAACCTATCTCCATATTCGTATCTCTATTAATTTTTGTTGTTTTTGCTCTTTACTTGTTTACAAACCCCCCATTGATAATTGACGCTTGCGTCACCCCTTAGATTTAACATGTTTATATTCAAAAATATTTCTAGCTATGACTAATTAGAACTAAATTTTATTTTTCTATTAATTCTCAAGCCCACTCCCTTGGGACTCGACCCCAACCGTTGGTTGGGTTACTTTACTATTGTACGATCGTAGACACTTGCATTGGAAGTTGTGTCTTGATTATGAAAACATCAAAATGGTGCCACTGCTGGGGAGTGGTGTTACTTGAGAATTCTTAGTTTAGTAAAAAAAATGTGTTTTTCTTAGTAGTAGTTCTACTTACTTAATTTTTAGTTTTGTTTCTATTGTTTGTGTTGAAAACAGAAAGCATGTGGGCCACCAAGACAACATCGGAAATCTCAACGATGTCCAAGAGCCCAACATTAATAACCCCCATCTCATGGGAGATATTGGGGCCATCCGTTTACCTCCATCGAGGGAAATTCAGTTTTCCACATAACGAGCACTATGTTGCAACTCTTGCAACTAAAAGGACTTTTTAGTGGATTAGCTCATGAGGATCCTCACAAACATCTCCGAAAATTCGTGGATGTGTACGAACCATTCTCTTTCAAAAACATCACTCACGAGTGAGTTCGATTAAGGCTATTCCCTTTCTCATTGATGGGAGAGGCATTCAAGTGGCTGGCAGAGTTGCCTTGCGAATCCATCACTTCTTGGGAGGAATTCGTAACCGCATTTAATGTTAGATTCTTCCCTCCTTCGAAGATGATGATTCTTCGGGATAGTATTCAAAGTTTTAAGCGTTTGGAGGGTGAGCCAATCCATGAGACTTGGCTGGGATTTAAAAAGTTGGTGCTAAAATGCCCGACTCATGGTCTGTCAAACAATGTCTTGCTACATTACTTTTATCGAAGCCTGAATTCGGTAAACAAAGGTGTTGCTGATCAACTTTCACCTGGAGGCCTGATGCAGCAACCGTATGCAGTAGCAGCCCAACTCTTAGATGGTATGACGACCATCAATAAGGCATGGTACACTCGTGAAGACCAAGTCTCTCCTCTCACATTCAAGCTATCTAAGGAGCATATGGAAAAGATAATGAGAGAGACCAAAACATGGCAAAGATCATGACACAGCTTGACATTTTAACTAAAAATGTCATAGGGGCTGGTGCCCATGGTGTCAACGTTGTAGGGGCTAGATGTGAAAATCCTGAGGAGGCGAAATTTAAAGTCTTGTATAATGAGGAAGTGAACTTCCTAGCCAACCAAGGCGGTGGTTATCGTTCAAACTACCTAAGGCAAGGTGGTAAGCAAGGTTGGGCTAGAGATGAAGGATGGAAGGATCGTGAATGGAGAGATCAAAATCCTAATTGGAAGGATGGGGAGATGGACAGGTATGTGCCTCACCACGAGCGCCAAAAGCCAAAGAATTCGAAGGGTGGTAGGTCTGAGGATATGTTTGCTCATATCCTCAATAAAGTTGAAGGGTCAGACAAGATCTTGAAAGAGATGAAAGAGGATATGTCTACCCTTAGCCAAACTATTACCTCTCATTTTATATCAATCAAGCAGCTAGAGACCCAAATGGGTCAGATGTCGTCTCACCTAAATCCGAGACAAAAAAGAGGTTTACCTAGTGACACTATGGTCAACCCCAAAAATGAGGCTTGAAGGTGGACTTGCGTCGTGCCACGACGTTAACTAAGGCATTGTTTGGGAGGCAACCCAAAACTCTTTTTATTCTTTTAAGTTTGTTTTAAAAATAATGGTGTGTTCGTTATGCAGGCTATAGCATGGCAAGTGTTAAGATAGAAGGAGTTTAGCAAACAAAAAGTCTCATTCGGCGATTAGCCGAAGATGTCGGCGACCTTGATCCAGTCCGCCGTTAAGCTTAAGGCAACCTTAAGCTAGAACCTGTAAAACTCGATAAGCCCAAGAAATTATTGGTGAATCGCCAACCTATCCGGCAATTCTAATATTTACCACCATTTGGATTCCCAACATTGACTGGGAGTTTTGTAAAACTTGGCGAGGTAACTGATGATTCAGCGTGTCGCCTAATGATTCGACGAATGTCACCGAATGAGAGAAAATTGGACGGTCTTTAAAATCAAAGGTTAAATTGCTTAAACTCCTTAAAGCTCCCTCACTGTTCATTCTCAAACTCATACATGCACCTCTACTTTTATATCTCTATGTCTATATTGTACGTTAATTTTTGAGTTGTGCTCAAAGTTGGATTGCATTGCCGCCTAGTATCTCAATTGCATCTTACTCGGCACCAAAGGTTAGTTTCCAAGCCCTAAGCTTCTTGTATTGAAAGTTGTAATCAAATGAAATGGCAATACTTTGATGATGTGTGTTGGCCTCTCTAGTAGGATTAGAATATTTATTTGCCTGTTAAGTTCGCAAATTTTGCCCGTACTAAGTTAAATAGTTAATTCATGTTGGTTGCGATTTAAATTGGATGAAAAATCATGGGTTGTGCATGATTATCACTAGGTCTAAGCCTAATTTGAGTTGTGGATGTCTTAATTTTATTTTCAGGGGTTGCGGGGTTGAATTCGGGAAGTTGGGTCAAAAGCAGGCACGTTGGGTCATTTGGTGAGCTGGGTTGAGCTCTCCGAACCACTCAGCTGTTCGCCTAACATCCCCATCTCTCCTTTAATTTAATGCTAAATATGGTGTTGAATTTTGTAACTTTCGGTGAGAAGCATGATGCCGCCGAACGCATTCGGCGTCTCACCAAAGACTTCTAGTTTACCCTTTGTCTGCACCCTTGTATTCTATATGCACTGCACTCGGCGAACCACCTCAGTAGTTGTGTGTTTCACCAACTAGTTTGGTGAAGTGATTCTGTAATTGAACTGGCTTGCTTTTGTCTGAATACTTTTTAACTTTTTCTCAAAACTTTACAGAAATGGCTAGGACGAAAGTAGCTGGAACAGATATGCCACCCCGACAAACAAGAGTGAAAATTTACAAGAAAAATACAAAGGCAACAAATCCTCCCAAAACGGATAATAAGGGCAAGAAGCCCAGTGATAGCAAAGGAACAAATCCTCGAGACCCCACTATTCCCTCGTGGAGACATGGATTCTTCACATCCATCCACTCCTTTTTGGCGGCTCATGACTTAGACAATCTTAGTAAGTCAGCCGCCGCTGAATCTTCTGAAGAAGCTCCTAGGGCCATTATCAAATTCCAGGCCGACACATCGGCACTAATTCCCAAATAGATGGAGCGCTACATAGACAGGATTTTTCTTTACCTTCCTCTCTATCTTTCTTTAATTGACATTCTGGATATTTTGTTATTTGCATTTGAGGACAAATGGATTTTATTTGTGGTGGGGTGAGGCTCACCTTTTGTGTGCTATTTGTGACTCGTGTTTTTGTTTATATTTAGGTTTTGTGCTTAAATTGTGTTTATACACTATTGTTGTGGATGTTTGAGCTTATGGCTCCTATTATTTTAAATTGCAAAATGATTTTGACCCATCCAAAAAATTTTGCCACCTCTCATATGTTGAATGTGGTTGTTTTTTTACAAAATTTAAGTCTCTGTTCCGATCAATACCGATGACTTGAATAGTGCTCTCAATCGAACGAACATGAATGCGCAGTTACGATGAGGGCAAAATGAAGTTGCATAGACAATTTGTGAACTCTTTGCATCTCATTATGACTAGCCTAGTATCGAATTCAGTCTCTTGTGATGATCATTGCACACTAGCGAAAATGTGGAGTCTTGTTTGACTGTAGTTTCAATGCCTAGTGTGATGAGCTTACTTTGAACCATGCACGATAGATCCTAAAATTTGCCCCGTTGGTCCGATCGACTAAGTAAGGCTATCTCTTGATATGATATTAGACAACTTAAAAGAGTGTGAGCCAATTTGACAGATACCTCTTTTGTGACCAACCTTGTGAGTGTGTGAATCTCTCTTGAACACCCCTTGAGTCTTACCTTTCTTTGGAAGAAACTTGATGAAAAATAGACCTTTCTTTATCCATTACCCATAATCGTCATGAAGTTGTTGTTAGTTGAATAGCCAACTTAGGCCAAAAGCCTAAGTTGGAGGTGTGGTGAAAAGAGAAGGCAAATCAAGAGTGCAAGAAAGTCCCTCTTATCCATGGTTTTGAGAAAAAAATGGAACCCTTCCATATAAAAAAAAATTAAAAATTAAAAATAAAAAATAAAAGAAAATTGTGGAATAAAGTACAAAAGAAATGGGTTTCCAAACAATCTATGGAAAGTGAATAATAGGATGAATTATGAGCACTAAAGAGAATGATGAAGGAAAAGGAAAGGAAGTGTTGTGAGCACCACATTTCATGAGAATGAAAGTCACAAAGCCTAAATAACCATACTTTTGCACTCAACCCCCTTACAAGCCTTGAAAAGACCTTTTTGATCTTGAGTAAGCTGAAACAATTGTTGATCTAAGGGAGATGGTTAGGTTGCATGGAGTGCCTGTATCCATTATCTCCGATCATTGTACCCAATTCACTTCTCAATTTTGAAAGTCTTTCCAAAAGGGTCTTTGTACTCGTTTTAAGACTAGTACCAACTTTCATCCTCAAACTGATGGGCAAGCGTAGCGTAGTATCCAAACTAGGGGTGTACATGGCCGGGTTGGTTAGGGTTTTTCAAATATCAAACCAAACCATTTGTTTCAGATTTTTAAATCTCTAAACCAAACCAATAAAACTCGAGTGTTTCAACCTCGGGTTTTTTTAGATCTTTTGGAGTTTTTTGAATTTTCGAAACTTTTGGATATTTGGGTTTTTCGATAAAGTATTCATACAAACATATAATTTAGTTGTACTACAAATACTTCTTTAGTCCTATAAAATACAACTATTTAAGGTGTTTCTTAAGAAAATAATACGAAATGTGATATGATCAATGACACTAAAATATCCAACAAATAAATAATAATGAAATCGCATAAAACAAATATTGCAAATTAATAAGTCATAATGAAAATGAACTAAATCGTGCTAAAATAGGTTTAATAAATATTAGTTACATGACAAAATATTAAAGGAAATTCAAATCACATTATGTATTTTAATTGTCTAAACTATGTAAAACTAAAGAACAAATATTCAATATTATTGTCATTCTTAATGTTGAATTGATTTTCTTTTTTCATTAGTATTAATTTGATTTTGATTTAAGCTTATTATAATCACCAACATCTATGGACTATAATCTTTTGGACTATTAATAATTCTAACTTTCAAACATCAAATAATATATAAAAGATAAAAACTATGAAGAAGTATAAAATATATTTTAAAATTATATCAAAGTACATATTTTTACATATAAGATAAAATCTTAAAATTATATATATAATGTCGGGTTGGTTTGGTCTCGGGTTGATTTTTTTTAGTTAAAAACAAACCAGTGGTTTGGTTTGGTTTTCAGTTTGATTTTGTACACCCCTAATCCAAAATTTGGAAGATATGTTGAGAGCTTGTGTGATTGACTCAAGGGTAATTTGGATGATCATTTGCCCTTGATTGAGTTTGTTTACAATAATAGCTATCATTCAAGCATTGGTATGGCTCCATTTGAGGCTCTTTATGGTAGGAGGTGTATATCTCCCATAGGTTGGTTTGAAGTACGTGAGGTTGCTTTAATAGGTCCTTAATTAGTACATGAGGCTATGAAAAAAGTTTGGCTTATTAGAGAAAGTATGAAAACGGCTCAAAGTAGATTAAATTCCTATGTCGATATTAGATGGAGGGACCTTGAGTTTGCTATAAATGATTAGGTCTACTTGAATATTACACCCATGAAGGGTGTAATGAGGTTTTGACAGAAATGGAAGCTTAGTCCCCCTTATGTGGGACCATATCAAATTTTGAGCCATATTGGTAAAGATTCTTATGAACTTGATTTGTTTAATGACTTAGCAATAGTGCATTCGATTTTCCATGTATCATTGTTGAGAAATGTGTTGATGATCTGACATCTATTATATCATTGAAGAGTCTTGGTATAAAGGAGAGTCTTTCTTATGAAGAGGTTTCGATAGAGATTTTTGATTGGCAAGTTATGAAATTGAAAAATAAGGAAATTGTATCAGTAAAGGTCATATGGAGGAATCAAAGGGATGAGGGTGCTACTTGGGAGGCCGAGGCCGATATGATATTTCATTATCTCCATCTATTTCCCTTCGATCTTATTCTAGCTTGAGCTATTTAGCTTCTCATGGTTCATCCTTTTTGGTTTCATGTGCCTTAGTTGTTCTCATGTTTCTTCATGCATGCACACTCATGAGAACTTAATTTTTGATTAAATGAGGTAAGTTGATTGATTCCTTCATGATTATGTGCATTGAGTATGATATGCTTGTGTGCCTTACAAAATGTTGCCTTGAATATGTTTTATATTTGAGTTGATGTTCCTCCATGATTATGTGTTGTTGATTAAGTTTCATTCTCGTTAGGTTGTTACATTTCCTCCCCTACTCACATTGTGTTGCCTTGAGTCTCATTCGAGGAGGAATAGTGTAGAATGAAAGCTAGCTAGTATATATGTAAGTGTATTTTGCTAATTTTATTTAATTTATGATTTTTATATATATTATACATGTAAATTTGCATACATATGTCATCAGACGGTGACAGTGATAGGCATCACGAGCATCTTAGAGTTAGCCATACTAAACAGGCTAAGAAGAAGAAGTCTAGGAGACCGATAGATCCTGAGGATATTGCAGGATCTATTTCTTCTGCGCCAGAGCGCATCAGCCATGATACTTATTTATTTGTTGTTCCATTTGGTACGGCGGATCCTCGGCAATATTATCCTATACACCATCGACCAGTCGGTGTTTCATCTACTTCACAGGCATTGCCTTCACGATGCTACAAGGACCTACCTTTACAAGTTATTCGTCAAGCACGACCCTTATCGGGGGTACTCAATCTCTCACAGGTACATCTCCTCAGTTATCTGCCATGAGGCTTGGAGATTCTAGCAGCAAGCAGTCAGATGCTATGGCTAGTATGCCTCCATTGACTCAGCGTTTTGTCCATCTTGATGTATCACCCTCGTCTACAGTTACACCTAGTGCTACACCACATGATATGATGTCTACTCTAACTCTTGACCAGAAGGACAGACTTGGTAGAGTTATGATTGAGCCGGATGGATCAACATAAGTTTGTTTTGTTATCTATTTGTTAGTTTATTTTATTTATTTCTTATACTTTAATATATTATTCATGAACTAACATATTTATTATGTGTTTTTCAGGTGGCATCCTGCAAAGGATGTTGCCCGGGCTTTAAAAGACTGCATTAGAAGACTCCATACACATGCTTATCACTCTTGGAGCGAGATTCCAAATAGTATACGCCAGGCGATGTTTAATAACTTTAAGGTATATATTTTTTAGTTAAGTTTAGTATACTTTACTTTTTTTACTATCGATCTAATTAACGTTATTCAATTTTTTTTTTCAGACTATGTGTACTTGGGAGTCGAGGTACAATTTCGTCATTAGGACCACATTTGAGAGGAAGGCATTCGCCAGACTATCTAGCTGACTAAAGAAAGTTTGGGATAGTGGTGAACGTCCCGATTAGATGTTGCCTCATGTTTTTGATGAATTGGGTCAGTATTGGAACACAGACAAGTTTAAGGCAATATCAGATGAAGCCAAAAAGGCTAGAGGCAGTCTTAAAGGTGGCTCGTTGCACACCGGAGGTGCAAAGACGGTTGGAACAATTGCACGAGAGATGGTAAGTTCTTATTCAAACTTTTAAATAAATAATTAGTTGATTCATATATATCGTTATAAATTTCAGTTTTTATTTATAGGAAATAGAATTAGGATGCACTCTCATTGAACCAGAGGTTTTCAAGAAGACTCGTGTCAAGAAGAAAGAAATTAAGTCAGATCCGGATGTGTGGGTGGAGGAAAGGGCCGAACGAACTGTTGTAAGTTATTTAATATGACTAATATATATTAATAGTGAATATATTTATGATATATAAATATATTGATGTCAATTTTTATATTTAATATGCAGAATGACTTTCATCAGTACGTCGTTGAGAATCTAGATAGTTCGGTCCAATTGACACCTGAATTGTCCACCCAGATTTGGAACGAAAACGTGGTAGGGGGCACACAAGGGTAGATGCTACGGTCTAGGCTCTCAAAATGATGTTAGACAACTCCAGTCAGGCATAGAAGGTATTGGATCATCACGTCAAGCCGAGGCACTTGACGGTGTTCAAATTGCTACTATGTCGCATCAAATAGCTTAACTTACAGCGGCACTAGCAGAGTTGGAGCGGAGAAGAGTAGCTGAACAAGAAAACATGAGTGAGACAGTTCAGCAAATCAAAGAACAAGTGATGAACCTCGCTCGTCGACCTACTACTTCGGCTCCCGATGACACCGACGACGAGAGTGATGAGGATGATTATGTAGATCTCACTCCCTAGTTAAAATCTCTGGACATTTATGAACTTTTTGAAATAAATTTTGAAAGACTTTATAATTCTTTAATTTATGATTCAAATACTTTTGAATATTATTTTAACTTTGTTGTTTTATGTTTTGTTTAGATTGTTTATAATTGTGTGTGTTGATTGGGCTGAATAGTGTAGAATTGAATTGTATTTGCAGGTGGGCAGCAGAAACTGCAGCTTTTGCTGTCAAAAATATTGCAGAAAAAGCAACGGACAGCGTAGTTTAGTCCGTCGCTTTTCTGGGTTTTAATTTTTTTAAAAACCCATAAAAGCGACTGACAGCGTGGTTTAGTCCGTCGCTTTTCTGGGTTTTAATTTTTTCAAAAACCCAGAAAAGCGACGGATAGTGTGGTTTTATCCTTCGCTTTTCTTGGATTTTCAAAAATAAAAATTCCAAAAAAACAATGGACTACGTCGCCTTTTAGAAATTTTTAAAAAATTAAAATTAAAATAAAGCGACGGAGTCCATCGCTTTTGTTAAAAAATATTTTTTAAAAAATAGTCAAAAAGTGACGTAGTCCATCGCTTTTTAGCGACGCAGTCCGTCACTTTTTGAAAAGCGTCATGCAAAAAAGCGATGGAGGTGACTACGTCGCTTTTTCGTTGATTTTGACTAAAAAAGCGACGCAGTCCGTCGCTTTTGGCCATCGTTTTTCGTCAGTTTTTTAGTAGTGTATACTGGCAAAGTGCATATTGAAGCCATTTGTTTGGGAACAACCATTTTGAAAATGAGAAGTCAAAAAGGAAAAGTAGAATAAGGAGCTGCAACTGATCCTAGACCTATTATGTAGTATTGTTGTTTTAGAACACAAAATTAGACCTAATAGATGCACTCATAATCATTGAACCAATGAAACATTATACCTGCTGATTATCCTTTGTATAGGCGTGACCTGACTCTTCATAAGGCACTTGAAAAATTCAATGTTTGGTCCTGCACTTTATCAACTGTCATATTGGTAATCCCGGCCAGATGTAAGTGAAGTTGCATTAGACATAAAGTTTTGAGATATAGTAAGTTTATTAAAATATTTTTTATTTGACATTTGAAAGTAAACATTCCAAATATGTTGAGAAAAGCAAAAACATAAAGAGCTATTTGGCTTTTGTTCTTCAATATAATGACATAAAGATGGATAACATAAAAAGACGTGAAAAAGAAGTAAAGAAAATTTATATGTCAGATTCGAATAATTATAAAAAATGTTTCAAATACGTGCAACCAAATATTAAAGTATTTTCTTTTATACTAAACACATCCTTAGTAGAATCAGTAAATATATATATTGGGGATGTTTTTTTAGTAATGTCTAATGGCCTCTCTGTCGGAAATTTCCTGAAGTGTTTTAAGGTTAACTTTTTAAGGAAGGTAAAAGAACAAATAACAGAAGAAAACAACACCCACAACTCCCAACAACAAACTCAACCCTCCCATTATGAAAAAAGGTGAAAATATCACTTAAGAGAAAAAAAAAAAAAAAAGAGCTAGTCGGGAATACGAGTTCAAATATTAATGTTATAGGCAGAATGGTAATTATATTGATAAAGCAAGTGGCACCATGTATGCCCTTAAGGAGACACATCTCAGTTTGCCTGTCAATTGGATCATTTAAAAATTATTTTACGAACAATTACATGTTTGCATTTGATAATCATTTGTCTTTGTTCCTTGCATAGAAAATCATCAAACTATTAACAACTCTTACTTGCAAACACATTTGATGATCTTCATAAGGGAAATTATCAGTTTCACTCCCCATAGCATCTTCCATTCCTGTCAATAAGACCTACATGAATATAATCTAGCTAAGCCAAATACAAACTCAACACTGACGGAGGAACAGGCAAGGACATTGGACCAGGTACGCGATGATCATTTATTATATTCTAACATCATTGATGATTGTAGGTCGATGATGCAGCTCCTAGGAACAACAACACCAACACATGTGTATAGGGAGCAGAATAAAATTGCAGACGCGCCAGCTAATGAGGGCAAGAACAAAGGAAACCATGACAATGATGTCTTTTTGGAAGTTCCACTGATGTGCGACATTGAAACTCTACAGATAGACATTGAGTAAAAAAAAATCATGCCATGTGGGTTAACAATAGAATTAAAATGAAGAAGCCATACCTCCTCATCTGATAGAGCAAACTTGATGTTGCATTTGATTGAACAAATAATTGAGTCAACTAAAGATTCGATGAATCAACCATAGATAGTTGTTGTGTATTGATTGTGTCACAAATAGTGCAGCATAGTTTGTTCTCTGACTTGGTCAGAGAACTTCTTTATCTTAGTTTTCATTTATTTAGGAAGTTGGTTATTAGTATCCTTTATTTTTGGAGTCTGTTGCAGAATTATAGAAGCACGTTAGTCTCATGAAAATAATTAGTTCAGATTTTTTAGGAACATTTTTAGTATTTAAATCCTCTGCATTTTACATTTATTGTAGAGAGTTGTTTTAAGATCATTAAGTAATAAACTCTTCTTCTTACTGAGTTGTTCTCTAATTTCTGGTGCTCAGTTTTTGTTACATGGTATCAAAGTTTGGTCTTTGATTTAATTACTTAATGAACATGAATGGTGGAAGTAACGTCTCTCAAGTCTCTATAGAAAAGCTTGTTGGTAACAATTATAGTTACTGGAGATTATGCATGGAAGCTTTTCTACAAGGGCAGGATTTGTGGGATTTAATATCTGGTGATGAAGCTGTAATTCCAGATGATACGCCACAGAATGCTGAGCTGCGGAGAAAGTGGAAAATAAGGTGTGGCAAGGCCTTATTTGCTTTACGAACATCAATAAGCAAAGAATACATTGAGCATGTGTGAGATGTGAAATCGCCGAAGCAAGTGTGGGAGACACTTGAGAGGTTGTTCACTCAAAATAACACAATGCGGCTACAGTACTTGGAGAATGAACTTGCTGGGATGACTCAAGGTAATTTTTCAGTTTTAGAATATTTTCTGAAAGTTAAAACCTTGTGTTCTGAAATTTCAGAATTGGATGCGGAAGAGCCAGTGAGTGATGCTCGTTTGCGTCGTTATCTTATTCGTGGATTGCGGAAAGAATTCATGCCCTTTATTTCTTCAATACAAGGGTGGGCAACTCAACCTTCTATCGTTGATCTGGAAAATCTACTTTCAAATCAAGAAGCTTTGGTGAAACAAATGGCCAGCAACAACAAGTAGTCTCTCTCCCAAATGGAGGATGTTCTCTACACCAAAGACAAATCAAAAGGTGATAATAAACAATATAAAGTGGAGGGGCAGGCCAAAGGAAATTCAAAAGGTTGTTATAGGTGCGGAAAGCCGGGCCATATAAAGCGAGATTGTCGTGTGAAGGTGGTATGTAATCGGTGTAGAAAACCTAGTCATATCCAACGAAATTGTCGTGTCAATCTTTCAGGAGCAGAAGCTAATGTTGCACATGAAAGTAGTGAATTTGAACAACCAAAATGGAGCATTGCTTATCTATTGAAGTAGTTAATCATTCAAATAAGCAAAAAGCAGATACAGATAATAATGCTTTCATAAACTACGACAAAGAATGGATTGTTGATTCTGGTTGCTCCCATCATGCAACAGGCAATGATGCCTTACTCTCTGATGTTCACTCGCACTATGGAAAAAGAGTCATTGTGACAGCTGATAACTCTTTTCATCAAGTATTGAAAGAAGGAAACTTCAATGTCAAAGTTGGTATTTCAAATGATGAAGATATGTTACTTAAAGATGTTTACTATGTTCCAGGCTTAAAGAAAAATCTTGCCTCAGTTTCTCAATTGGTGGACTCTGGGAGGTATGTTCTTTTTGGTCCGAATAATGTACAAATTCTTTCAAATGTCAAGAATATTGCAGCTGATGTTTTATTTACTGGTAAAAGGAAAGAATCATTGTATGTATTATCTGCAAGTGATGTATATGTTAAAAGGATAGGCCAAAATGATAGTGCAGCACTTTGGCACGCTCGGCTAGGACATATTGGCTACCAATTACTACAGAAAATTTCTACTTCAAAGCTTCTTGAAGGAGTTCCCGTCTTCAAGGAAATTCGACATAAAGTGCTTTGTGCTGGCTGCCAATACGGCAAATCTCACCTCCTCCCTTTTCCAAATTCAACAAATAGAGCTTCTACGGCGTTACAGTTGATCCATTCAGATCTCTTGGGACCAACAAGAACTCCTAGTTATACTGGTTTTTACTATTTGTTGGTTTTCGTGGATGACTTTTCTCGTTTTTGTTGGGTGTATTTCCTTAAACACAAAAGCGAAGTTTTTCCAAAGTTTATTCTTTTTAAACAACAGGTGGAGAAGGAATTTAACTTGCAGATAAAGTATCTACAAACAGATAATGGTGGGGAGTATATGTCTGATTCTTTCATTGAATATTGCAACAAACATGGAATTCAGCGCCAAATGACATGTCCGCAAACACCACAACAGAACGGGGTTGCTGAGCGCAAGTTGGCACATCTTATGACCATGAGTTTTTCATGGCTACATGCAAAGAATCTTCCACGAGAGCTTTGGGCAGCAGCAGTTCAGACTGCAAGTCATGTTATAAACCGCTTACCCCCATGGCCAGGCACAGAATCTTCACCATTTGAAGCTTTATATACTAGTAAACCCAACGTGAGTTATTTTGGAGTTTTTGGCTCAGTTTGTTATGTTCATATTTCAAAAAATGAACGAACGAAACTTGATCCAAAGGCAAGAAAATGTCTTTTTGTTGGCTATGACTCTCATAGGAAAGGATGGAGATGCATGGATCCACAAACAAAGAAGGTTCTTGTTTCTCATGATGTCATATTTGATGAAGTATCATTCGAACATGTTGATGCAAATAATAACAGCAGCAAAATTGATCTTGCACCTTTATTTGGTGATGATGCATCAAGTGAAAAGGGAAGTAACATTCTTGTTTCGGAGGGAAACTCTCAACAAGGAGGGAATTCTGAAGTTGCGGTTCGGATGTCAACTAGGCAAAGAAGACAACCTGAATATTTAGCTGATTATGAAGTACAGTTGAATCATTGTTCTGTTTTGTCTTGTTTTGCTATGGCAGATTTTTTTGAAGGAGAGCCAAAATCCTACATAGAAGCTAAAGGTGTTCCTGAGTGGGAAGAAGCAATGAAGGAAGAGATATTGGCTTTAAACAAGAATTGCACATGGGAGCTTGTTTCGAAGCCAATAGATGTTGAATTAGTCACTTGTAAATAGGTTTATAAGTTGAAGAAGAGGGTTGATGGCAGTATTGACAGGTATAAAGCTCGTTTGGTTGCTCGTGGTTTTTCTCAACAATATGGCTTAGATTATGAAGATACTTTCAGCCCTGTTGCTAAAATGGTGACAAATCGAACACTCATATCTTTGGCTGCATCCAATTGCAGGAAAATGAGGCAACTAGATGTGAAAAATGCATTTCTTTATGGGGAGTTGGATAGTGATATTTTTATGGAACAACCAGAAGGTTTTATCTCCAGCAAATTTCCAAATCATGTTTTGTAACGCCCCTAAATGTTAATAAGAATTTTTATATTGATTTACCGTTATTAAACTATTTCAATATGTTCTACTCTCTGGTTGGGAACTTGAAATGTGGTGATAAGTACTAGTTGCTTAGTATATATTGGATTGTAATTTAAGGAATTTTATGGGGGTGTTTCCATACTAATCTAACTAAAATTATGAATATTTTTTTTATAAGAGGTGAAGGATAGATAGATATAGGGTTATGTGTGCATTGTGGGCAGCCCACAACACTATTTGGGCAGCCCTCAAAGCTTTAAAAGTGATGTTTATCACTTGTTGGCCATATATTTTAACTCCCCTTTGATTAATTTCGGTTCTTTATAGAAAAAATAAAAACCTTAGAAACTTGGCTTAACATTTTGTTCATCCAAATCACAAGAAAAACCTTGGTCTTTTGACTGAAACTCAAGATACAAATCGCCTTGTTTGGTAAGTGCTGAAAATCTGTTTCTGAACTAGGTAGTGTTTGGTAAATTGTGTATATCTTGTGATCTAGAAATCCGTTTTGGGTGAATAAATATGTTTTGGAAAGCTGATTCATATATCTACAACTCTTATGTTTATTTGAAAGTCTGATTTAGCTTTTATGGATGTGAAAACTGGGACGCAACACAAGACAAGTTATATCCAGATTTCTCTGTTGTTGTAGCTGAGCAGGTTGTGTTACGTTTAGAATATCTCAGTATATAGAACTCCGTTTTGGGTGCATAAATATGATTTGGAAAGCTGTTTCATATATATACAACTCTTATGTTTATGTGAAAGTCTAATTTAGCTGCTATAGATGTGAAAAATGGGACGCAACACAGGACAAGTGTTGTCCAGATTTCGGGTTTAGAATTCCGGTAGGAACCACTGTTAGTGTATTGATGATATCGTTTTGTACAAAATGTATTTTTCAGTGATTCTTGTTGCGTTGGAATCTTAAGAGATGTATCTACAACTTTAATGAAGGTTACAAAATCTATTTTTGCTGGTTTCCTGTTCAAATTTAAGCTGCAATATGGGGTTCTAAACTGGCCAGAATCACTGTTTTGAGAACAGAATTGTGTCTGTGTGGGCTGAGCTATGATGATAATCCTATTTTATTTCGATATTATTGAGATATTAGAAATTAAAGAAGTTATTTAATTGCATTTTTAAGGTTGTACAGACTTGTGAACAAGTTGAGGAACCTGATACGTTGGTTGGTTTCTGGTTTGAGCTTGCGGAGTTTATTGGACTAGTGCTACGCTAAAGTATTGAGGTTTGTGTATAAACTTGTACTTGAACTCTTGTGATGGCTGGTTTAAATGAAATTTGATCTTGATACCTCAGCTACCTCTTGTTACTTTGCATTGTCATGTTGGTATGATGCTTGTGTAACTCGCCCACTTGTACGGATTGTTTGATCACTTGGCACTCTTGTTGGGACTATTTCCTTCTTGTGGCTGCGGCTTTGTCACTATTGGCAGGCCTCTTGATTCAGATCATTTGTCATCTTGACTCTGGATTTGTAGTTCGCCTTAGGAATGGAAGTTATACATTTTAAGTACGAACTAGAAAGCCATTTTTAATAGGGTTCTTGGTCTTCTTGATACAGGGCTTTGGTCCTTCTTAATACAGGGCTTTAGTCCTTCTTGATACAGGGCAGCGACCCTTCTTGATACTTGCTTGTGCCGAGTGTGACAACATGAAGTATATATGGGGCAAGCCTTGCTATTGAAATTCTTGGAAAAGAGTGCTATGAGCTTCTTGATATTTGTATCTTTGAATATCGAATTTGATACTTGTTATCTATTGCTACTTGATTTATTTATTATATTTCAAGTATGATGCTCATTGACTTGGAAAAGGTGGCTTGATGAATTTTGAGGTTTTCGACCCTATAGTTTTTACACCACTAAGTTTTATGCTTAGCGATAGTTGTTTCTATCGTAGGGGCTGATCGAGAGGAGTGATGAAGATGGCCATGGGAGATGGAAATTTTGAGAACTTAAAAGAAGATCACATTTGCATATAGGCATATATATTTTGTATAAATTTTGGTACTTATATACGATCTATATGATGTATATATTTGCATTCGATTTTGAAGCCTTACCGTATCATGTTCATGGGTTGTAATCTAAGTATGGCTATGTGTTTGGTGTATTTGGGGTGTGTAAGCCCAAGTTTTGTAATATGTTACATGTCCTACTTGTTTGTAATGATTGTATAAAGCATGAACCCAACTAGTTTGGGTACTCGAAAGTGGATACTTTTTATTATCATTAATTACTTGCATGAGGGATATATAAAAAAATATATTTTTATATCTTGTAATTTATGTGCATACGGTAAATGGAAAGGGGTCACTACAAGTTTGGTATCAAAGCCTAGGTTTGTGGTTCTAGGACTTTAGCTGTAAAGTACTTGTATACTTATTCGTTTCGGAGACAAAAGTTATGTGGATTATTTGTTCACTTGCATGGTTCATAATATTTTTTATCGCATGTAAAGTGCACGTGCATCATATACATGTCCATAATGCAATGTGATCTTCCCTTTTGAAGGAATTAAATTATGGCCTCTTCTGCTGACTAACCTTTGGAAGCTGCTCGTGAAGGTTCTGGTGCCTCGGTTTCCCAACTTAATGCACTTGAAGAGGTTGGAGAACCATTATCAGATTATTATATTCCCCACACTAATGAGTCTGAAGTGGGAAACCAACAGGGTGCCAGAGATGGTTCACGTCCTCACTTGAGTCGGGGTACTCATGCTATAAATCCTCCTTTTCAACAAATGACTGAATTATTCCACCACATGGCAGAAGCGATCCATGATCCTAATGCGCTTAACTTTGAGAAAATGAGGAAAATGGGTGGAGTGGAATTTGAAGGCACCGTTGATCCCACGGATGCTGAACAATGGCTGGAGCGCATGGAAAGGGTATTTGAGCAGTTAGAGTGTTCAAATGCTGCTAAATTCAAGTATGGTATTTCACTCCTACAAAAGGATGCTTATGATTGGTGGGTAAGTGTTCTGAATGCCAAGGTAAAACCTCCTGTTCATACTTGGGATGATTTTCTTAGGGAATTTCGTATGAAGTATGTCCCACCTGCTTATTGTGATGCAAAGAGAAAAGAGTTTTTGAATTTAAGGCAACGAGGCATGTCTATTGCTGAGTATCAACAGAAGTTCCTACGGCTCTCTCGTTATGCTGGAGATATTATTAAAGAAGAAAAAGAGAAGTGTAGAAAATTTGAAGATGGTTTAAATGATTCCATTCGGAAGAATGTGGCAATCTTGCAACATGAGAACTTTTGTAAGTTAGTGTCTGCTCCTTTTACTTGGGAACGACTTGATAAAGAAGGAAATGAAAATAAAGTTCGAAAGCCGAGATCAGATTTTAGAGGTCCATCCAAAAGGGGAAGGTTTGATGATTCTAAAGCTGGTAGTGTTAACAGGCCACCTCAGCAAAAGCAAAGCAGATCGGAATTTTCTACAGCTAGCACTCCAAATTATGGCCAAGGTAGGTCTCGTGTCCCCACTTGTCCATAATGTGGAAAAAATCATTATGGTACTTGCAGGAGAGCTTCTGGTGGATGTTTCAATTGTGGGAGTTTTGATCACAAAGTGAAGGATTGTACTAATCCTAAAAATGCTCTTTCCTTGAGAACTGAAGGCTCAGTTCAGAAGCCTTATATTAATCCTCCTCGAACTCATGAAGGTTCAAGACCTAAAAATACACAAGCAACAGGTGCAAGTGGAGCGAATAAATCTAGTGGATCACGGGCTATTGCACACACTTATGCTATGAGGCAGAGGGAGGATCAAGATGGGCAAGACGTGGTTGTCGGTAAATTTCACTTATTTGGCTTATGTGTGTTTACATTGTTTGATCCCGGTTCTACACATTCTTATCTTTGTTGATCACTTGCTCTTCCTGAAAATGTGAAATCTGTGAGACTTGATTTTGATGTGTTGGTTGAAAGTCCTTTGGGTTATCAGGTTGTGTGTAACCGAGTTTATCAAAATTGTCCCTTCATGATTCAAAATCTAGTCTTTCCTGCTGATTTGATTGAAATGCCCTTCAAGGATTTTGATGTTATTATCAGGATGGATTGGCTTTATAAATATCATGCAGTTGTAGATTGTAGGTCTAAGCAGGTGACTTTTAAAGATCCTACATTTTCACACATCATTGTACAAGGTGAAAGATCATTGACAGCTAGTATTATCTCGGCGACCTTGGCAAGAAAATTGATGCGTCAAGGTTGTGAGGCATACCTTGCTCACATAGTTGATTCACGGGTAGAGAGTCCTGGTATCAAGGACATCCCTGCTGTGCGTGATTTTCTAGAAGTCTTTCCAGAAAATCTTCCGGGATTGCCCCCGGAAAGAGAGGTTGAATTTCCTATCGAGCTTATTCCTGGATCTGCCCCTATTTCTATTACTCCTTATAGAATGGCTCCGGCAGAATTAAGAGAATTGAAATCTCAATTACAAGAACTTCTTGAGAAGGGTTTTATTCGACCTAGTGTTTCTCCTTGGGGAGCCCCGGTGTTATTTGTAAAGAAGAAAGATGGCACTCTCAGACTTTGTATTGACTACAGACAATTGAACTGAATCACAATTAAAAATAAATATCCACTACCAAGGATCGATGATTTATTTGACCAACTGAAGGGTGCTAAAGTATTCTCGAAGATTGATTTAAGATCTGGATATCACCAACTGTGTGTTAGAGAGAAGGATATTCCTAAAACTGCTTTTAGAACTCGGTATGGTCATTATGAATTTTTGGTGATGCCATTCGGGTTGACAAATGCTCCTGCGGTATTTATGGATCTAATGAATCGAGTATTCAAGCCTTATCTTGATCAGTTTGTGGTTGTTTTTATAGATGATATTTTAATATTTTCCAGAAGTAATGAAGATCATGATAAACACCTCCGGATTATTTTGCAAATTTTGAAAGAGAAAGAACTTTATGCTAAACTTTCCAAGTGTGAATTTTGGCTTGATGAAGTGAAGTTTTTGGGACATGTTGTATCGGCCGAAGGCGTCAAGGTGGATCCTAGTAAGATACAAGCAGTCGTTGAGTGGAGACCTCCCAAAAGTCAAACCGAAGTAAGAAGTTTCTTGGGCTTAGCAGGCTATTACAAAAGATTTGTGAAAGGCTTTTCTATTATCGCCTCTCCATTGACTAAGCTATTGCAGAAGGAAGTGAAGTGTACTTGGAATAACAAATGCCAAGAAAGCTTTGAAACTCTCAAATCCTTGTTGATTCAGGCACCTATACTTACTGTACCTACTGAAGGGAAGGAGTATGTAGTATATAGCGATGCTTCTCACAATGGTCTCGGATGTGTTTTGATGCAAGACGGGAAGGTTATTTCTTATGCTTCTCGAAAATTAAAACCGCATGAATTGAATTATCCTACTCATGATCTTGAGCTTGCTGCAGTAGTGTTTTCTTTAAAAATATGGCGGCATTATTTGTATGGAGAGAAATGTCATATATTCACTGATCATAAAAGCTTAAAGTACTTGGGTACTCAGAAGGAGCTGAACCTTCGACAGCGTAGATGGCTTGAACTCATTAAGGATTATGACTGCACAATTGATTATCATCCAGGCAAAGCTAATGTGGTTGCAGATGCCTTAAGTAGAAAATCCTTCGCAAGTATTTCGCTAAGGCCTTTGCCCTTGCTTCTTGAGTTGAGAGCCATGAATGTTTGCTTGACACTTGATTCAAAGGGTTCAGTTTTCGCTAGGTTGCAAGTAAAGCCAATATTACTTGAACAGGTGAGAGAAGCACAAAAGTTGGATGAGAAACTTGTCAAAGTGGCCCGAGAAGTTCAAAACGGGGAAAAAATTGATTTTACATTATCAGAGGATGGTGTCTTATTTTATCAAGATAGACTTTGTGTCTCTAATGATGACAATTTGAAGAAAGAGATACTGAATGAAGCACATACCTCATCATATGCAATGCATCCTGGGGGTACAAAGATGTACCAAACCATCAAAGCAAATTATTGGTGGAATGGTATGAAGAAAGACATTGCGGAGTTCGTTTCTAAATGTTTGGTTTGTCAACAAGTAAAGGCAGAACATCAGGTTCCAGTTGGGTTGCTACAACCCTTGTTGATACCGGAATGGAAATGGGAAAGAATAACTATGGACTTTGTTTCTGGACTTCCTCGCACCCAAAGAAATCATGATGCAATATGGGTGATTGTGGATAGGCTGACCAAGAGTGCGCACTTCTTAGCAATTAGGAAGGATTACTCACTTGAGTGATTAGCTGAATTGTACATTAATGAGATTGTAAGACTACATGGGATCCCTATGTCTATTGTATCTGACCGAGATCTAAGATTTACATCTAGATTTTGGAGAAACTTGCAGGAAGCGCTGGGTACTAAGCTGAAATTTAGCACTTCATTTCATCCTCAGACAGACGGTCAGTCGGAAAGGGTGATACAAGTTTTGGAGGATATGCTTCGAGCTTGCATTATAGAGTTTGAGGGTAGTTGGGACAAACATTTGGCTTTGATTGAATTTGCTTATAATAACAGTTACCAATCGAGTATTGGAATGCCTCCCTATGAAGCTTTGTATGGAAGAAAATGTCGGACCCCTCTTTGTTGGAGTGAAGTTGGTGGCAGGAAACTCATTGGTCCTGAAATTGTGCAACAAACAGAGGACAAGGTAAAAATTATCAAGGATCGTCTAAAGATTGCTTCGGATAGACAAAAGTCGTATGCTGATCTTAAAAGACGTGACATTGAATATCAAGTGGGAGATAAAGTATTTTTAAAGGTGTCTCCATGGAAAAAGATTATGAGATTTGGCAGAAAAGGGAAGCTTAGTCCTCGATTTATTGGGCCGTATGAGATACTTGAAAGGGTTGGACCGGTTGCATATAAATTGGCTTTGCCACCTGAGTTAGACAAGATACATAATGTCTTCCATGTTTCTATGCTCAGAAGATACCGTTCTGATCTATCTCATGTTATCCCAGTTGAATCTATTGAGGTTAATCCTAACTTGACGTATAATGAAGAACCTATACTGATTCAAGCTCGGGAAGTGAAGCAACTTAGGAAAAAGAAAATCCCCTTAGTAAAGGTACTTTGGTGGAACCACTCAGGAAAAGAAGCTACCTGGGAAAGAGAAGAAGATATGAGGACCCAATATCCACACTTGTTTCAGGACTAAGGTAAGATAAATTTCGAGACGAAATTTCTTTAACGGGGAGAGAGTTGTAACGCCCCTAAATGTTAATAAGAATTTTTATATTGATTTACCGTTATTAAACTATTTCAATATGTTCTATTCTCTGGTTGGGAACTTGAAATGTGGTGATAAGTACTAGTTGCTTAGTATATATTGGATTGTAATTTAAGGAATTTTATGGGGGTGTTTCCATACTAATCTAAATAAAATTATGAATATTTTTTTTATAAGAGGTGAAGGATAGATAGATATAGGGTTATGTGTGCATTGTGGGCAGCCCACAACACTATTTGGGCAGCCCACAAAGCTTTAAAAGTGATGTTTATCACTTGTTGGCCATATATTTTAACTCCCCTTTGATTAATTTCGGTTCTTTTTAGAAAAAATAAAAACCTTAGAAACTTGGCTTAACATTTTGTTCATCCAAATCACAAGAAAAACCTTGGTCTTTTGGCTGAAACTCAAGATACAAATCGCCTTGTTTGGTAAGTGCTGAAAATCTGTTTCTGAACTAGGCAGTGTTTGGTAAATTGTGTATATCTTGTGATCTAGAAATCCGTTTTGGGTGAATAAATATGTTTTGGAAAGCTGATTCATATATCTACAACTCTTATGTTTATTTGAAAGTCTGATTTAGCTTTTATGGATGTGAAAACTGGGACGCAACACAGGACAAGTTATATCCAGATTTCTCTGTTGTTGTAGCTGAGCAGGTTGTGTTACGTTTAGAATATCTCAGTATATAGAACTCCGTTTTGGGTGCATAAATATGATTTGGAAAGCTGGTTCATATATATACAACTCTTATGTTTATGTGAAAGTCTAATTTAGCTGTTATAGATGTGAAAAATGGGACGCAACACAGGACAAGTGTTGTCCAGATTTCGGGTTTAGAATTCCGGTAGGAACCACTGTTAGTGTATTGATGATATCGTTTTGTACAAAATATATTTTTCAGTGATTCTTGTTGCGTTGGAATCTTAAGAGATGTATCTACAACTTTAATGAAGGTTACAAAATCTATTTTTGCTGGTTTCCTGTTCAAATTTAAGCTGCAATATGGGGTTCTAAACTGGCCAGAATCACTGTTTTGAGAACAGAATTGTGTCTGTGTGGGCTGAGCTATGATGATAATCCTATTTTATTTCGATATTATTGAGATATTAGGAATTAAAGAAGTTATTTAATTGCATTTTTAAGGTAGTATAGACTTGTGAACAAGTTGAGGAACCTGATACATTGGTTGGTTTCCGGTTTGAGCTTGCGGAGTTTATTGGACTAGTGCTACGCTAAAGTATTGAGGTTTGTGTATAAACTTGTACTTGAACTCTTGTGATGGCTGGTTTAAATGAAATTTGATCTTAATACCTCAGCTACCTCTTGTTACTTTGCATTGTCATGTTGGTATGATGCTTGTGTAACTCGCCCACTTGTACGGATTGTTTGATCACTTGGCACTCTTGTTGGGACTATTTCCTTCTTGTGGCTGCGGTTTTGTCACTATTGGCAGGCCTCTTGATTCAGATCATTTGCCATCTTGACTCTGGATTTGTAGTTCGCCTTAGGAATGGAAGTTATCCATTTTAAGTACGAACTAGAAAGCCATTTTTAATATGGTTCTTGGTCTTCTTGATATAGGGCTTCGGTCCTTCTTGATACAGGGCTTTGGTCCTTCTTGATACAGGGCAGCGACCCTTCTTGATACTTGCTTGTGCCGGGTGTGACAACATGAAGTATATATGGGGCAAGCCTTGCTATTGAAATTCTTGGAAAAGAGTGCTATGAGCTTCTTGATATTTGTATCTTTGAATATCGAATTTGATATTTGTTATCTATTGCTACTTGATTTATTTATTATATTTCAAGTATGATGCTCATTGACTTGGAAAAGGTGGCTTGATGAATTTTGAGGTTTTCGACCCTATAGTTTTTACACCACTAAGTTTTATGCTTAGCAATAGTTGTTTCTATCGTAGGGGCTGATCGAGAGGAGTGATGAAGATGGCCATGGGAGATGGAAATTTTGAGAACTTAAAAGAAGATCACATTTGCATATAGGCATATATATTTTGTATAAATTTTGGTACTTATATACGATCTATATGATGTATATATTTGCATTCGATTTTGAAGCCTTACCGTATCATGTTCATGGGTTGTAATCTAAGTATGGCTATGTGTTTGGTGTATTTGGGGTGTGTAAGCCCAAGTTTTGTAATATGTTACATGTCCTACTTGTTTGTAATGATTGTATAAAGCATGAACCCAACTAGTTTGGGTACTCGAAAGTGGATACTTTTTATTATCATTAATTACTTGCATGAGGGATATATAAAAAAATATATTTTTATATCTTGTAATTTATGTGCATACGGTAAATGGAAAGGGGTCACTACATGTTTGTCGTCTCAAGAAGGCTTTATACGGTTTAAAGCAAGCCCCACGTGCTTGGTTTGGTAAGATTGCTCAATATCTTAATTTTTTCGGTTTCAAGTCCTCTGATGTAGATCCTAGTTTATTTATCAAGAAAACTCCTACAATGTGCACTATGCTGCTTCTTTATGTGGATGATATGATTATTACTGGTGACAATAGTAGTGAAATAAATCATCTTCAAGAAGAGCTATCCATTCGTTTTGCAATGAAGAGTTTGGGAGAAGCTACTTGTTTTCTTGGATTGGAGGTTGAAAATTCAAATGGTTATTTTGTCTCTCAGAAAAGTTATGCTGCAAATTTATTAGATCGGTTTCGTATGGGGAAGTCAAACGCTATGACAACTCCTATGGATTCTGGACTGAAGTTAACCAAAGAAGAAGGAAAAATCCTTGAAGATGCTACATTATTTCGACAGCTTGTTGGTAGCTTAATTTATTTAACTATCACAAGACCATATATTGCATATTTTGTAGGGGTCATTTCTTAGTTTATGGACAATCCATATGAGGGACATTTTAATGCTGCAAAGAGGATTCTTCGCTATGTGAAAGGCACTCAAAATTTTGGTTTAATGTACAAGCAACATGTTCCATTCTTCTTCAGTGGTTTTGTTGATGTAGATTGGGCTGGTAATGTGACTGATAGGCGCTCTACAACAGGTTATATTTTCAATTCAGGGTCAGCAGCAATCTCATGGTACAGTAAAAAGCAGACAACGGTGGCTCTTTCAACTTGTGAAGCTGAGTATGTTGCAGCCACTATGGCCACTCAAGAATGTCTTTAGCTTAAAAGACTTATCCAAGAAATGGTTTCTGATTTCAACTATTCAGTCCCCATTTATTGTGATAATGAAAGTGCTATTAAACTTGCAAAAAATCCGGTGTTTCATGCCCGCACAAAACACATAGAGACTCACTACCATTTTGTATGTGAGAAAGTGTTGACTCAAGACATTGATTTGTTGAAGATATGAACTGAAGAGCAAGTTGTTGATATCCTCACAAAAGCACTTCCTAAAGCTAAATTTGAACTTCTTCGTTCGGCTCTTGGTGTTGTTAACTCTAAGCTTGCACTAAGGGGGAGTGTCACAAATAGTGCAGCTTAGTTTGTTCTCTGACTTAGTCAGAGAACTTCTTTATCTTAGTTTTCATTTATTTAGGAAGTTGGTTATTAGCATCCTTTATTTTTGGAGTCTGTTGCAGAATTATAGAAGCACGTTAGTGCTCATGAAAATAATTAGTTCAGATTTTTTAGGAACATTTTTAGTATTTAAATCCTCTGCATTTTACATTTATTGTAGAGAGTTGTTTTAAGATCATTAAGTAATAAACTCTTCTTCTTACTGAGTTGTTCTCTAATTTCTGGTGCTCAGTTTTTGTTACAGATTGCTGGTATTATTTTATACACCTTCATCACAGTGAACAAATTAGCATAACTATTATTCCAGTAAAGTGCTTTGTAATGAAAATTTTTGAAGAAGAAAAAAAAGTTATCAATTTGGCAGAACTGAAGCCAAGTAGGGCTCTGGAATTGTGTTGTAATAGCTTCAGCAAAGAGCAAGCAACCTTGTATCTTTGGTTTACTAACTCTTTGTCAAACTTTCTGAGCACCCTACGGCGTTACATTGGTTTTGAGTCCTTAGCCCAAACGAAAGCTCAAATCACCAGAACTAAAAAATTTCTCACCCTCGTCAAATTCATTCCTCAATTTTATCCTCAACTTTGTGTTGTACCTTCTCAAAGTATTTTGCTGGATTCTCAGCACATTGCAATATAGTCAAGAGAGCGAACTCAAAAAGTCTCGAAGTTTTCACTCTATACAGACTGTAACATGAGCAATCCATTGGTTAACTACAATTTGAAATATGAATAAGTTTTCCAATTGAAGTTGGCTTAGGTTTTTTAATTGCGTCGAATACATGTTGTGATAAGCAGAACTAACAACAGCCAAGTGTACCCTGCTTTTTTTTAGTGAATTCATATAAAATTCTTCTCATTAGTTCCCAGCTTTGAAAAGAGCTATTAAAGTTAAAGCGGAGAAGGATATTTATTTACAATTGTAGTATTTCTCAGCATTCATATATATATATATATATATATATTAGATGCAATTGTTTGTTTGAACTTAGAAAGAATGCTAAGAAAATGTTTGTGAAATTTGTCTCGTCATTTTCAATTGTTGTACAGGAGATTAGGCATTTATAAAGGAAGCTACTAACGTATTATTATCTCATAATCACTATAGTTGTTTCTACCATATTATTACTTGTACACTTGCTTAAGCACAAATAACTGATCATTATTGTGAAAGTACCTGACCAGTTGAAGAATCGAATTCCTATTTCAGTTGCATGCAATGATTTCTTGTAAATAGCACAGCCTCTGCTTGTGCCTCCGTCGTCCAAGATTTACAACGCTTCAACAGAACAATTTATATTGACATGGGAAAAAAATCATTTATTGAAACTAAAAACTAAAGAAGAAAAAATTCAAGAGATTCCCAAAAAAGACCCACAAAATTGCTTGGGAAAAATTGTTCAAAAATACCACCGTAAAGTATGCTCACCTGAGATGGGTCGGAGGTATAAACTCCGCTGACCACCATGGTGCAAATGAGAACAAGAGAAGAGGACAGAACAAACGTTTGGAGGTGGAGGTCTTTAGCGGTGGCGTTAGGATTGGAGGAAAGATAAGGGATCAGGTGTATATTATTTTTTTTTTAATTATTCTTTTGTTTCCTTGTTTTTGTTTCATCTTTTGAAAAATCAAACTTAATTCATCTCTAAGATGTTTTTATGAGTAAGATGTTGGGTTTGAGTTCCAATGCACTATAATGATGATTAAGGCAAAATAATGTGTTTGGTAAAAAAATTGATGAAACTTATTTTTTATGATTAGATATGCATATTCTTCTTTTTATTTCTCTTGAAGGGATACTTTTACAATGAATATAACCCTTCCATTTATAGGGGAAAATTGACTTGATTCCTAAATTTTCTCTAAAAGATAGACATTGACAGTATTTATAAGATTTATAGCTTTTTTGTTCTTTCGTTTTTGTTTCATCTCTATAAAATCAAACTTAATTCCTATCTCCTTTGAATTCCTCGTCTCCTCAACGTTTATTTTTTACGAATAGAATCGTCATTTTTTCTTTTCCATTCAGTTTTATTTAGTTCTAGTTTTGACTTGACAACGAATATTAGAAAATAAAGAAGATTTTTAAATATTGTGATCTTAAATAAAAAATATGTCAAATGTACCAAAAATATCTTTTAATCTTGCGATTTTAAATATATCATGTAAAAAGATGAAATTAAAAATTGCTAAAAAAATATTATTTTCAAAATATAGGAAAATAGGACAACAAATGGAAATGGAGGGATTTAATTCTTCTATGATGTCCTTTGAATGTGAAGTAATTAAGGTGGGCATTATAAAATCTCATTCACAGTGTATTCAGAACAATAGAGGAACCACCATTGTTGAACCCCAATCAAGCATTCTCTTATTCATTCACTCACTATAACTTATGGTATGTTCCTCTATTATGCAAGTAGTGTTTCTTGTTTATGTGTTGGAACAATAAATTAGTAGCATGCTTGATAATTTTATCTGACAGCCCTCTATTTGTGTGAATATGAGTTCGATTTGAAATTAGGGTGTATGTATTCCCCCAATTGGGAGTAAATGGGTGAATGCTCTTTATGTATGTGTATTCATGGTAGATTACCTCAATGTAATGTCTTGTAATTTTGATTGGGAGTCTAGTCTAAGTAGCTCAGTCTTACGTATTGAATGGATTGGTCGTATTATGGATTGGATGAAGTCATTCTTTAGGAAAAATTCATCATTACTTTGATTTCTTGATATTCTTGTTGATCTGAGTATGAATTACATTTCATTGTGCTTTGTGAGTGAAGTTCATATCTTGTTGGATTTTAAAATATCTGAATGGAAAATGAAGAGTTGCGACTTACAAAGAGTTGCTTTAATGAAAAATTGAGATTTTTATAAGGAGTTGTATTTTTATGAAAAGTTGTGATATTTATGATAAGACACAATAAGCACATGTTCACACTACTTTTTATTGTCTATAAATAGTGAGATTTCCTTTCATTTTAAAAAGGGAAAAGGGTCGAAAATGCCCTTAAGGCATTGGAAATGACTCAAAAATGTCTTTTTCTCATCTATTGGATCAAAAATGCCCTTCCATCCACCTATTTGGATCAAAAATGTCCTTAGAGTTAAATTTAAGCCTAAAATTACCCTTACCTTTAACAGAAACTAATATGACAAATATATATTTTTTAATTAAATATGTGGAATTATTTTTTGGTCCACATATAATTAGACCCACTTTCATTCCCAATCATACCCATCAATCCAAACCCATTTCTAAAAGACAACTCTTTCTACCTTCATCTTCATCTTCCTTCTATAAAATTATTTGGCAGATTAATAAAATACTATCAAATTCTTTTGGTATTCTTGGATCTTTGAAAAAAGGTTATAAAAATTTCTATATATCATCATTCTCTAGAAAAAAAATTTAATTTACCAACTAATTTTGTGGTAGTGAAGATAAGTGCAATTTAATTTGTACACCAAAACGTATCAAAAGAATGAATGATTTATTGAGATGGGAACAAAAAAAATCCTTCATTCAATCTCCCATGGAAGCAAGACACGATTCTACTTTTCATCGAATCGAGCTATGTTTATTACATTTCAAGAAAACTGAAGCTTCTAACAGTAGAGGAGTTCAATCTCCAATTAGCTCATGAAAGACTTCAAAAATTTCTGAGAAATGCTTGGAACATCATGTTCTTTTACTGATTGTTTTGATATTATTTTATTAATCCTCCAAATAATTTTGTAGAAGAAAGATGAAGAAAGTGGGAGAAATGGGTTTGGGATTGGGTTAATGGGTATGAATGATTGTGAATGAAAGTGGGTCTAATTATATGTGGACCAATAAAATAATTCCACATATTTAATTAAAAAATATATATTTGCCACATCAGCTTTTGTTAAAGGTAAGAGTAGTATTAGGCTTAAATTTAACTCTATGGGCATTTTTGATCCAAATAGATGGATGAAAGGGCATTTTTGTTCCAATAGATGGAAGAAGGGCATTTTTTAGCCAAATCCAATACCTTAAGGGCACTTTTGACCCTTTTCCCTTTTAAAAATAACCAATTTTCTGGACTTCTTCTACTACTAAATCTAGTATTTTAAGTCTACTAAATTGCCATTGAATGGTTCGCTGACACCGTGGTTATAGGTACCGATACACCGATGAGTAAGATCATTATATTCTGAGAGGATATATTCCATTAACCTCGGGTACTTGAGGGAATATTTTCCTTAAGGATAAATTGTGCATTCAGTGGGCTCAATTTTCTTTTTGAGAAAATGTTTTTGTATATTATTTCTAATATGTTTCTGATTCTATTTTCTCTATTGGTTTTAATTTTCTAGTTTTTAAAATATTCTTTAAACTTTGTTCTTTCTTACCAAGTTTTTTAAAGTTTTTGTTCTAAATATCTTGGGAATACATGATCAACAACAATCTTAAGGAAATTATTATATTGTTGGTATTTTTGTATTCTACTAATTGAGGGAAACAGAGTAGCAGATAGTTGCACTACTAGTCCAAAATTTGATGCCCATTTAGCAAGGACAAAGTAATAATGTACAAGAAGAATTGGTGGTATTCCGGTGGAAGATTACACTAGATAACCTTCTTATTATTTGTCTAAGGAGGAAAATTGTTTCTAAAAGTTAATTATTTTGATATTTATCATGTGTGTCTTTGAAAAAAGATCTACAAATCATAAATTCTTTAATGAATTTTCTTGACAAATAGTGTTGTTTTTAAAATTCTTTAGTTTGCAGAATGGGATATACATATTTTAGTTTAATATGATATTATGTCAAACTATTGAAACATTTAAGTGATACAAAATGTTTTAGTTGAAAAGCTATTTGAAAAGAACATCATATCTTTGTGATTTTCTAATTCTGATTTTTGGAGACTAAAGTCTCTTGATTTTCTACTCCTTTGATTTGAAGAATATGAAAACATCACCGGAATAGTTAGACTGTGCATTTGGTTTGAAGAATACATAAAAACTTCGTCAAAAATATTAAGGCTTTTTAACAAGAGAAATAGTGTTGTACTTTTGGCTTTGGATATTAAAACCTCTTGGTTTTCTGTTGTCTAAATTCGAAACTGATTTGAAGTCATAAACATTTCATTAGCATTCAAAGTTCATTTAGTTTATGTTTTGAAGAATATAAAAATTTAATCACTAAGTAGAAAAGTTATAATAAGTTATAGTCTTTATTTTTAATATTCTAAATACTAAGTAGTATGCCTAATTGTGATAGAAAGAAAAAAAAAAAAAACTAGTGACATAAAGTTAGTGATTTTGTGTTTGCAATATTTGTCTCTATGGAATGATATTTGACATTTTATAAACATGGTCAAGGAAAGTTGAAGCACTACAATTCTTTTGTAAAATATTATTTTCAAATGAGGTTTTATGTTGTCAATGACATTTTGATAGTATAAATTTTAAAGCATGAAAAACAAATATGTGAAAAATTATTTTCAAATAGTTGAAAGTAGACTTAGTGTCTAATTTAAATTTGGAGCACAAGATATGAAATTTAATGACATTCTTGTATTATGTTAGACCCACAAAATTCTTAGAGTATATTTGATATTGTGGTCATTGAGTTTCTATTTTACTAGTACATGGTATGACTAGTACGAAACTATCAAATTATATATATATACTTGTTCGAAATAGTTGTATTCTTTTATGAAAGAGCGTCACTTAAAATGTTGTAATTTTTCATGAAAAGATATGTCTATTAAAATATAACTATTTGTATAGATATGAAAATTGGTGAAAAGTGATATGTCATGTTTGTGTTGTTAAAGAAGAATTTGGGTCATATGCTCTTTTTGGACCCAATGAAACTATGTTCATGTGTAACTATGCAATAACCATTCTTCTACAAAGGATATCTGGCAAGGTACAGACTGTTGGGTTATGAAGGTGATTAGAGAGTCATGCAAAAACTTACAATTGCAAATCATAGACATGATAAATCAGATAACAAATAAAAACATATTAAAGATATATTATTAATATGGTTTGGTCAAGCGACCTACATATTGAAAACTAATACTAAAAAAACATAAATATGAGTAGGAAAAAATCTCCCCATAAACAATTTTTTTTATTGACTACATTGTGGATGTTCTTATGTGTTTTTGATATGAGAAGAGAGATCTTCAATTTATAGATCTCCTAACTTTTTTTCTAAGGAAAGAATAAACCAAATATGAAAGAAAATTAATATTTTCCTTTCAGGAAAAGTTAAAACATCTATGATAATGTTTTGCCTTTTTCATTTAGGAAAAAAAAATAAACTTCAAATAAGGTAAGAAAATCAGGGCAAAACCCAAATAAATCTCCCTTTTTGGCTCGATTTCTTGACAAAACTTGCTCTATCTTCTTCACATGCATGATATCTTTGCTCTTCATATAGTCTTGATCACTGTTGCTTGTCATGGTTAAAAACAAGATTTAAAATATATGGGTTAAAAATGGTTTAAAAATATTTCATTTTTATTTTTAAAAATGGCAGCAACAGGAATGTTGAAAATATGGGTTCAATCTCTTCTCCACGTGTAGATGGACAAAAATCTTCATTATGATCAAATTTGTTGCAAATTGATTTGAAACTACTTGAACCTTTTTTCAATCATGTTGAACCATTGGATTATTGAACCATGTGCTCTGATACCACTTGTTGGATTATGAAGGTGATTAGGGCGTTATGTGGAAGCTTACAATTGCAAATCATAGACATGATAAATCAGATAACAAATAAAAATATATTAAAGATATATTATTAATATGATTTGGTCAAGCGACCTACATATTGAAAACTAATACTAAGAAAAAACATAAATATGTGTAGGAAAAAAACTCCTCATAAACAAAAGTCTTTATTGACTACATTGTGGATGTTCTTATGTGTTTTTGATATGAGAAGAGAGATCTTTAATTTATAGATCTCCAAACTTTTTCTCTAAGGAAAGACCAAATATAAAAGAAAATTAATATTTTCCTTTCAAGAAAAGTTAAAACATTTATGGTAATATTTTGTCTTTTTCATTTAGGAAAAAAATAAATAAACTTCAAATAAGGTAATAAAATCAGGGCTAAACCCTAACACAGACTCTAAGCAATTTTTGTTTCTGACAAAGTTATAAAAAGTAAAGAGCAAAATATTTGTGAAAAAAAGTTATCTCACTATCACGACCTAAGTATATACACCAGTCAAGACGCGGTACCTAGGACAATGAATGATCCTAGGCTAACCTTTGATTTAAGGCATATCATATGAACTATTACGAAAACTGAAACATGTGCTTAATAAAGAATTCAATACACTCTATGAGACTACATTATTAATGTCTGAATAAAGTTTCTACTACTTTAGAATGAAAGTATAAGTTTTTCAGGATATGGCCACCAACTACCTCAAAACAAAGACAACATAAGAAAAAAAGTTGAAAGTCTAAAACAGCAGAGTCTCCAAATAAGGAGGGTTCATCAGAAGCTAACTAAGAGTGTTGCAACTTCACTAGCCACAAATCTGAGTGTGAATATCCAAATCTACATCATAAAAGAATGCAGCGCAGAGAAATGTATGCGTCGGCAAGTAGAATGTATTGAGTAAGTAAGGGAGGACAATATCATAATCATTTAAAGAACCATGAAAAATATAGTGAAAATAATTTCCAAGATCATATGTATAGTAAAAGGGTTGAAGAGTAAACAATTGGAATCCATGATCAAGTGTCATAAAAATCTCTTTTCAAAGGTACATATACATATAGTTGAGTCCTTTTCGGTATTCTTTCATAATCATGTACATAAAATAACATACTTAAAATGAACCATAGACAAAAAATCATATTATGAAATTTGCATGGTTTGGGAGTTTCTTATAACCGACATACACCATGTGAGCTTATGATGTCCAATAGCTAACCCAGTTGGGAGGGATGTCCTATACCTTGCCAGAAATAAAACCATATCATATCAATGTGGATCCACTAATATGAGCCTCTTAGGGCCAGAAGGTCAACCGATAAAGCGGTGAAACATACTCCTACGTTGGCGCATAGTTATGTGACTTCTCATAGGTATGAAAACCACTTATCATCTTAAGCTCAAAAGTCATATCTTAAAATAACATGTATTTAGGTTGTAATTCATATCATACTTGTTTTCATGCTTGAAATCCATAAGAGTTTGAATGACCAAAAAAATCATTTTAAATCGGTACCATAAGGTTTCAAAATTAAAGTGAAACAATGAAAATAAGAGTTTCTGAAGAAAATTATAATTTCATAAAAAGTCCAAGCTTTGCTTCTAACAATCTTGTCAAACTATTGAGGATCAAAATACTTTAGGCATGAGAGAGAATGAATACTCTCATTGAAGCCTTACATACCTTAGTAGGGAAGTTTGATGGAGAATTTTGAAAGATGAACCCTAACCTTGATGTTTCTTAAGTTCTTGAGCGTAGAATTTTAGGAGTGAACATGAGTGTTTAATTATGAGAAACTAATTTTCTACACATTTAGGGTTATTTAGATGACTCTCTAATGGTTTTGGGACAAAAATACCCTATAGAAAGTAAATAATAAGAGCTAGAAGTCGGAATTTTATTCCAACGGACAGTGAGGTCCGTATTCACTCCGTATCGCGGAGCCATCGCGAAACTTCTTCTATGTTAGAGCATCTCTAATAAATCAGTCATAATTTTTTACTTCAAACTTGGACTAATGCAAATTTGGAGGCATTGGAAAGAGAACTAATTATCTTTAATTTGATTGTTTATAAGTCACCAAACTCTTACTATTCTAAGAGATATGGTTGTTTAAAGTTTACCCTTATATGGACTCATCAGAAAACTTAGCCGATAGAAATGCTTTGAATTCGGCCTGGTGTTAGAGGTCTCTTACAACCCGAAATCACTTCTGATACGCTTTATATATTTGTTAAAGAACCTAAAAATACATGAAAAAGTAGGACACCACCCGTTTGAATTTTATATACTTACAACGAACGATTCAGATTCTAAGAGTAGAGTTGCGAGGTGTTACACTCATGGAGGGTCTTTTCAAACTCAATATTTCTATTTTTTCTTACTTTCTTAAGTCAAACTATTCTTGACATGAACGGTTGAGACATGTCAATTACAAAATCTTGTGAAAACTGATCATGTTAAGCATTCTTATAAGTTTGTTGACAGGAACTTTAATCCCTTAGAGTTGATTCACATTGACATTTGTGATATGAAGTTCACACCATTTTGTGGTGGAAAAAAGTATTTGATAACTTTTACTGACAATTAAACTATATATTGTTATGTCTATTTACTGAATGGTAAGGATGAAGCAATATAAACATTTTGGCAATATAGATTGGAAGTTGAAAAAAAAAAGAGAATAAGAAGTGATATGAATGGAGAGTATGAATCTTCTTTTGCAGAAATATGTTTGAAAAATATAATTATCCATTAAATTACACTCAAACTCACCTCAATCTAACGAAATTGCATAAAGGAAAAACCAAACTTTGAGGAAATATTGAGTGTTTTACTTATAAGTTCAGGTTTATTACAAAACTTGTATGGGGAAGCTATCCTTACATCAAAAGGAAATAACTAAAAGTTTTTTCTGTTGAGAAAGGAAGCAACAAAGAATTTTGTTTGTTCAAAGCACAGTCTATTCCATATAAGAAATGGAAAGGAAGGATATTCAACTTACAATACTTCAAAGTATGGGGATGTCTAGTCAAAGTCCAAGTTCATATCTCCAAAAGGATCAAAATAGAGCCTAAGACTATGGACTATAAACTAGACTTGAGTTGTCTAGTGAAGGGTCTAAAAAACCTTGAAAAGAACCAAAGGAGAATGTATTTAATAAATAGATTTAGAGACGTAATAAATGTCAAATGACATCTACTTCCTTCAAATCTAATTTTGTAAATTTCTTCTTGAAAATAAGTCTCGTGTATTTAAAGAAGTTATGTCTTCTGCGAATTCATCATTTTGAAAAGAAGTGATCAATAGTAAGATTGATTTAACTTGAGCAATCATACTTGGAAGCTGATTGATCTTCCTCTTTGCAGTAAATAACCTTCAACTCCATCAAATAAATATGGAAACAACTTTCTTAATTGGAGAATTGGAGGAAGAAAAATTTACATGGAACAACCCGCATTTTTGTGGTTTCTGGTAAAGAAAAGAAAGTGTGCGAACTTGTTAAGTCACTTTATGGATCGACACAAGCAATCAAACAATGTCATGCGAAAATTTGACCAAACCATATTGGCAAATGGATTTAAGAATAATGTAAGTGATAAATGTGTTTACATTAAAGACACTCCAAATCACAAGGTCATTGTTTATTTTATATTGATGATATATATGTTGATCATCAGTAGAGACACTAATGGCGTAAATGTTACTAAACATATGCTAGAAAGCAACTTCTTGGAGTTGATGATGCGATCTTAGGTATAGGAATCTTTAGAACTCCATAATGTTTAGCATTGTCACAATCTCATTACTTTGAAAAGGTACTTGACTAGTTCAAATATTTAAATTTCAATACCGTCAAGACTCTTAAATGTGAGTTTTGCACTAAATGAATGAAGAAGAAAGTGACTCACAATTGAATTATGTTAGAGTATTAGAAAGTATGATGTATATCATGAAGTGTACGCAATTAGATATAGCATATGCTCTAAGTTAACTGAGCCGGTTCACGAGTAATCCTAATCAAACTCATTGGATGGAAATGAACAAAATTTTGGTGTATTTAAAGCATACTTAAAACTATGCCTCACATTATAACAAATATCCAACAGTATTGAAAGGATATAATGATGCAAATTGGATCACCATATCAAATGAAGTAAAATCCATGAGTGAATATGTATCTACTCTTGGTGGAGGAATAGTCTCTTTGAAATATTCCAAACAGATATACATCACTAGCTCCACAATGATCTCTGAGCTTATTGCTCTAGATAAGGCCAGTGAATAAGTTGAAAGACTCCGAATTTTCTTGATAGCTATTTTTTTTGGACTAAATCTTTGGCATCAGTATGCATACACTTTGATAGTCAAGATGCAATAGGTAGGGCATAGAGCATGATGTATGACGGAAAGTCTCTTCATATAAGAGGTAGACATAATAGCATTAAAAAACTACTCTCTAGTGGAATTATTACAATTGACTATGTAAAGTCTAGAGATAATGTGTCGGATCCACTAACAAAAGGCCTAGCTAGAGAGGCAATTGAAAGATCATGTAAAGGAATGGACTTAAGGCTTAGGAAAAGTCATCATGGCAGTAACTCTACCCAGCAGACTGGAGATCCTAAGAGTTAGGTTCAAGGAGAAAACAAAGTTGTAACTAATAGTTCGACATTGTCAAATAACTCATTCCATTCTTGTGATGAAGAAAATGTTTAGAAAAAAAAAATATTAAGGCTTTTTAATGAGCTAATAAAGCATAAAGTTTTTTAATAATTTTTAATTTTGGCAGATTTGATCAAATAGTGTATATACGCGATGACAAAGTTAGAAATCACCTATGTGAGTGTGATTACAGCCGCTTCGAAGAGTATGATTGAAAAAAGCTCATTTCTCTATACACACATGAAACCAGGAGGTGTTCATGGCTGAAATAAGTAAATGATTGATTGTGTGACATGTGGTTGTCTAGGTATACACCAAAGCTTGACAGTTCAAAGATATCAAATTTACCGATTGACCTAGTATATATGACATATGTTTACTATGAAAAGTTTAACGGGAAACCTGCTTATCCAGATGCAATTTGTTCTTGCTTGTAAATTATACACAGTTGTCCGTTTCTTTGTCTTAGAGTCATTCCCCATTCATGTGGGGGATTGTTGGGTTTTAAAAGGCGTGAATGGAAAATAAAGAGTTGTGAGTTTTATGAAGAGTTGTGACTTTAATGAAAAGTTGCAACTTTTATGAAGAGTTGCGACATTTATGAAAAGTTGTGACTTTAATGAAAAGTTGTGACCTTTCTGATTAGGCACAATAAGCACATATTCACGTTACCCTTTGTTGCCTATAAATAGAGGGATGTCCTCTCATTTTAAAAACAATCAATTTATGAACTTTTTATTCTACTACTAAATCTAGTGTTCTAAGTGTACTTTAGTACCGTTGTATAGTTCATTGATACCGTGGGTATAGGTACCGATATACCGGTGAGTAAAATAGTTCTAATCTGGGAGGATATATTCCATTAATCTTGGGTACTTGAGGGAATAATTTTCTTAAGTACACACTGTGTATTTAGTGGGCTCGATTTTCTTTTTGAGAAAAATATTTTATAGATTATTTCTAATATGTTTCTAATTCTGTTTTTTCTACTCATTTTAATTTTCTAGATTTGAAAATACTCTTTCAACTTTGTTTTTTCTTACCAAGTTCTTCAAAGTTTTTGTTGTAACTAACTTAGGAATATAGGATCAACAACAATAATGTGTGGTGAGACTATTGGTTATGAATAAGGGTTGATTATACCTTCTGATTATTTGTTCTTAATTGTATGTATGAATTGACATTTCTCGATGATTGATGGGTATCATCATTCTTAAGGTATGTCGTTGAATTTGCTTAATAAAGCTTCATTGATCTTTTGGGAAGTCTGAGTATCCTTTAGGTTCTATAATAGGTTTAATTTTCGGCCTAAGTAATATGAGCCATGTTTATCGCCCAGTTACTCAATGCTTGGAATATGCGTGTTGTAGGTGCCATGAATGTGAAGGCATGGGATTATGTCCTCACTACATTTCGTGAGTCTTCATCTGTGAAATTTAGGTGAGAATGTAGGGGAGATGAGTTGTTGCTAATTATATGTTTCTAGCATGTGTTGGACACGGACATTATAGGTCTCCGCCTGCAAGCTGCATGTCCCTCGCAAATATTGTCTATTCCATGTTTTCATTAAAACTTTTCTTGATATTTCTTGAATTAGTTTCTTAAAATATCTATGGCCAAGAATTATGATTTTCATTAGTCATTCATAATTGTATGAAGGAATTTGAGTTGGAAAGAATGACATTCTTAGAGAAAAACTTACCTTGAAGAAGAATCTTGAAAAAGATTGAAAGAACCTTGAATGGAGTCTTCTACTTTGATTTTCCTTAGGGTTTGAGATAGAAGAGAATGATGAATTAAGTGATGAAAATCTTATTGTTTTGAGTCTTAAATTAGTCAAGAAATTTGTTTAGGGTTTTCTTAGAGTTAAAAAGACAAAAACAACCTTTTTTAATGTTTCCTTGTCGGCTAATTCGTCACTACAATGTATCAGGTTATTAAAATGGTCATAACTTTTTACTCAAAACTCGGATTATTGCGAAATTGGTGAGGTTTGAAAGTAGATTCAAATACCTTTAATTTGATAGGTTATGGGCCACATAACTCTTTATATTCTAAGAGATATGACCGTTTAAAGTTGACCAAGTAAAATCTTATGCCAAAACTTAATCAGTAAGGAAACTTTCAACTCAACTTTGTGCTAGGAGTTTTTAGTGACCTTAATTGATATCCAAAATCATTCCCACACTAAAGAATTTACCTTTACACATATGGGCAATTTAAGAATCACCCGATATGACCCTACAAGTAAATGAAGAATAATTCAAGTGTTGACTAAGAAATTTTTGGGGTGTTACATCTGACATATGTTAACTATGAAAAGTTCAACGGGAAACCTACTTATTTAGATGCAATTAGCTTTTTGTAACGACCCGCTAGGTCATTTTTAGAGTTAGGACTATTTTGACTCTTCCCGTAAAAATTTTAAATGGAAAACTTGAACTATTCAATAACTACAATTATTTAGTTAGTTGGTAAAATTTTAAATAATAAATTTTAGTAGGTGGTCAATGGGGTAGGTCCATAATTTATGTAAGACCCTATACCATTTAGCTCATACTTATTAAAATAATTAGTGAAATTTGTGTACATAATTTTTTTAGAAAAAAAAAAAAAGATGCGATAACCTACCTGCGGATGAGAAGACTGCATTCAGGCAAGTCTTCCAACTTTGAGTTCTTCGTAATGGGATTTAAGGTACTGGGTGTTCTATTAATGTGTGCTGTACGTAAGTTCAAAAAGAAAGTTAGAGGAAATTTTCAATATGGTGACAATTTTAAGTGGGAACTAATTGAATAATGATTGCAAATTTTTGGGTAAGCATGATAGTGAATAGATAATGCAATTAAGCATTATAGTGTAAATTGTATATGATTGGATGATATTAGTAATAGTATGTATTGCTGGAATTGGGTTGAACAGAAGGGATAAGTTAATTGGGTGTAGTTGTTGTTCAATGTGGTCCCTGGTGTAAATATTTTTTTGGTTAATTATTAGGAATGATTAATTAGGATGGATAAAAAGTGATGAAAAGGGGTAGTATTGACCCTTTTTGATTCTGATGTCGCCGCCGCTGGTTTCGTAAACAGTGGCTCCAGTTAAATATTTTTATTATTGTTTCTTATATTACCAATTTAGTTATTAATATATTGAAATAGGCAATTAAATATTAGGTGTATTGTATTGTATGAATACTATTGAATTTATGACATTTTGGGAAATTGAGACTTAATCTAGGTTTAAAAGTTAGGAATATGAGACTTGACATATATAGTTAGCGCTAAGAATCAGGGGCGGAGGCAGCATATAATGAGGGGGGTCATCCGACCTCCCTCAACGAAAAATATTACTATTTATACATGGTTAAAATTATTATTTATACATGTATAATAGATGTCGAACCCCCTTCCACTAGTTCGTGTGTTTACTTCTCAGATTTTGAACCCCCTTATAAAATTTTCTGGCTCCGCCACTACTAAGATTCATGAACTTAATTATAGATTTTGGTGAGTTTTTGAGTCTAGGATAGAAATATAGCATATAGGTGTCTACAAATTCGTTTACTTATAAATATTGCATAATTGATAGATTGGGAACATTCTGAAGCCCTACGAAAAGGAAAGACAAAATCTTGAGGATTTGTGGCACGTGTTCGGCATTTAAGGTATGTTAAGACTTTCAAACTTCATTAAAGGACTTTTTTTCTAATTAAAGATTAAAAATGGAATATACCATGGGTAAGGGCGAAAGATGGGGGTCTCGTACCAATGGTGTGACGGGCATTGGTACGAGTACCGGTGTTATAAGGGAAAGTTTATTACTATAGAATGTGTATTGTAATCCGAGAATGCCAAAACATATATATGGACAATATCTGATATATTGTTGACTTGATTTATTATGTGTGATTGTGTTCTTTATTAAACATGTATAGTTGTGATAGCTGAGGTTATTACATATCATATTAATATTTGATTGAGATGCATCATCATTCCTTTTCATTGATAATCATATTGTGCACATGCATTGACATGAGATTGAGTATAAGTTGGGCACGTTGATATCGTTCGTGTTAGGGATGGTGAGATATTAAGATTATAATTTGGGCACGTGGAGATCGTCCGTGCGAAAATTGTTTAATTTTATGATAGTACGTTGAGATCGTCCGCACAGACACATGGAGATCGTCCGTATTGGTGTATGGTCCTCATGAGTCCCCCATGGGTCATGAACTCTCGATGTATCTCCGAGGAGTATCATGTACATACGGTTGAGAGAATACTTGGTATCTAAGGCATATCATTTCATGGTGTCATATTGCATTGCATTGCATCTCATGACATCCTTCATTCTTGATGATTATGTGTTTTATTGGTGGTTGGAAAATAATTGATATTTGATTACCTCTATTTGGTGAAACTTGACTGGTACGTATAATATAGACTTGTATAAGTAAAGAATTGATTTTCTTATATGATCTCCCGTCACTACTTCTCCGTTGTCGGTCTATGAGATATACTGGGTACACGTGGTTTTGTACTCATAATACACTTGTTGAACTCTTTTGTGGTGCAGATTCGATTCCTGATACGAGCACCTCTCGTGGAGCTTTTTGAGTTCAAGCTTGGAGTATCTTGGAGTTATGCTTGGCTATTCCGTAGCCCACACCCCTTCTATTTAATGGTTTATTCAGTTGCTTTTGTTTTCAGACAGGCTATCTCTTATGTTTAGGCTTGTCATTTTAGTTTCAGACTTGCACCGTATTTTAGAAGCTCTTGTACTTGTGACACTAATTCTTGGGTGGTATTCTAGCTTTCCGCATTTCATATTTATAAAGGACTTAGTTTTAGAGATATTTTACTTGTTGTTTACCTTTTTACCCCACTATTTTGTTATAAATTGATAAAATTATTGAATTGACTTACCTATTGGTTGGAAACATAGGTGCCATCATGACTTGTAAATTTGGGTCGTGACATTTTTTCTTGTAAAGTATACACAATTGTCCGTTTCTTTGTCTTAGAGTTATTCTCCATTCATGCTGGGGATTGATTGGTTTTAAAAGGTGTGAATGGATAATGAAGAGTTGCAACTTTATAAAGAGTTGTGACTTTAATGAAAAATTACGACTTTTATGAAGAGTTGTGACTTTTCTGAAAAATTATGACTTTTATGAATGGTTGTGGTATTACCGATAAGTCACAATAAACACTTATTCACAGTACCCTTTGCTGTTTCTAAATAGATGGATTTCCTCTCATTTTAAAAACAACCAATTTTCTAGACTTCTTCTTCTACTACTAAATCTAGTATTCTAAGTGTACTTTACTGCAGTTGAGTAATTCGCTGACACCGTGGGTATAAGTACCGATACATCGGTGAGTAAGATCGTTCTATCTTGGGAGGATATATTCTAGTAACCTCGGGTACTTGAAGTGAATAATTTCCTTAAAGATACACTGTGCATTCAGTGTGCTCGATTTTCTTTTTGAGAAAAATATTTTGTATAATATTTCTAATATGTTTCTGATTCTATTTTCTCCACTCATTTTAATTTTTTTTGTTTTGAAAATACTCTTTAAATTTTTTTTATTTCTTACCAAGTTCTTCAAAAGTTTTGTTCTAGTATCTTAGGAATATAGGATCAACAATAATAATGAGTGGTGAGACTATTGGTTGTGAATGAGAGTTGATTATACCTTCTGATTATCTGTTCTTAATTGTATGTATGACTTGAAATTCTCGATGATTGATGGGTAACATCATTCTTAAGGTATGTCGTTAAGTTTGCTTAATAAAGCTTCATTGATCTTTTGTGAAGTCTGAGTCTCATTTAGGTTCTAAAATAGGTTGAATTTTTGGCCTAAGTAATATGAGGCATGTTTATCGCCGAGTTAATCAATGTTAGGAATATGCGTGTTGTAGGTGCAATGAATGTGAAGGCATGGGATTATGTCCTCACTGTGTTTCGCGAGTCTCCATATGTGAAATTTAGGTGTGAATGTAGGGGAGATGAGTTGTTGCTAATTATATATTTCTAGCATTTGTCGGACATGCGCGTTGCGGTCTCCACCTGCAAGCTACATGTCCCTCACAAATATTGTCTGGTCCATGTTTTCATTAATACCTCTTGCGTTCCATTTCTTTTTACTTTCTTTTAACTTCTTTTAGTTATTTCTTTTAGAAAAATGCAAAAAAATGTTACTTTCTCAGTTAAAAAAAAAAAAAATGACTCACTTTTCTATTTAAAAAAGAATGACCTTTTTTTCTTTTTTGGTAACATTTTAATTTCAGTTTTTCACGACATGATTAAGATTACAAGATTAAAGGGCAATTTTGTACATTTGACATAACTTTAATTTAGAACCACAAGATTCAAAAGTTTTTTTTATTTTGTTAAACTTCGTGTCAAGTCAAACTAGACTCCTCTTTTTGAAATGAAGGGAGTATTATGTTTCTTTAGTACTCGTAACCTCTTGAAGGAATATGTCATCCTCCATACACTAATTCTTTCTGGATCAACAAGCATAACAATCCTTTGGATTATACACTAATTCTTTTTGAATATTGCTAAATCTAAAAATGACCTATCGAATTATTATATTATTGTTGGGGCTTTTAAAATTATTATGTTATGTATTGTATTGTTATTTTGTATTTAAATTATTATGTTATGTATTATATTTTTAAATTAAAATTGTCATCTTATTATTTAAGTTTTGTGCATTCTTTATGGTGAAAATTAATAATAATATCAAATTATCACTTAAAGTGACGAAAATTGAAAAACAATATTTGAAATATTGTTAATTTGAGATCAAAGTAGTATATATTAAATAATATATTTTTTTAAAATATCATAATACATTTAAAAAGAATTATGAATATTAGAAAGTTAACTAATAGCCTTTATGAAAAATAATATTTTATTACAAGATAATAGAAATTATTTTAAAATAATGAAAAAGTGAAATAGAGATGTTGGAGAACTAGTATTCATCTCTCTATTACTCCCCGTCCAATAATAGTTGTCTATTATATTAAAAATAGTTGTCCAACAATATTTGTCCAATTTAGAAAATCTTGAGATAATTTACATTTTGTGTCTATTTTATCCCAGCAATTAAATACTCCATCCATTCACTTTTACTTGTCACTTATTCCTAAAATAAATTTTCATTTTTTCTTGTCACTTTTGACATATTAAGAAAAAACAAAAAAAAAATACATGTTTTACCGTTAGCATTAAATACTTATTTTTTAAATGATTTTTAAGACCATTTAATAGGGGATAGTTTAATAAAATACTTATATCAATAATTATTTTCTTAATAGATGCGTCAAGTCAAAGTGTGACAAGTAAAAGTGAACGGAGGAAGTATTATTTATCATTCAACACATTTTTCAAAACATTAAATTTAATAAAATTAAAGAATAATATAGTAATATTTTTCTTATTACTTATTGTTTCTTAAGAGAAGTGTCAAGTCAATTTTGAACAATTATTATTGAGCAGAGACAGTAATAGAAAATAGTGAGTTTTTTAGAGTATGATTGGAGACCTAATTCTAAATAAAATAAAGAGGGGTTAGTGGTCCTCTTTATTTTTATGGGGCCTCCAATAATTAGATTCTTCTGTCAGTTATCTTTGATATTACTATTAGTGTGACATTGATGTGAAACATTAATTATTAGAAGGCTCTATCAATTCCCATTTATTTATAATAAAATAAAATAAAAATGTAATGAAGGTCAAATTTAAATAGTAGATAAATGAGTTCGAGTTTTAAAGGGCAATGTTTTTTTTAACCCATTAACAGTGTTTTCTTGGTCGTCAAATTATTATTATATTAAAAAATTAATGAAATCAAGCCAAATTGTAGTATCTTTTCAAAATCCAAGATATGCCCTCTAATACAAACCACCTTAAATAAAATAAAAAATTACTGTGAATACAAACCACCTTAAAAGAATGTGAATAAGGTGCACATTAATAATAAAAGTAAAAAAAGATAAATATACCTGAATTATGATATGTAGATATCATCTGTCATACTTTAAAAATATGTTCTTTCACTCTAACGAAAGATCAAATAGGGATACATAACACAATTCTACGGAGAGAACTGATTTGACCAATATTAATTCAACCCAAAATTTTAAAAACCACCCATACCCGCCCATCTATCCACTTAACCCACCCGTATAACCCATTACTCACCACCTTATCTCCTCCTCCGATTGTTCAACCCAAGAGTATAGAAATTGATGTGTTGCCCAGTAGTTCCTCTAAAAGTTTTTCTTCAAATATCAGAAATTATAACCCATATGAGGATCTCCTTGCTTTTCACACCAGTGAGCTTCTTCATCCGGCGGATATGGGTGGTTTTTAAAATTTTGGGTTTAATTAATTGGTCAAATCGGGTTCTTTAATAGAATTGCATTACGTGTCTCTATTTGGTCTTCCATTAGAGTGAAGGACATATATGTTTTGGTTTTTGAACGGTAGGAGGCTAGAACACCAATGTTCCAAAAATATGACGGAAAATATTTGCATATCATTTACCATAATTTAGGAATATATTTGTCATTTCTCCCATTATAAAATCCCATTCAAAGTATATTAGAACAATTGAGTAAGTTTCAAATTTTAATCTTGCCCTGTCCTCCCATGGGAAATCTAGGCTTTCATCTCTGCATTTTGATATCCCTAGCTTGTTTTAATTTCCCAATTAATTGTTTTGATATACAAAACAAAGTGACAACAACTCTTTTTGTGTTTGGAGACTCCATGTTTGATCCTGGAAACAATAATTACATAATCAATCCTTCAGCTTATAAAGCAAATTTTGAGCCATATGGAAAAATCATATTTTAAGCATCCTACTGGCAGATTTTCTGACGGCCGCCTCGTCCCTGATTTTATTGGTACCTTCACACCTCTATAATTTTTTATTCTATATTTTTTGAGTTTAACTTAAAAGTTTTATGTACTGACGGTGTAATTATTATTTTTTATCACTATTAGCGGAATTTGCAAATTTACCAATGATTCCATCATTTTACCAAGCTCTTCACAATCATTCAATTAATCATGGAGTGAACTTTGCATCTGCTGGTGCTGGTTGTCTAGATGAAACCTACAGTGAAAAGGCTGGTAAAGTTGAATAGTTGTGCTTCTATAATATAAAATGTTATAAATGTTTGGAGTTCATTTCTCCATTCACTCAGCTAATATTATTTTTCGGTTGTATTTTACGTTACATCATTTACGTTAAGAAGTAACGTGATTTTCTATATAAATAGATGCAACTGGAAATATTTAAAAAAACAACAAAAATTTCATAACGTTTAACAATATTAGAAAAGAGTTTTGCAGATAACTTTTCTTAATTGAACATTCACTATTAGGAATACATGTTTTTCCCACCACAAATCATTGAAATAGTAAGAAATTTTATAATTTTTTTTTGATTACTATTCTTTCCAACTGATACAATCAAATATCTTTAGAAATAATCACCTAACATTTCAATAAAAAAAATAGTGATTTTTTTAGTAGCGATTGACTCACTACTTTTTTGTTAACTTTTCCCCAATAAATAATACTCTATATTACAAAAATTTAAGTTATTATATACATACATAAATATATTTTTACACGATTAGTATTAGTTAAATTTCTTATGTTACGTTATTAGATACATTTTTTTACCAAATCAGCAAATACTGCCTCTCAGAAATTATATAACCTTATTATACAAATATTGTTTTCTCTTACAATCTTAATTGACCTTACAGGTGATCTCCCTAAATACTCAATTAGGCAATTTTAAGATTATAAGAAGAAAGTTGAAGGCACAACTAGGGAAAAAAGGTTCAAAGGCATTATTATCCAATGCAGTCTACTTGTTCAGCCTAGGCAACAACGATTATCTACGTCTTTATGATATTCCAGATGTACCTTCAGACATGTCTTGTTTTGCTTATGCAACAGAGCACGAATACATGAATATAATGATGGATAGCCTCGTTACGGTCATGATGGTAACCAAATACATATTTTTAATTCGTACATTAAACATGTTTATATAAGTAATTTGTCGCCTTTTTTTTTTTAAACCAGGAAATATACAAGTTGGGTGGGAGAAAATTTGGGATTCAGGATTTGCTTCCTTTGGGTTGTTTACCAAGATTTAGGGGTCTTGCTTTGCTTAAGGAAGGTCCTCATAGTGATTGCTTGGATGAACTCAACTCTATATTAAAGAAGCACAATTTAGCTCTTTCGCGAAGACTTAAACAGTTCAAGAAGGAATTAAGAGGTTTCGAGTACTCATTCTTCAGTATCTTTGATACTCTTAATGAACTCTTTGAGAATCCTTCAACATATGGTGCGTTCCTATTACTTTAACACCTAACATTAGAATATTTTAACTTGTTATACCAGGTAAACTATCTTATGTTTGGATATTAGTAATCTATTTCTATGGACAATGGAATATATAGTACTCCTTATGTTCAAAGTTATATGACTTACTTTCTATTTTAGTTAGCTCCAAAAGAAATGACACATTCTTATATTTAGTAATAATTTAACTTTAAAGTTTATATTTTACCCTTAAAAAAATGATTTATAGCTACACAAATATCTATGACTTATTTCAAACCATAAGTTAAAAAAGTTTTTCTTTCTTTTTTAAATTTTGTATCAAGTCAAACTAACTCATATAAATTGTGACGGTGGAGTACTTAATTATCTACCAAATAATCTGATAATTTACACTAGTACAACCTAATGTTAAGGTAAATCAAAGGGGATGGACATAACAATGATACTTTTATTATGTTAAAGGTTTCAAAGAAGCAAAGGCGGCATGCTGTGGGTTTGGTCCATATAGAGGATTTGGTAGTTGTGGTATGGCAGAGGCTTATGAATTGTGCAAAAATGTGAAGGAACATGTAATATTTGACTCTTATCATCCCACTGAAAAGGCTTTCCATCACTTTGCACGAGTATGGTGGCAGGGAAATTCAAGTGTGGTTGAGTCTCACAGTTTGAAATCCCTCTTGGCCTAGTCACTGGCTTGTTACGTTCTTTGTCTTCTTTAGTGGCCAAGTTAAAGTGTTCGTTGTTTGTGTACCATTTCATTTTTTTCACGGTTGAGCTTTTTCAATTTAAACTAATGCTATGTTTTTCTGCTACATTAAAAATGTTGATCATCAAATTGTAAGTCGCTTTATCTTTTTCTTTTTTAAACTTTTTCTTATTATATATATTGGGGATCATGAAGAAGACGTAAAAAGATGGAAAATTGAATTCATACCAACTATATTGTGAGAGACATTGAACTGTATATGTAGAACGTAAGCTTTAGTGCTATGTATTTTGGTCGATTGGCTAAAACCCCTATAAATTAAAGTTTTTAGTATAAAGAGTTACTTTTTTTCTAATGTAATTTTAGCGTTATTTTTCTATTGTAGTGATCTCTTCCACGTGAAAGAGCTTTTTTCTTGACCTTGAAAAATCATTTTTTCTATCAATATCGTTTTTCCTATCTTTTTTTTTTTTGTGGATAGATGCCTTATGTATGCTTAGTAGGGATGGCTATAAAACAGTTTGGTGAGACAAGTCTTGATCCGCTACGAGTTAACCCACCTTATTCTATCATGTTTATAAAAAAATTTCATCATTTCTCCTTGTCTTTGTAGAAAATATCAGAGGAAGATAGAGAATGCTCAACTTTTATTAGGCTACTTAATGCCACTTGAGATGATTACACTCATCAACACCACATATTTATAATATTCACAATATCAAATCAAAGATCTTGCACAAATAACTATAGATACATGTATTACAATTTACTATATACATGTATCATATACTCCTAAAAAACTTCTTGAAAAGCTAAGAGATAATCACTACTAAAAAACTGTCAAAAAGAGACGGAAAAATATGACGCACTGTCGTTTTTTTGGTCAAAAGCAACGGAAAACCAACACAGTCAATCTCGTCGCTTTTTGGCTCGACGCTTTTCCAAAAGCAATGGACTGCATCACCAAAAAGCGATGGACTGCGTCGCTTTTGTTTTTTTTTTGTTAATTTTTTTTTGGAAGAATGTGACGCCATCCATTGTTTTTTTTTTTTAATTTTAAAAAAGAGACGAAGTCCGTCTCTTAATTAATTTTTATTTTTTTTAGAATCTTGAAAAGCGACGGACAATCTGACACCGTCCATTGCTTTTTTGGAAATAAAAATTTGAAAAATCCAAAAAAACGACGAACTTAAGGATCCTGTCCGTCACTTTTCTGGGTTTTTTTTAAAATAAATTTAAAAAATAGACGGACTAAATGACCCTGTTTGTCGCTTTTCTGGGTTTTTTTTAAAATAAAATTCAGAAAAGCGACGGACAAAACCACCCTGCCCGTCGTTTTTTCTTCAATTTTTTTGACAGCAGAAACTGCTGCCCACCTGCAAAAGCAATTCAATTAAATTCAATTCAGTTCAGCCCCAATAAAACACAAAACATTATAAAGAAGCTACACAAAATATAAAACAATAACCTTAAATTAACATTCAAAAATATGTAAATTACAATTTAAAGACTTCTAAAGTCTTTCAAAATTCGTTTCAAAATTACAAAAAATTCATTTCAAAATTACAAATAGTTCATAAAGACTATATTTTATCAAGATTTCTTAAGTTCAGCCTAATAATTAGTTCATAAATTCTATAAATCAAGATTTCTAAAGTTCACAACCTAACGTTTAAAATCCTACAATAATTCAAGATTTCTAAAGTTCACAACTTAAAGTTCTAAAATCGCACAATAATTCAAGATTTCTAAACTTCACAATCTAAAGTTCTAAAATCCTAAAATAATTCAAGATTTCTAAAGTTTACAACTTAAAGTTCTAAAATCCCACAATAATTCAAGTTCTCTAGAGTTTACAACTTAAAGTTCTAAAATCCTACAAAAATTCAACTTTTCTAAAATTCATAACTTACAGTTCTAAAATTCTACAATAATTCAAGATTTCTAACGTTTCACAACCTAAAGTTCTAAAATCCTACAAAAATTCAAGTTCTCTAAAGTTCACAATTTAAAGTTCTAAAATCCTACAATAATTCAAGATTTCTAATGTTCACAATCTTATAAAGTTTTAAAATCCTACAAAAATTCAAGCTCTCTAAAGTCCACAACTTTAAGTTCTAAAATCCTACAATAATTCAAGATTTCTAAAATTCACAACCTAAAGTTCTAAAATCCTACAATAATTCAAGATTGTTAACGTTTACAATCTTATAAAGTTTTAAAATTCTACAATAATTCATGATTTCTAAAGTGAACAACCTAAAGTTTAAAATCCTACAATAATTCAAGATTTCTAAAATTCACAACTTAAAGTTCTAAAATCCCACAATAATTTCAAGATTTCTAAAGTTCACAACCTAAATTTCTATAATCCTACAATTATTCAAGATTTCTAAACTTCACAATCCAATGTTCTAAAACCCTACAAAAATTCAAGTTCTCTAAAGTTTACAACCTAAAGTTCTAAAAACCTGCAAAAGTTCAAGTTCTCTAAAATTCACAATTTAAAGTTTTAAAATCCTACAAAAATTCAAGTTCTCTAAAATTCACGACTTAAAGTTCTAAAATTCTATAATAATTCAAGATTTCTAACGTTTCACAACCTAAAGTTCTAAAATCCTACAATAATTCAAGATTTCTAACGTTCACAATCTTATAAAGTTCTAAAATCCTACAAAAATTCAAGTTCTCTAAAGTTCATACCTTTAAGTTCTAAAATCCTACAATAATTCAAGATTTCTTTAGGACCTGAAGTTCTAAAATCCTACAATAATTCAAGATTTCTAAAGTTCACAACCTAAAGTTTAAAATCCTACAATAATTCAAGACTTCTAAAGTTCACAACTTAAAGTTTTAAAATCCCCCAATAATTCAAGATTTCTAACGTTTACAACCTAAAGTTCTAAAATCCTACAATAATTCAAGATTTCTAAAGTTCACAACCTAATTAAAGTTTTAAAATTCTACAAAAATTCAAGTTCATATCTCATTTCTAGAATTTCTAAGTTCAAGAATTTCCAAGTTTAAGAATATAATTCAAGTAACCCAATTTTCAACAATAATATAATACATATAAGCACAAATACAATGGCAGATTGAAAAGTTCAACTAATCTCTAACTTCTAGCTTCTAATTATTTGTTAGTTCTAACTTTCAATACTTAATTTACAATCATATTTAAAAATCCCCAATTTTTCTCACTTCAACTTTCAAACTTACTAAATTCAAGAACGTCTAAGTTGGAAAATTCAACTAATCTAATTTCAACTTTCATCTACTATCCAATATTTTTCTAACTTCAAAGTAATCTAACTTTCATATACAATTGAATGTTTTTCTAACTTCAACCATAAAACATACGGAATTCAAGAATTTCAAAGTTGGCAAATGCAACTAATCTAACTTCTAACTTTATAACTTCTAACTTCTAATTATTTGTTAGTTCTATCTTCTAATACTCAATTCACAATCATATTAAAAAAAAAAAAAAACCCAATTTAGCCTAAAATGAAAAATCCCCAATTCTCTACCTAACTAACAATAGTCAAATATACAAATCAACAATTGAATAACACAATTCGTCAAACTAAAACAATATACTAATTTATAACAAATCAAATATTACTAGAATTGAAAAAGAAACTAAAATTAAACCCTACCCTTAACAAGCTAAGGAGAAGAGGCAGTGGGGGCGACGGGTGGCGGCGCCGACGGGGCTAGGTAGCAACGGGACTAATGCTCAAGGAGAGAAGGGCGACAACAGCGTGGGGTGGCGCAATAATTTGATTTTATAGAGAAAGGAGAGAAGAGAGAAGAGAGAGAAAGAGAGATGGGAAAATGGGGGGAAAACCCCTTTTTTAGTTCAACATAATTTTAAAAAAGTGACGGACAGTGTCTCTTTGTCCGTCTTTAAAAATATTTGACCAATATTTTGACTAAAAAGCAACGGACTTAGAGACGCTGTCCGTCGCTTTTTCAAAATGTTTGACTAGATATTTTGACCAAAAAGTGACGGACTAAGAGATGTCTTCCATCGCTTTTTAAAAAACTACCTAATAAAATAAAATAAATTAAAAACGATGGACAACGTGTGGTTATTGTTTAATTTATAAATAATTAATTTTATTAAAAAGCGATGGAGGGCGTCTCTCTCTCTCTCTCTCTCTCTCTCTCTATATATATATATATATATATATATATATATATATATATATATATATATATATATATATATATATATATATATTAGCACAAAAATCCATGAAAAAAAGAACGGACTAAGAGATGCCGTCCGTCGCTTTTTGTAAAATAATTTTAAAAATAATTATTTTTATTAAAAAGCGATGGACAGTGTGGCGATTGGCGTCACTTTTTGGAGGGACGCAATCTGTCACTTTTCTGTCCGTCATTTTTTGACAGTTTTTTAGTAGTGAATATAGACATATTAAACATCAAGGATAATATTCTTGTTAATGCATTAATTCCAACACTCCCTCTTAATGCATTTGCTTGACAACTACAATGTGTTCTCGAAGATAGTAAAACTTTTCTCTTGGATAAGTGCTTTGATGAAGATGTCATCAAGTTGTTCTCATGTCTAGCAATAATGCAACTAAATTTCGCCTTTATCTTGAGCTTTTCGGATAAAATGATACTTGATGAAAATATGATTCAATCTTTCATGGTTGGCCGGATTCTTTGCACTGACAATTACTTATCTATTATCACAATACAAAACAATTCCTCCTTTTTTTTTTTTTTTTTTTTTTTTTGTTTTTCATCAATGTCTTCAAAAATTCTTCTAAGCCAAATGTCTTGAGAAGTAGCCTTAGCTGTTGAGACATATTCTGATTCATCAATGGATTGAGCAACAACACTTTACTTCTGTGAAATTCAAAAACAAATACTTGAACTAAATAATGAAGAATAACCAGAAGTACTTTTCATGTCATCTGTACTTCCAGTTCAATCACTATTAGAATAACCAATTAAATTTTTCATTTAGAAATACAGACTTAACATCAAGTTGAAAAAATATCCATTTCTTTCGTGCAACAAAAACAATCACGGTTCTAATTGTCTCAAGAAGTTCAACGGGAGAGCAAGTTCCATAAGAATCAATACCTGATTTTTGCGTGAAACCTCTATCAACCAACCTTGTTTAGTGCTTTTGAATATCTCCTTCTTTATTGAGTTTGATTTTGTAAATTAATTTTAGACTTACAACTTCTTTTTCTTTGGGTATCCACAAGATCCCAAGTATTATTTTTCTCAATCATTTGAATTTCTTCTGCCATGACTTTCTTCCAAACATCATGCCTTATTTCCTCTTCATAATTTTGTTGCTCAACATCGACAAAATGGCATCTTTGATAAATATCACTCAACATTTTTGTTCCTCTTGGAGATTTGACACATCTAAAGACATGATAGAAGTATTCTCCACCTTTTAATTTTTCAATTTCATATTGTTTTTTCATAAAAAATAACTTCTCTACAAACAACAAGTTTGTTAGTTTTGATATCGAGAAGCCTATAGCCTTTTGTCACATCACTATAACCAAGAAATATACATTTTTGACTATTTTCATTCAATTTTGTTCTTTTCTCAGCAGGTATATGAGCATGACAAATACATCCAAAAAAAATTTAATGACTCACAAAAGGTTTCATTCCACTCCAAGTTTCAACTGGCGTTTTGTCCTTCAATGCCTCTGTCGGACACCTATTGAAGATATATACTGGTGTAACACCCCATAAAATTTTTGAGCTAAGACTCGAACCGTTTGTAGTGAGTGAGATTTTTGCAAGGAATTTAAAATTTCTTGAGTATTAAGGTCACTAGATGTAGCACCTTGAGTTCAAAGAAGAAGAGAGTTCATTCAAGTCTTTCCTAAGTTTTTCTTAAGTTTTGGGTCAACTTCAAATGACCATAACTCCTAGGACAAGATGAATTAGGTGAGCTACAAGATAGAAAATTAAAGCCCTTCGAGTCCTCTTTCCAACTCCACCGAGTTTGCTAAATTCTGAGCTCTAAGTAAAAAGTTATGACTGATTTACTAATGACGCACAAACCTAGCAGCAGCTTTGTGATGGCTCTACGTTACGGAGCCAATACAGACCTCACTGCCTAGTGAAAAATTATTCCGACTCCCAGCTCGTTTTAATTATTTCTTTAAGGGTATTTTAGTCCTAAAAACCCTTAGGAGGTCATCTAAATTGCCCTAAACGAGTAGAAAATCAGTTTTCTTAAATCAAACCCTTTCATCCACTGCAAAAATTCTACGCTCAAGGGATTCAAGAAACGCTAAAGCTAGGGTTCATCTTTCAAGATTTTCCTTCAAGTGTTGCAAGAAGATGGTTCTTTCAGGTATGTAAGCTTTCATAGTGTTGGGTTTGTTCGCCCTCATGCCAATCATGTTTAATTGTATCCTTGAATTCGACTTTGAGATTGAATTAATAAGTTCTTGAGTTTTAGCCAATATTGATAATCTTATTGAGTTCTTGAGGTTTGTGCTTAGTTCTTTGATAATGAAGTTCTCATTGAGTATTAGAGGCGAGGGTTTGCGAATAAGATGAGTTAATTGATAGTTCCTTGTGTGAGTTTCATTGAAATTATTTTGGGTTAAAAGAATTCATGAATTTTGACTTTAGAATTGCAGTAGGTATGAGTTGATACGAGTTTGAGAGAGGAAGAAAATATCGGGCAAAAATATGTGCCCAGCACCGCATCGCAGAGGTGTTTTAAACATTCAGTCCCCCGAAAAGTACGCCCCCCTCCACGTTGCGGGGAGGATACGGAGTCCACTATCCCAAAAATTTTTTTAGCAACCAATAATTTAATTCCATCTCCGCGTCGCACCAGTGTTCTTCAATTTGGGTCTTTTCCTGTTCTTGTGATCAACTATCTTAACCCTCCTAAATCATTGTGAAGTCCTACATTCCGAAGCATAACCCTTGAATCCATAATTAAAAATTCAAGGTAGAGTTAAAAGTTAAGTCTTAAGAGTTCTTTCGAACATTTTGAGAAAGTCCCTTTTAGTCTTTCTGTGGAGTCTTCTACAACTTTTAGTAACTTGTTTCAAGACTCGAGCAAGTGAATATGAGAATGAGGAGAATGTATTCATCAGTCTACTTTGTCATCTTGAGATCCTTCATATCATGAACCATAACTCTTGAATTCATAATTTACATTCAAGAGAGAGTTAAAAGTAGAGTTCCAGAAAGTTTTGAGTTCAATTGTGAATCCTTTGAGATCCATAATCGATTTGAGTTAAATTTTGAGAAAGTAAGTATGAGAATGAGAATAGTTGTATCATGAGTTTTATAATTTTATGTAGACCTACGAGTCAAGTCGTTCATGCCCATAAATTCCGCATAAACTTCATAAGTTGAATATCTATGAGAGGAGTAATATCTCCATGTCTTAAGTCTTAAGTATTGAGTTGCTAACCCATTTGAGATTACATTCCTAATAATGGGACTATTACATATTACCCATGAATCCTTAAGTTGGGCTATTCATGTCCATAATTCCGAATGAACCCTATAAGTCGAGCAATCTTGAAACGAGAAGTATCTAAGTATTCATTGAGTTGAGTAGTTCATGCTCATAATTCCGCATGAACCCTTTGAGTTGAGCATTCTTGAAGTGAGTTGTATTATTGAAGTTCTTGAGTTTCAAGTATTGAGTTCTATCTATGGTTATTGAAAACCTTGCATTGAGTCGTTCACATCCATAATTCGGTGTGAACCATAATTTAAGAAGTCTTTTACAAACGTTTTAACTTTGTTTTAATACTTAAGTTTTGAGTTAAACAAAGAGTAAAGAGTAAAGACTAAAGAATGAAGAGTTGAGTTCATTTCTTCAAAAGAGTATATCGGGACTATGTATTCCCAAAGAGGAAATGTTTTCACATTTAAACAAGAAAGGAAACTGAGATTTCAAAAGAGCCTTTGAGCTAGTTTTTCAGTAAAGAGGAAACTATGATTTCCAAGAGAGCTTTTAAGCTAAGTTTTGAGTAATTATCTCAAACCAAAGAAAGAGTTATGTTCTTACAAACATATGAGCTAAGTATATTTTGGGAGTAGTATTGAGCACCGATATGAGGATGCGAGTTCAGATAACTCAAATCTCCATAAACCATGTAACCATCATGGGTAGTAAAGGATCATACTTTTTAGATGACTCCTTAAGATGTTTTTAGCATAGACTAGTAGATCCACTTAGTGAGTTAGGTTCTATACCCCCGACAAGGTATATGATGGTCCTTGGCAGCATGAGGTAAAGTGTTGTATCATCACTATAACTCTTAAGTGATGGTTATTGGTTAGAGAAACTCCCACAAAGTTATATTGTATTTTTATATACATCCTGAGTATTATGGTATTTTTCAATACATTGAGTTGCTATCTACAGTTTTACAACTTTTCCTATATATATATATATTTCATCTTTTACTGTTGCATTATCATTGAGTACTTTGAGTTGAGTATCTTATCCTTCAGTACTTCTAAGTCGAGTAAGTTTGAGTAGTTTTGAGTATCCTTGAGTATACCTCTGAGCTGAATATCTAATAATTGAGTTGAGCTATGTTTCTTTAAGTTGAGTGAGTTGAGAAGAGGTAAGTATGTTTCCTTTTTATCAAAGTTCAAGCTTATGTTTATGCTTTAGAACTCCTTTTACATGCTCGTACATTCCACATATTGATCCATTTGGCTTGCATCTTCTCATGATGCAGACATAGGTATTCAGGATCATCAACTGGAGCTTTGTTGATACATCCGAAAGTTTGAGTTAGCTATGGTGAGCCTCCTTGTTTTCGGAGGATTTTATTTACTTTTCAATTTAGTCAGGATGTCGTGGGTTTTGTCCCGACTTCCATCTTTATCAGTTAGAGGCTTCATAGATAGTCAGTATAGTTGAGAAGTCTGTATTATTCATTTATTTTATTAAATGTTTTAAAGACTTAAGTTGCCTATTTTATGGCAAGTTGAATATATTATTTTTATTCTAAGTTGTTCATTTGAGTTAAAGTTTTGAAAAGTTGAGTTTATTGAATTTTATTCAATTTTAAGCTTTTGCATGATTAAGTTAGTCTTCCGCTTGTAGTCAGCCAGTATGAGGGTTCGCTTTGGGACCAGCAATGGTTCTTGAGTGCCGGCCACGTCCAGGGTGAAGACTCGGGTCGTGACAACTGGTGTATGTACACTTCTACCCAAAAATATGTTGGCAACCCTTATCATTCATCATTATTCTGGCCATTTCAACAATGGTTCTAGTTCTTCTGTCACAGGAATATATCCTACTGTAAGTTGCTTCGTATGCCTTTATTTTTGAAATATTCTTCAAATTTTCAATTTGCCTATTCACCTCCTCTGTCACTAGGAATGGTTTTGATGCTACAACCTTTTGAGTGTAGCAAATGCTTCTAATTTTTCTTTCAAGAAATAAATCCAAGTCATTCTTGAAAATCATATTATAGAGTACCTTTGGCTTTTCAGAGATGGAGATTTCATTGGTCCGCAAATATCTGTATGGATTAATTCCAAAAGTACACTTGCCCTCTAATGTTTTTCTTTTGATAAAGCCTTTCCCATTATGCAATTTTCACATGGATCCACCTCAGTATCTTAGGAAGGTCATGCACAATGTGCTTTTGCTTGAGAAGCTTCCAACCATGAAAATTCAAGTGATAATATTTTGTGTCAAAGCCATGAATCATCTACAACTTCATTTTTCAATGTATTGTAATGACATTGTAAAGGAAAATTTCTTTTTATTATCTTTACTTAAACAATGACTTTATTTGGCTCAAATTTTTCATAAATCTTACATAATTATCTATAAACACAAGAGAATAATCATTTTCCATGAGCTGAAAAACACTAAGAAATTTTTCTTCCAAGCCACGAACATAAAGAACATTATAAATTTGCTTACCCCTTCCTTTTCAATTGATCGAAATGGAACCTTTACCTTTGGCATTAACTAAGGCTTCATTCCTCATTCACATTTTAGTAGTGATGCTACTATTAATTGAGAGGAAAGCCTTTTCATCTCTAGTCATATGATTGATACATTTATTATCAACATGCCATTCATTGCTTTTCTGAAGCATCAGATTGAGAAGTGAAGAAAAAGTTTTCTTTATTTTCTTCCTCCTTTCCTTCATAGATGTTTTTGTGCTCCAGTTGCTTGTGCTTGCAATCCTTCTCAATATGGCCAAACTTTTTACAAAGATTATACTGGGGCGTGACTTTATGCCAACATTTTTTTTGTATTATGATTATTTTTTTTTGTAAATTTTACAAAAAAAGATTAGTACTTTTCTCACCTTTTTTCTTCAACCTTATTAATAGAGCCATCACGATCTTGCTTCTTTTTGGGATTGTACCTTTTTTTTTTTTTTTTTGTATTTTTGAGAAATTTTGAGCTTATTGGTTTTGAATTGGAAAGCCTTCTCTTTTGGTTGGTCTTCACGAAAAAAACTTTTTTTCGTGTGCACGAAATGATCCAACTAGCTCTTTGATGAAAAGTTTAGAAAAATATTTCGTCTCCATAGTGATAGCAACAATATACTCATACAATTTTGTGACACTAAATAGAATCTTTTACACAATTTGTTGGTCAGAAATATCATCACCATGATTTCTTATTTCATTAACAATATTCATGACTATTAAGCAATATTCATCTATTTTATTTAGATTCTATCGTCTTTAATATTTGAAACTCTCTTCTAAGGATTTGAAGATTTATAGTGCGTATCTTTTTGTCACCATACACTTCAGCAGACTCCCAACTGTGCTTAGCAATCTCGTAAGTAGAAGCTTTTTATAAATATGCTCTTGAGATTTTCATTTGACTTTTGCTCAAGACTTTTGCATATTGACGATACTTAGTCTCAAGATTTTTCATCTCTTGCTGAAAGTATACCATCATCTTCTGGCTCTTCGTAGACATTTGCAACAATAGTCCACAAACCTTCAACTTTTAGATTCATTCTCATTCTTATCTTCTAGTATACAAAGTTATTTCCATAAAAAAAATGGAGTAAAAACAACTAAAAAATCAACACCTTCATTTGTTTTGGATGCCATAATTTTTTCTTCACCTAATCCTATATTAAGACTGAAAAACTGCTCTTGATACCAATTTGTAGGAAATATAGAAGGAGAACTCTTTTCTTGGAGAATGCTCAAGTTGTATTAGGCTACTTAAGGCCACTTGAGATGATTACAATCATCAACTATATATCTATTTATACAACTCAAAATATCAAATCAAAGGTTTTGCACAAATAACTAGATATATGTAGGGGTGTTCGTGGTTCGGTTTGGATCGATTATTGATAAAAATCAAAACCAAACCAATCTAGTTGATTTTTAAATTTCTAAAACCAAACTAAACCAAATGAAAAAAATAATTGTCCGCTTGGTTCAGTTTTCCTAGTTTATTTGGTTTGAAAGTAATAACTTTTTTGAGGACGTACGTATCTCGATAGACACAAATATCTATTACATGAACAATCCACAAAAAAAGCTATTGTCGGTTCAATTGAGCAATTAAGCAATACTAGAGCATTACATGAACAAAGTGATTCAATTAAGAGTATAAGTGTGACTATGTTATGTGAAGTAGGGTAGGTAAAGACTAAAATAGATTTTGATGGACATGAACTTAAGATTGTTATGGTTTTTAGTGTTGGGCTTGAAAAAATGGTAAAGTTAAAGACTTAAGTTAATTAAAATTTAACAAAATATTTATATTTTATTTATGAATAATATATAAATAATTACAAAATTTATATATCTAACTTATCGGTTCGGTTTGATTATTTTTACGGTTGATTTTTAGTAAAATCAAAACCAAACCAAATAGTATCAGTTTTTAAAATTTAAAACCAAATCTAACTAAACCAAACCAAATATTCATTTTTTCCTCATCAATTTGGTTCGGATTGCGGTTCGGTTTTATTTTTTAATCATAGTCATGAACAACCCTCGATATATGTATCACAATTTACTACTCCCTCTATTAAATTTTACTTGTCACACTTTGACTTGACACACCATTAAGAAAATAATTATTGATATAAGTAATTTAACCAAACTATCCCCTATTAAATGATGTCTTGAAAAATGATTCTAAAAATAAGTATTTAATATTAAGGGTAAAAACGAAAAAAAATAATTATTTTTTCTTGATATAAGTAACAAATAAAAGTGAACCGAGGAAATAGATACAAGTATCACAAACTCCTAAAAAGACTTTTGAAAAACTAAAGGATAATATAAAAAAACTAAACATCAAGAATAATATACTTGTGAATGCATTAATTTCAGCCGTCTTAACCCACTAAGCAGTGGTCCACCGTATCCTTTTAAGTGACCCGCTAAGCAGTGGTCCACCTTATACAAGACTTTTAAGTGTTAATTTGTTTTTCCCACTTTTTATGTTTTATTTAATTATATGATGAAGTACAAAATTATTTATGTGTTATGAAAATATGAAGATGAAAAAATTAAGCTAACAAAACAGCGCTAAGGTCGAACAGAGCTCCAGCTAAGATTGTATAGTGTTTGAGAGTGAGGGAGGGTGAATCTTTAAGAGTAGATGGTAGGGAAATTATCCCATTTTTGGCTGGTATTGAATTATAAGTATGATGAAAGTTTTATTAATATATTATCTTTGTTAACCAAGTTAAAGTAAATAAATAACAGTGCTATGCACCTACCCTTGACATACTCATTTGTTATTGAATTTAAGTCAGCTCAGGGAGTGGTCAAAGTGAGACAAGTTTAGGTGGTGGAGTCCTCTCACAATTCGATATATGCCACTAAAAACTTTCACTCTAAATTGAAGAATCGAATGTCCACCTAATTGAGGATTATTCAACATGAAGATATATTAAGATTTTATTTGTTTGTATCAATAAATGTCTTAATTTTACTTATTTAGATCTTAATTATTAAGTTTGCTTGTTTTTAAAGTGTGAATCTTAATTATTCATATTTTAATCATTCAGTGTATTTGTTTTTCTTATTTTGCAACCATTTAATATGTTTGAAAACGTATGAATGAAATTAGTCTTAACATCATTAAGATGTCTATTTAAGATTTTTTTTTTTTTTTTTATAAAAAATGACAGTTCACCGCTATTCCATGTACTTTCATCCACCACTCACAACCACCATTTCAGCCATAACAACTAGTCTAACACCACCTACCATCCACAACCACCGTCCTCTCAACCCAACCACAATCATCAGTACCACCAATTGTTCAAGATAAGGATGAAGCAGAATATAAGGATCGAGTTGATCAACGTGGTACAACTGTGTTAGCTATTAAAGAGTTAGAAGCAGAATACAACTAGGTTATGTAGGTGTAGTAGTAGTAGTTAACCTTTACTCTTGTAATTGTATTTGTAATATAGTATAACTCTAAGTGTAGCCATCCTAGAACTTTACAACTCTGTATCTACTCCTATATAAGGAACATGTACACAATAATTTTAATCATCAATACAATGCTTAATTTTTCTCATTCATTTCTTGAGATTTCTATGTGATTTTAGAGCTTTAAGATCTTTCTTTGTCTATTTATTGAATCTAAAATAATCACACGTCCAACTTAAATGGCTCCCTCTACCAATAATCTGTCCATTTTTCCCCTTTACCACTTCTTTGCTTCTTGTTCTATAAACTTTAGCCAACAAACTATCTCATATAGAGGTCACAAATAATAAAATTGATTCAAGTGATGAGATTAACTTATATCATCAAGGAGAATGAACCAACAGTGAGTAGTTGTTCTGCTGGAAAGGGTGTTGAGAAAGTTGTAGCTACAGGTGTTGAGGAAGATGCAAAAGATAGTGATAACATTAATTGATGACTGAGAGAAGAAGGATGTACTGCTAAGGTGTTGGATCTCGAGCACCTTGACAGAAGAAATCATGTATCTGATTGTAGGTTTCTCAACATCCTAGGAGATGTGAGAATGCTTAGAAGACGCCTATCTTCAAGCAACAAAATATAAGGAGTTTTAGCTTAAACAACAATTGCAAAGTGTTAGGCTAGGAACCAAGAAGATTAATGAATACATTAAGAAATTCAAAGGCATACGTGAAGGCCTTGCAACCATTCACAAACATGTAGATGAAGTTACCAAAGTAATCAACTTTGCTAGAGGTTTAAGTCTGAAGTACAAGACTTTCATAATTGTCATGCTAAGTAATATACCATATCCCACTCTTAAACAATTTTTAATGCTCTTAGTGATTTTGATATTGTTGGATATTTAGTAATATATTGAGGTCTTAAATTGAACAGACACATTTGTTCATGAAAGAACATGACTGTTCTGAAAAGTCATCTCTTAAGTTCTATAAATATAAAGATTCTCTAGAAGTAGCCAATAGAAAAATTTGCAAGTATATAAAAGGATTTTGTTGTATCCCGGAGGGAATTGCTTGTATTTTCCTCAATATGTTTATGTGCAATATCTCTTTAAAGAAAGTGATTTTTCATGCCTCAAAGCTTAAACAAACACATTTGTTCATGAAAGAACATGATTGTTATGAAAAGTCATTTGTTAAGTTCTATAAATATAAAGACTCTCTAGAAGTAGCCAATAGAAAAATTTGCAAGTATATAAAAGGATTTTGTTGTATCTCGGAGGAAATTGCTTGTATTTTCCTCAATATGTTTATGTGCAATATCTCTTTAAAGAAAGTGATTTTTCACGCCTCAAAGCCACCTTCTTCTTAATTTTACCATATTTCCTATTATTTTTTCTAATAGATATGAAAGAGGATGAAGAAAAAGTGCCACAATAGAACCTACATTTTTTCCCAAAAGGGCAGGAGAAAAGGAAACTCCTCTCAGAGGAGAGGAAACAACAAAAAAAGAAAAGGTTTCAAGCTTGTTGGAAGGATCAAATACTCATGTATTAGGCTATAAAGGATGATTCTTCTCTTTTCATGGTTAGACTATATAGAACCAGAATAATAAACTGATTGATTGTGGCAGGTCAGAGCCCTCTATTGTCTGTTGAAGTAGATTGCTTGGACTTTATACCGCACCTTACTTCAGTGTTAGTTGATATTTTTTCCAAAATAAATTAAAATCATAGAAAATAAATTGTAATCACAAATAAAATATGAGGGAACATAACTTTATTGATAAATATGTAGGTACAATTATGTTCCCCTCTTGATTCTTCCCTTGTAAGATTTATCCATGATTTGAGGGTCGTTAGTGGTGTATTTATCGAAATAGGATGTTTGATTTTGATCTCTCCATGAATATTCCATAAATTTACAGAATATTCGAGACGCCTCTTAAAGGGAATATAATACCCTTTATATATGCATGAAATAGGATTTAGGGTTAAGTAGCCTCCAAGAATCCTAATTGAAATTGAACACACCTTGTAGAGTCCCAAAAGAATGTAATGTCTACAAATTCCCCCTATTTCAAGGCTTATCAGAATGTAGACTTAATGAAACTCAAAGAAGAGACTTGAAGTACTCATTTTTCCACCTTTGTGGTTTTGTTGTATCATATTTGCATATTTAATTTGTGAGCAAAGAGATAAAGGACAAATTTGGTCCAACCGGGCGTGCAAATTTGTATGTGTCTAAAGTTTTGTTCCTGAAATATAGCAAACATGAAAGGAAAATAGCAAGCAAGCAATATTATTTGTATTTAAATTTGTGTGAAGGTTACAATCTTTATGAAATCTTTAAGAAAAGAGATGATATCCCCTAATTCTTCTCTTCACGGTTGTTCTTGATTTGATGAAGTATTTGCGTCTCAGCACTTGTAGCGAAGACTTCTTTGTATGTGAAAGACTTTTAGATCACCACTAAAGAGCAAAGATTCTCTATATATTTCTGTCTCTCTTTCTAGTCTTATAAAAACCCCTTTATATAGGCGTGAGCTAGGGTTCGGGTGGTATTTTGGTCCAAGTAATTTTAGAGGACCTTGGGATTGAAGAACATCAATTGGGTTCGTCTCGTCAACTTACTGGACTAGCCCCAATGTAATTTGGACTTTATTTAAGGCATATAATTTTAACTTAAATTATTAATCCAACTTTATTAACCAATAATTTGACTTGGTCAACGTATCATGAGTTTGAGATTTAATCCAAATTTAATATGGATTTATCAATTAAACTTCACTTTCTACAAATATCCCCTACTGCAAGGCTTGTTGGGTTGAACAATTAGTCGAACTTGTAAAGACAAGCCTTGAAGTATTTGTGAAACAAATGTTTCTCACGCCGTTGATCTTTGGAGAAACATTTGAAACTTCATAAGAAATGACTATGCCAACATGTTGAGGTTATCCAAATCAACACATACTGAAGATTTTTGACTGCATTCTCTAATTTGTAAGATATTATTTGACTTGCGGTAATTTATCAACTAATTTTCGATTAGAATTGTTTTTAGCTCATGAAGACTTATCACATGGTATTTTTTTGTAGCTTAATGATTTTATTTGGGTAATCACAATAAAATGGTTTTCAATTATATGAGCAAGGACTGAGTCTAGATGCTTGAATTGGTGATATGAAGCTTGTGATTTCGATGCAAATTTTAGCCATTGCTTTCCTTAGGGTTGAACGCCCTTTCGGCAGGTTCTCCTCCAATTTCACTCGATCACTCGAAAATGTAAGGACTTCAAATTCTCATTACACGAGTCAAACGCCTTTTCATGCGTATGTAGAAAACATTGGAAAATTTATCAATTTGATTGCGAGGAAAGTCCCCCCCTATTGGGTGCGGAAACATATGTGTAACTTGAAGTAACTCTTTTTTTGTCAAACATTTCCATAATCGCATAATGTCTGTGCAACTTGAGGTAACTTTGATAGTTGTCATAGTTTTGTTTCAACTTGAAGGCAAAAACGTGTTGGACACCTTTTTTTCTTTATAAACCTTTCCATGGTTGCCTTTTTTAGTGCAACTTGAAGTAAAAACAAACTTCCATAGTTGTCATATTTTGCAACTTGAAGTAAACGGAAGGTGTCAAAGCCCTCCTTTTTTTATTTCCCATGTTGGTTTTCGGGAAAACTTTACACGTTTTCAGGATTTTTTTTTTCATGTTTGATTTCAATGGGATTTCAATAACTTGGTTCTTATGGAAACTTACCATAATTTGTTTCCTAGGAAAATTTAACATAATTTGGTTCCTATGGAATTTCCATAACTTGATTCGTATAAAAAATTTCCATAATTTGATTCCTATGAAAATATACCATATTTTCCATAATTTGTAGGAACTAAACTTCCCGTCATTACAACTTTCCATAATTCGTAGGAATCAACTGGATATCTCCATATTTTGAAATCTATATATACCCACATTCCCCTGGTGATTGTATATTGATTTATTGCGTCACCAAGTTCAATTGAGTTCCTCTCTCTTCAGTAAGTCCTTTTCCCAACTCTGATTTTCGTCACTTTTTCTTCAGCTCAATGCGACTGTGGTAGAAAATTCATATCTCATCATTAGAATATTTAAATCAAATCCATTTGATTTTCAGAAACTAGAATTGTAGAGCTACAACATACATGAAAATCAAGATAAGACAACTCCTGAATTTTCTCAGGTATTTTTTTGAAATCAACTTAAAGTTTTGATGAACTAATTGCACTAGCTGTGTCAACTTCATGAGAAAATCATATGTCGTCATAGGAATAACGAAATCACAACCAATTTGTGGATTTGGAAGAAAACTTATAGGGACACATCATATACGAAAACCATGATTAGATTACATCTGTACGCAGTGGCGTATTTAGGTACAAATTTTGGGTCATCCGAACCCGTACTCATCCGACTAAACTCGATATATTACTTCTATAATTATTAAAGAATATATTAAATTAAAACTTGTTGAACCCGTTCTCAAGATGGCTTATCTTTAAAGCAATGGTGCACCCGTTTTCTTGAAATCCTGGATTCGCCTCTGTCTGTACGCATTCAGTTTTGTATTTGAAATCAACCTTCCGACAACCACAAAATTGGGATTAACACCTTTTCTTTGGACATGTTCTTACGAATCTAACTTTTTTATTTTAATTAATTTTTCAGATTTTAGATAGAGCAATATAGCTTCGATCCTGCAACATGACGCACTTCCGCAATCGAGATACACCACATCCTCTTCTTGAAATAGTGGGTGACCAACAAAATCAGAATGCGAAAAACTTACTTTTGGAGGTTCTTCCTCCGGCTATCAGCGTCTTCTCCTTTGTTAGTGGGACGTCGGATTAATTTCTTCTCCTTAATGAATGGTAAAATGGATATCAAAGACGTCATGAGAAACTTCTCGAATCAGGCTACTCGTATGAAAGTTCCTTTACAAAAATCAGCAATTCAGCATGACGTAGCATCTTCCAAATCTTCTCATCTTGATGAATGTTTTGACAATTGGAGTGTTCCCCCTTCTAACTTTGACATTGTTTGCTACACACCTAGCTACTGGGAATGGGTAGAGGATGTGCTGGTCTGCCACAAGGAGATTTTGGAGCTCATCAAAGATTATGATGCTATATATACTTCTTTATTCACATACAACTATGACGACAACATGCTTCATGCATTTTTTGAGCTTTGGCGTCTATCTACCAACATGCTTTCTAATTTCATTGGAGTGATGTCCATGTCACTTTGGGACTTACAGGTAATTGGAGGTCTTTATGTACAGGGGTACTATTATGATAAAGTGGTTCCCTCAGCGAAAGGTGATCTTTAGGAGGTGTCTATCCATGATTGGAGACATCTGTTATCTATTATGTCCTCTAAACCAGAAACTCATCCAATCATGGATGGAGACCTCATGGAGATAATCTTTTGCATATCTATAGAAGGCTAAAAACAAATATAGACAACTTTTGGAAGAAGAAATTATTCTCGAGTATCAATCTGCGTCAATTCTTTTGCTGAGGGAATGACTTTGTTATAACACTTACCTTCTACAGGAAGACCTCTAATTTCTTGTAAATCCCAAAGTGATATGGACATATCTCCAATGAAAGTAGAAAGTGTGTTGGTAGATGGACACCAAAAGTGACAAAAAGCATGGAGCACATGTTGGGTTTTAAAAGGTGTGAATGGAAAATGAAGAGTTGTGACTATTATAAAGAGTTGCAACTATTATGAAGAGTTGCGACTTTTATGAAGAGTTACGACTTTTATGAAAAGTTGTGACTTTTACGAAAAGTTGTGACTTTTATGAAAGGTTGTGACCTTTCCGAAAGATTGTGACTTTTCCAAAGCGTTGTGACCTTTCCGGTAAGGCACAATATGAACCTTTTCACACTACCATTTGTTTTCTATAAATTAAGGTATTTCCTCTCATTTTAAGAGAACCAATTTTCTGGACTTCTCTTCCTACTACTACTAAATCTAGTATTCTAACTGTACTTTACTGCCGTTGAGTGGTTCGCTAACACCGTGATTTTAGGTACCGATACATCGATGAGTAAGATCGTCCTATCCTAGGAGGATATATTCCATTAACCTCGGGTACTTGAGGGGAATAATTTCCTTAAGGGGATATTGTGCATTCAGTGGGCTCAATTTTCTTTCTTTGAGAAAAATATTTTGTATATTCTTTCTAATTTGTTTCTGATTCTATTTTATCTACTAGTTTTAATTTTCTAGTTTTGAAAATACTCTTTAAACTTTGTTGTTTCTTACCAAGTTCTTTAGAGTTTGTTCTAAGTATCTTAGGAATACAAGATGAACAACAACCTTAAGGAAATTACTATACTATTGGTTTTTCTTGTATTCTACTTATTGAGGGAAACAAATCATGAAATTAGAAGATTAATGCACTACTTCTCTAGAATTTGGTGCTTTGTTTAGCAAGGTCGAAATGAGAATGTACTAGAAGAATTAGTGGTATTTTGGTGAAAGATTACACCAGGTAACCTTCTTATTATTTATCTAAGGGGGAAAATAGTTTCTAAAAGTTAACAATTTTGATATTTATCATGTATGTCTTTGGAAAAAGATCTGCAAACCATATAATTTTTGAATGAGTTTTCCTTGTCAAATAGTGTAGCCTTTAAAATTCTTTAGTTTGCAAAATAAGATTTCATATTTTAGAGATGGTATGTCAAAATGTTATAGTTGGAAGGTTATTTGAAAAGAAAAACACATTTATGTGATAATCTAAGAATGTGTTTTATTCTGTTTGGAGACCACAAAAAAGTTGTACTTTTGGTTTTCTACAAACTTCATTGTTAAATAGAAACAAATTGTACAAATTTTTTTAGTCTTTATTGTTAGTATTCTAAATACTAAGTGGTATGTCTAACTGTGATAGAAAAAAAAGGACCAATGAGTTAAAGTGTGTGATTTTGTGCCTGTAATAGGTGCCTCTATGAAATGAACTTTGACACTATGTAAAGATTGTCAAACATAATTGAAGCACTATAATTCTTTCGTAGAATAATATTTCCAAAAGTGGTTTCATGTTGCCAATGACATTTTGATAGTATGGGAAATATGTGGAAAAATTATTTTCAACTATTTAAAAAATATTTTTGAGATCATATTTAAAATGTGGGGGGTTCTTTGCATATGACAAAGATAAAATTAGCCTTAGTGTCTAATTTAAATTTGAAGCACAAGATATGAAATACGATGATACTTTTGTATTATGTTAGACCCACAAAATTCTTGGAGTATGTTTGATATTGTGGTCGTTGAGTTCTCTTTTACTAGTATATGGTATGACTAGTATGAAAGTACCAAATTATATGTATACTTATTCAAAATGATTGTGTTCTTTTATGAAAAAATGTCACGTAAAATATTGCGATTTTTCATGAAATGATATGTCTATTAAATAAAACTATTTGTATAGACATGAATATTGGTGAATAGTCATTTGTCATGTTTTGTAAAAGAATCATTTGGATTATATTGTCTTTATTGGACCCGATGAAACTTTGTTCATGGATAGTTCTATAACAATCAAATTGAAAGTTATGGAAAGGTCCTTCTATAAAGGACATTTGACAAGGTGATGACTCTAAACAATGTTTGTATCACGCAAAATTGTAAGAAATAGGAACAAATATTTAAAAGAAAAAGCTACCTCATGGAGAGCTTTTCAAACTCAATATTTTTATTTGTTCTTACTTGCTTGAGTCAAATTGTTTGTGAAATGAACACTTGGACATGTCAATTACAAAACCTTGTAAGGAAAACTGATCAACTTAGAAGTTTTGTCTAACTTCGAGTGCAATAAATATAAATGTCAAGTTTGTGTGGAATCTAAGTATGTTGTGCATTCTTATAAATCTATTGAAAGGAATTATAATCCCTTAGAGTTGATTTACACTGACATTTGTGATATGAAGTCAACACTATCTCGTGGTGGGAAAAGTATCTCATAACTTTCATTGACAATTGCATTAGAAATGATTATGTCTATTTGCTGAAAGGTAAGGATGAAGCAATAGAAACGTCTGGACAGTATATTATTGAAGTTGAAATTCAGTTGGGCAAAAAGATAAGAAGTGATAGGGATGGAGAGTATAAATCTCCTTTTGCAGAAATATGTTTGAAAAGTGGAATTATCCATCATACTGCTGCTCTATTCACCTCAATTTAATGGAAAACCGAACATTGAAAGAAATGATGGCTACATTACTTATAAGTTTAGGTTTACCATAAAACTTGTGTGAAGAATCTATCCTTACAGCAAAAGGAAACAATTAAACTTTTTGTCTTTTTAGAAAGAAAGCAATAAAAAGTTTTGTTTGTTTAGGACCCAATCTATTCTGTGTGAGAAATTGAAAGGAAGGAAATCCAACTTGAAATATTTCAAAGTGTGGGGGTGTCTAGCCAAAGTCCAAGTTCCTATTCCTTAAAGGATTAAATAGGACCTAAGACTGTGGTCTGTAAAATTAGACTTGAGTAGTCTAGTGAAACGTCTAAAAGACCTTGGAAAGAACAAAAGGAGAATGTTCTTAATAAAGGGATTTAGAGGTTTAGTAAATGTCAAAGGACATCTATTTCCTTTGAATCTGATTTTGTAACATTTCTCATGTCTTTTATGGAGTCTTCCTTTAAAGATGGTGTCAATAGTGAGATTGATTCAATCTTGAGCAATGCTATTGGAAGTTTGTTGATCTTTCTCCGGGAAATAAACCTTTGGGTTCAAAGTGAATCTTCAGAGGAAAATGAAAGTCGATGGAACTGTTGACAAATACAAAGCAAGACATTTTTTCAAAGGCTTTAAACAAAAAGAAGGTCTTGATTTTTTTGACACATACTCGCTAGTAACTATAATTTCATTTTGATGTTTACACAAGCTGTGATATATGACCTCCAAATTCATCAAATGAATGTGAAAACAACTTTCTTAAATGGAGAATTGGAGGAAGAAATTTACATGGAACAACCTAAGGGTTTTGTGGTTCCTGGTAAAGAAAAGAAAGTGTGCGAACTTATTAAGTCACTTTATGGACTAAAACAAGCATCCAAACAATGACATATGAAATTTGACCAAACCATGTTGGCAGATAAAATTAAGAATGATGGAAGTGATATATGTGTTTACATTAAAATCACAAGGTCATTGTTTGTTTGTATATCGGTGACATGTTGATCATCAGTAGAGACACTAATGACATAAATGCTACTAAATATATACTAGAAAGCAACTTTGATATGAAAGATCTTAGAGTTGCTGATGTGATCTTAGGTATGAGAGTCCTTAGAAGTCCATAATGTTAAGTATTGTCACAGTCTCATTACATTGAAAAGGTACTTCACTAGTTATAATAATTGGATTTTAATATGTCAAGACTCCAACAAATGTGAGATTTGCATTTCAAAAGAATGAAGGCGAAAGTGACTCACAAATGGATTATACTAGAGTATTGGGAAGTATGATGTATATCAGGAAGTGTACACAATCAGATATAACATCTATTATTAATAAACTGAGTCGGTTCACGAGTAATCCCAGTCCAACTCATTGGATGAACATGAAAAGAGTTTTGGGTCATTTGAAACATACTCAAAACTATGTCTTGCATTATAACAAATATCCATAAGTATTGAAGGGAAATAGTGATGCAAATTGGATCACCGGGACGAAATGAAGTAAAATCCACGAGTGGATATGTATGTACTCTTGGTGGAGGAGCAGTCTCTTGGAAATCTTCCAAAAACACATGTATCGCTAGCTCTACAATGATCTTTGAGCTAGGTGCTCTAGATTAGGTCGGTGAATAAGTTGATAGACTCCGAAATTTCTTGATAGATATTCTTTTTTTGCTCAAACCTTTGGCATCATTATTCATAAACTTTGATAGTCAAGATGAAATAGGTAGGGCATGAAGCATGATGTATAATGAAAAGTCTCATCATATAAGACATAGACATAATACCGTTAGAAATCTACTCTCTAGTGGAATTATCAAAATTGACTATGTAAAGTCAAATGATAATGTGACGGATCCACTTACAAAAAGGCCTAACTAGAGAGAAAGTTGAAAGAACATCTAAGGAAATGGGTTTACGACTTAGGACAAGGCATCATGGTGGTAACTCTACCTAGCAGACTGGAGATCCCAAGTGCTAGGTTCAAGGAGAAAAACAAAGTTGTGACTAATGGTTTGACAGTGTCAACCAACTCAATCCATTCTCATGATGAAGAGAATACTCAGGAACAAGGATACAACATTAAGGCTTGTTAATGAGTTAATAAAGCTTAAAGTTTTTAATGATTTGCTAAGTTTGGTAGATTTGACCAAATAGTGTATCTACGCGATAACACGGTTAGAAACACCTATGTATGTGAAGTGTAAGCCGATTTAAAGAGGATGATTGTCAAAAGCCCATCTCTCTATACACTCATGAAACCCGGAGGTGTTCATGGTTGAAACGAACATAGCTATAAGAACCATAAAGGGTAAAGGGTTGATTGTGTGACATATGATTGTCTAGGTATATACCAAAGCTTAACGGTTCAAAGATATCAAATCTACCGATTAACCTAATATATCTGACATATGTTCACTACGAAAATTTCAAAGGAAAAGCTACTTATCCAGATGACATTAATTCTTGCTTGTAAAGTACACACACTTGTCCGTTTCTTTGTCTTGGAGCCATTCCCCATTCATGCGGGGGATTGTTGGGTTTTAAAAGGTGTGAATGGAAATGAAGAGTTGCGACTTTTATGAAGAGTTGTGACTTTTATGAAAAGTTGTGACTTTTATGAAGAGTTGCGACTTTTATGAAAGGTTGTGACTTTTATTAAAATGTTGTGACCTTTCTGAAAGATTGAGACTTTTCCAAAGGGTTGTGATCTTTCTGGTAAGGCACAATAAGAACCTTTTCACACTACCCTGTGTTTTCTATAAATTAAGGTATTTCCTCTCATTTTAAGAGAACCATTTTCTGGACTTCTCTTCCTACTACTACTAAATCTAGTATTCTAAGTGTACTTTACTACCGTTGAGTGGTTCGCTGACACCATGGTTTTAGGTATCGATATACCGGTGAGTAAGATCGTTCTATCCTGGGAGGATATATTCCATTAACCTTGGGTACTTGAGGAGAATAATTTCCTTAAGGGGACACTGTGCATTCAGTGGGCTCGATTTTCTTTCTTTGAGAAAAATATTTTGTATATTGTTCCTAGCCTGTTTTTGATTCTATTTTCTCTACTAGTTTTAACTTTCTGGTTTTGAAAATACTCTTTAAACTTTGTTGTTTCTTAGCAAGTTCTTCAAAGTTTTGTCCTAAGTATCTTAGGAATACAAGATGAACAAAAACACATTGTTGTCATAGTTGTATGTGAACTAAGAAGTATATACGGCATCATAAACCCTGATGAGATTCAAAATCTACTTGTGGCGGGGCAGCATGTCCTCTACCCATTCTTGAGACACCTTGTGATGAAATTACACATATATATGCTTCACCGAGTGGTGTTGGGTAAACCACTGCATTATCTAGTCCAACAGAGAGTAAGGATTATCCTTGGAATCATCCAAAAAGAAAGGCACAAGAGTTAGATGCTGCTTGTTGTGGTATGAATTTTTGAGATACAATTGTCATTGATAATAATGACTTTGTGGATGAGGATCCAAACTTGACATCATTGTCTGAATTAGAAAAATAAGTAAAGTCTTCTTCCTTTTTTTTTCTTTTTCATACTATTCCTTTTTTTAAAGCCTTAAATCTGATGATCTTTTTGTTCTCCCTTTTTTAGTTGGACCTTCAGAAATTATACGGCGACGACCTTGGCAATGACGTGGTTGTAGATTTTACTGTAGATCTAATGATCTTGATGCGGCTGCAAAAGGTTTCCATTCTTCCCTTAATGACGTGATACCTTCATTTCCACCAAGAAATTCACATTCTACCTCTTCAGATGAGAAGAAGTTTTCCAACCAAATGCTATTAATGCGATTGAAGTTGTCGTCAATCAGATTACAAAATCATTCAAGCCTTCTTCATGCCTATGCGACATGGTGCTTCTACTTTTGTGTGACAATAAACTATTTTTCGCGTCAAATCAATATTTGTTTCTGGAGATGTGGGCCGATTTGTATGGATGGATTATACAATTTTTTTCGGGTTCTTTAGATGACAGTACAGAGTGAGAGTCAAGTATTGCTTCTACTCTTTAGGAGATTAGAAAAGTAGATATTATTGATATTTCTGCTTTGGAGGATCTTGTTGAAAATTTCTATGCTTTGAAATCATCAAAGATGACTAAAGAATCAAATGAAAAGGCCCTCTTTGATTCACACCGATGTCTTGGTGGTTTGAATCTGGCACATGAAAAGTTGGATGGATCCATGGGAAAGCTTCAAACAACTCTGGCAGATGTGGAGAAAGACATAGAACCCTTGACCTCCAAGAAAAAGAAGATCCTTACACTGCTTAATAAATATTAAGAGAATTTCACCAATACAGAGGGTGAAATTTATACCATTGAGGCAAATCATACGTTGTCTAATGATGAAGTGGAAAGACTAGCCAAACAAGAAGGGACGGTTGAGACAAGTCGCCGAGAAATTATAAGCTTCAAACTCTTTCCATAGTTCAATTTTTGTTTTTTCTTGGGATTTTTTAATTCGCTTATTTTGTTGTAGTAATTTTTTTCTTGAAACAATAAAATGGTGAGTTATATCTCAATATGAATCTTCTCATCTTGAATTTTGAATTTTGATTGTTTGTTTCATTTATGTAACAACAAGCCCCCTTTTTTGTTATTGGATAGAGGACTCCAAAAGCTAGAATCTATGTAAAAATCGCAGCCAAAGGTTAACTTTTCAGTTTTGCGCATCCATAGAAGAAAATTCATCAATCGGAGTAGAAGTGTCGAAATAATGTGATTTTTTTTTGTTGGAAGGATAACTTTGAAAACTTCTATCCACATGAAAATCACGTCCATAGGCTTTATGGATTAGTACAGATTTGTCATTGAAGTCAGCTCAAAATCTGGCTTTCTTGACTCTTCAGCTTTTCAGCTTTGTGCACATATGGAAGAAAATTCGGAACTTGGAGTAGGGGTGTCAAAATAATAAGCTTCTTCTTTTGTTGGAAAGGTAACGTCAAGATATTAAATCTGTATAAAAATCATGTCCATAGGTTTTACGGATTAGTATAAATTTGTCTTTGAAGTCGGTTCAAAATCTAGCGTGCTTGACTCTTCAGCTTTCTTTAGCTTTGTGCACATGTCGAAGAAAATTCATGACTTAGAGTAGGAGCGCCGAAATAATGAACTTTTTTTTTTGTTAGAAAGATAAATTCAGGATCTTCAATATATATAAAAATCACGTTCATAGGCCTTACAGATTAATACAGATTTTTCTTCGAAGTCAGCTCAAAATCTGGCGTGCTTGACTCTTTAGCTTTCTTCATCTTTGTGCACATGTGGAAGAAAATTCATATCTTGGAGTAGGGGGCATTGAAATAATGAGTTTTTATTTTTGTTGGAAAGATAACTTTGCGATCTTCAATCTGTATAAATATCACATCCATAGGCTTTACGAATTAGTACAGATTTGTCTTTGAACTCAACTCAAAATTTGTCACACTCAATTTTTATTTTATTTTTTCAGCTTTGCATGTCTATGAGAGAAAATTTATAACTCTGAGTAGAAGCGCCAAAATTGTGAGCTTCTTTTTCCATTGGAAAGATAACTTCTAGTTCTTCAATCCTTATAAAATCATGGTCATGGGCTTTATGAATTGGTATAGTTTTTCCTTTGAAGTTGCCTAAAAATCTGTCAGACTCAACTTTTGAGCTTTTTGGCCTCTCTCTCCGAAAAATAATTCTATTTGAGCTTGGAGCTTTAGATTCATTGCCCACTCGCTCTAGCAGAAATAAGCTTTCGAATGTTACAACCCGACCTTGATGGTGTTTAAAACAAGTTTCAACTCTTTCTTGCTTCTACCACTTTCAAGATTTACTCTTCTTCTTCTTTTTCTTAGTTGTATATGATTCTTCATTTGAGAGAATTAGCATGGCATTCACAAGGCGATGTTGTTTTTCTTCTTCTTATAACTGAACCTAGAGTAATAATACTATGAGTTGCCTATGTACTCGGTGAAGAGGATCACGTCATAACGTAGTTCAGAAAGTGAGCTTTTAATTTTTTTTATTGTGTCCTAACTTTTGCCTTTAGAGATTTTCAACCTAGAGGACATATTTTTTTGGGACCCGTACACTGTTTATACTCTTGCAGGCCAGGATTAAGGTGTTACTTCAAGGATAATATTTCTTCAAGAATTTTCCATTGATGGGACCAATCCACAAGCCGTCTGCATCTTCTTGAGGTTCACTCTCATCTTGTGTAGTGGCATAATATGAAGTGCCAACACTTTCTTCATCTTCATCACGTTTCTTGGTGTAGACCATGACATGCGACTTTGCTTTCAGTATTTCACCACATGATACCACAAGGTTCGTGTGCCGTCTCATTCTAGAAGGGATTAGACTTTGGAAATCCTTAGAGACATTTTGTGATTTGGGCAAGGAAGATGCTCTCATAGTCCCATTGTTTCTCCAAAGATTATTTGTCTTCTTCAACAATCCTAACCTCTCAAATACGAAAATCCTCGTTGTTGAGTTTCCAAGTCGATTGAAGATAGAAGGCCTTTTGTTGGAAGCAACACGTTCATATTACACATTGATGTAGTTATTGCTTACCCTTCTAATGGAGATATGGATCGATGGAGGTTGTTTGTATCCCAAATCATCACGTTGCTGCCTTGCACCAGGTTCTAATGGAAGCTTCCCCAATTTTGATGGTTTATGAGGATTGTATCTAGCTTTTTTGAATAGTTTGTAAGCATTAGGATTAAAGCATTCATTTGTACGCCTCGTTGGGAGTGCTTCATTTTGCGAAGATTTAGGAGCCACAAAATTTGCAAGTAATTTTGGAGATGATTTCATCACATCAATCTGCTTAACGGGAAAGGTCAATTCCTCTAGTGTATTACTTGTGATTTTAAATAGTGTCCATTGTCCATCTTGGCCTTTGGAACATAACAAAGAATGAGTGTCACTTTTTTTAATTGAAAATACACTATTCATATTGGGTTTCTTGTCTGAATTGTCAATATTTGGATCTTCCTTGCTAACGACTTTTATCTTATCAACAACTACCTTAGACATATTATTCAGGAGCTCGACATCTTTGGATGCAATATCATCAACTTTTGTGGCATATTTCTTCAAATAAAACTTCTTATCCACAAAGTGTGCTTCGGCTTCAATGAAGGGATTATATCTGTAATAATCTTTTTAGCAACTCCATCTTCATAATACTTCAAACATCGGTAGTAGATATATGAGACTATTTTGTTCACATATATCCACGGCCTACCAAGCATGATATTATATGAATTCTTAGCATCAATTACATGCAACCACAGACTTGATTGAAACTCTCCAATGGTGAGGTTACTTTGATGGCCCCTATGGACCTTTGTCCGCTTTGGTTGAATCCTTGAATCATCAAGCGACTTTCAGTAAGATCTGTTGTTGAGATCCCAAGTTTTTTCACTGGGTGAATTGAAAGAATGTTGACTCTAGAATTCGGTTCACCCTTTGATCATGCACAAAACCAACCATGAATAAAGGGAGATTATGAAGTGTGTCACCAATCAGAAGATCATCATTAGAGAATGTGATTTTGGACATTTACGCATCCTCGACTCTAGAAGATAACTTTGGAGCATCTTTTGGCGGACATATTGATGTTGCATATTTCATTTTTTTTCTTTGACATTACAACATAGAGATTTTGTACCATCACATATGAACTTGGTGTAAAACCAACTTGGAAAATATTTTCCCTATGTAATTGTCGATGCAACTTTTGGTAGTTGTTCTCATTTCCTCTGTGTTTGAGTGCACAATCAATTTCTTTTTTTTGGATATCCTTACCATCTTTTTTCCGATATGTCGCTTAGTTGACTCCTTATGAAAATTTGCTTTGCGGCGTTTATGGCGAATCATGAGAGTATATCCCTATTCATTAAGATGATCTACTTGGTCTCCATCTTCTTTATTTGATTCATCTTCAACGGAAGCCACATCACTTAGCGTAGCTCATTTATATCAATGGGCTCGAAGTCTCCAAACTTAATAATTCTTGTCGGATTTATGTTTGAAATGTCTTGCTCCCAAGTTCTTTAATGAAATTGCATGTCGTGACTAGATTGGGTAAGTCAAAAGGAACACTGACTTGGTTTGAATTCAATTCTCATCTTCAGGTTCAATCTTTCCTTCAAAATCTAAGTCCATGATTTAATCCTTAAAGACTAAGAATTTCTCAATAGAGTGGTCAACCAACCAATGGTATTTATAGTATTTTGGATCATCACTCCTCCCTATTTCATTTGGTCGGTTCATCTCTAGTAAATCAAAATATTTCATCTCAAGGAGTTCATCACAGATTGTGGAGACGTCTAAGTCAAGAAATATGTAATGATTCTATTGCATTTCTTTAAAGTTTAGCTTATGATTTGTCCTGCCTTCAAAAGAAATTGCCTTTTTGCTTTGCGTATCACCTACCTTTGTGGTGAACTTCACAGGCAAAGAATTGATGTTCATGGATGTCACGCCCCGAGCCTACACCCCAGACGTGACCGGCACTTGAAGACCATCGCTGGCCCCCAAGCGAACCCTTGGCCTGGCTTTCTTAACTCAACGGAAACTTAACTCAACAGGATAACTCAATGCAATGAAAAGTTATAAAACAACTCAACTGAAAGTAATTTGCCAACAAGGCATCTCGAGTCTCAAAATAGGATATTTAAATATATACATGCATGAGAGACTCCAAATTAACTGACTGACTGTCTATGAAGCCTCTAAATACTGAGATGGATGTTGGGACAGACCCCGCAACATCCTAATAAAACAAAAACTAAGAACACAAAATAATTGAGTCCTCCGGAATGCAAGGAGGCTCACCACTGACTCTGGAGTGCTCAACTGGATCAACGACGTGCAGGATGCTGATCCGGGGTACCTGTATCTGCATCATAAGACGATGCAGGCCCACTGGCATCAGTACATGGAAGGTACTAGTATGCGAGCTGGAAAACTAAGCAACAAGGGCTAGAAGGAAAATTGAAAGAAACTGAAAAGTTTACCTTGTTCAACTCAACTCAACCTGACTGACTTCTTTCAATATAAGGCAATTTAAAACAAATGTGATATAAAGAAAGACTGTTTAAAACATGCTATAAAACTCTGTGTGTATACAAGGATACAATAAACCTGAGATGTATATAGAAATACAATTAAACTGATGTATATAAAATACAATAATTTTCGTGTATAAAAATACAATAACTGCTGTGGGAGTTTCTCTAACCGACAACCATCACATAAGAGCTAAAGTGATGATACAGCGATCAACCTCACGCTGCCAGAGCATCCTATACCCGGCCAAAGGTATAAGACCTGAACTGCCTAATGGATCCACTAGTCTAATATGAAAAGGATTCATCTAAAGAGCATGATCCTTTTCTACCCATGGTGGCTAACATGGTTCTATGGGGGCTGTGGGTTCTTTGAACGCTCCCCCAATTCGGTGCTCGATACTACTCCCAAAAATGTACTGGCTCTTATGTTTTTAAAACACATTTCTTCCTGCTGACATGAGATAATTACTCAAAACAAACTATCCCGAAGGCTCTTTGGAAATTTCAGTTTCCAACCTTGTTTAAATGTAAAGACATTTCTTTAAAACTTCTTTGGGAATACATAGTTCCCTAATAACTTTGAGAAAATGAACTCAACTTGAAACTTGAGACTCTTAGCTTGAAACTCTAAACTCTTTTCTTAACTTGACACTTGAGTCTAAAAATAAAGTTAAAACGTTTAATAAAGACTCTTGAACAACTTTACAACTAGCTTGACTTGCTTAACTTCTAAGCTTAACTCTTAATTCCTAACTTCACTTGACTTCTAACTAACTCTCCTTAAAATGGAATTTTTTGGATTCAAGGTGTTTGCTCACATGTTACGGATAAGTTCTTGACTTTTAGAAGTACCTTGGAGTGTTGGAAACAACTAGGAAACATAGGTATAATACCTAGGAACCAAAATAAAATACAATAAAATAAAAAATGGGACTGCTGGCCAGCTTCAACAGGGGCTGCTGGGCACTCTGCATTCTGCCCAGTTGCCAGCCCTTTCCCCAGAAAAAACCGACTTTTCTCCCTCTTTTCTTCAACTCTAAACCACCCTTACTTCAATGGATTTAACCCCAAACACTAAGGATCATCAATCTCCCAACATACAATAAATTACAACTCAAATACACAAACCAATCATGTCCCACAACCAACAATAACTTCAACAACACAACTAACAACATCAACAACAACTAACAACTTCAACAACTACTAACAACTTCAACAACTTCAACACCAATCCAATCCTTTCTCAAATCATAAAAAAAAGAGCTTGGTGTGTGGGAGAAAGGATCAGACCACACAAAAAAACTCACATACCTTGATAGGGATCACCCCCTATGAAAATCCACAATGGAAACTTGTTGATCCTTTCTCCTCTTCTTCTCTTCTTCTTCTCTTCTTCTTCTCTCAAGAACCCTAACTCTTTCTCTTTTAGAATAGGATAAAAATGATCCAAAAACAGCCTAACACACAATATAACCTCAAAAGAAATGGCTAGGGAAAAGACCAAAATGCCCTTAAAATTTCTGGGACGGATTCCCTGCCAACTGCCCAACTTTCAATGGCCATAACTCACTCATACAAACTCGAAATCAAGCAATCTCAGTGGCGTTGGAAAGATCATTCCACAAGCTTCGCAACCATAACTGGAACTACTCCTAACTCATCGTGATCTAGGAGTTACGACTGCTCAAAGTTGGCCAAAAATCACTGATTTCCACACTTAGCCAAATTTTTTCCAGATTCTAATTTTCCAGATTCTGTATTTTTTCCAAAAATAGCTACTTTCAAATTTCAAGCTTCTTCATAGCTATTTAAAATTGTCGGATGTTACAATATCTCCCCCTTGGGAACATTCGTCCTCGAATGAAGTGATTCTTACTAAGCTAAGGGTGCAACAACAACTCAAACACCCAACAAGCAACTATGCAACAACAACAACAACAACAATATGCCCACTATAATTTAAAGAGCACTAAGAAGGAAATTAATACCTTGATGTGCGGATTCAAAGAGATATGGATATCTCTTCTTCATGTCTTCTTCGGCTTCCCAAGTAGCTTCCTCAACAAATTGGTTCCTCCAAAGGACCTTGACTGAGGCTACATCTTTAGTTCTCAACCTTCGAACTTGCCGATCTAAAATTTGAACAGGAATCTTCTCATAAGATAAGTTATCCTTGATCTTGATACTTTCAGTCGGTAGGATCAATGAAGGATCGCCTATGCACTTCTTCAACATGGAGATATGAAATACCGGATGGACCGCTGCTAGCTCCTGTGGTAGCTCCAACTCATAAGCTACATTGCCAACTCTCTTGACTATGCGATAAGGTCCAATATATCGGGGGTTAAGTTTCCCTTTCTTACCAAACCTCATAACCCCCTTCATGGGTGAAACCTTCAAATATACCCAATCATCTACTTCAAACTCTAACGCCCTTCTCCTAACATCAGTGTAGGATTTCTGACGACTCTGTGCCGTTTTCAACCTCTCTTGAATCACTTTCACCTTCTCCATAGCTTGGTGAACTAAATCTGGTCCTATCAACTGTGCTTCACCCACTTCAAACCATCCAATAGGAGACCTACATCTTCTCCCATAAAGAGCTTCATATGGGGCCATTTGGATGCTAGAGTGATAACTGTTGTTGTAGGCAAACTCAATGAGAGGTAGGTGATCATCCCAATTACCTTTGAAATCGATCACACAAGCTCTCAGCATATCTTCTAAAGTCTGAATAGTGCGCTCTGCTTGCCCATCAGTCTGAGGATGAAAGGCAGTACTTAAGTTCACATTTGAACCCAAGCCTTTCTGAAAAGATTTCCAGAACTGTGCAGTAAACTGTGCACCTCTATCTGAAATAATGGAGATTGGGACTCCATGAAGTCTCACTATCTCTCGAATATACAACTTGGCATAATCTTCTGCTGAAAGGGTAGTCTTTACTGGTAGAAAATGAGCTGACTTTGTCATTCTGTCGACAATCACCCAAATAGAATCATGCTGTCTGCGAGACCTTGGCAACCCTGTGATGAAATCCATATTGATCATCTCCCACTTCCACTTTGGAAGTTCTATCCTCTGAGCCAAACCACCGGGCCTTTGGTGTTCAACTTTCACTTGTTGGCAATTTGGACACTTAGCAACAAACTCAGCAATGCCCTTCTTCATGCCATTCCACCAATAAACTTCACGCAAATCACGATACATCTTGGTGGAACCCGGATGAATAGAATATCTGGAGCTGTGAGCTTCCGCCATAATCCTCTCTTGGAGTCCATCTACCATAGGTACGCACAATCTACCTTGAAATCTCAAAACACCATCTCCCCCTTGTTCAAAAGCTAATACTCTTTGCTTTTGAACATTTGCCTTCAACTCAAGCAAAATGGGATCTTGATCTTGCTTCTCTTTCACTTCTGACATTAATGATGACTCGGCCCTGCTCGTCACTGCTATTTCTCCTTCTGCGGAATCTGTAATTCTGACTCCCAGACATGCCAGTCTGTGCACATCTTTTGCTAACTCTCTCCTTCCTTCTTCAATATGGGCGGTGCTACCCATAGACAACCTGCTCAAAGAATCAGCAACAACATTAGCCTTACCTGGGTGGTAAAGAATACTCAGGTCATAATCCTTGAGTAACTCTAACCACCTCCTCTGTCTGAGATTAAGCTCCCTCTGAGTAAGCACATATTGAAGGCTCTTGTGATCAGTGAATATGTCGACATGCACACCATACAAGTAATGACGCCATATCTTCAAAGCAAATACTACAGCAGCTAGCTCTAAATCATGAGTTGGGTAGTTCTTCTCATGAACCTTCAACTGTCTGGAGGCATAAGCTATAACTTTGCCATTCTGCATTAAGACACAACCCAAACCAACTCTAGATGCATCACAATATACCACAAAACCTTGAGTACCTTCTGGTAGCGTCAAAACTGGAGCTGTAATCAATCTCTTTTTCAATTCCTGAAAGCTTTTCTCACAAGCTTCAGACCATTGAAATTTCACCGTCTTCTGAGTCAACTTTGTCAAAGGAGATGCAATAGTCGAGAATCCTTCAACAAACCTTCTATAATAGCCAGCCAAACCCAAGAAACTCCTAATTTCAGTTGGAGATGTGGGTCTAGGCCAATTCTGCACTGCCTCAATTTTTCGAGTATCAACTTTAATTTCATCACCGGACACAATGTGGCCTAGGAACGCCACAGACTTAAGCCAAAACTCACATTTAGAGAACTTGGCATACAACTCTTTATCTTTCAAAGTTTGAAGAACTATTCTGAGATGGCTAGCATGATCTTCTTCATTTGTTGAATAGATTAGTATGTCATCAATAAAGAAAATAACAAACATATCTAAATAAGGTTTGAAGACTCTATTCATCAAGTCCATGAAAGCTGCCGGTGCATTGGTCAAACCAAAGGACATGACTAAAAACTCATAATGACCATACCTGGTTCTGAAAGCTGTCTTTGGGATATCACATTCCCTTACCCTTAACTGATGATAGCCTGATCGGAGGTCAATCTTTGAAAAACAAGTGGCACCCTGAAGCTGATCAAAAAGATCATCAATCCTCGGAAGAGGGTACTTGTTCTTGATGGTAACCTTATTCAACTGGCGGTAGTCTATACACATTCTAAGGGAACCATCTTTCTTTCTCACAAACAAGACCGGAGCTCCCCAAGGCGAGACACTTGGTCGAATGAAACCCTTATCTAGGAGATCTTTCAACTGCTCTTTCAACTCTGCTGGTGCCATTCTATATGGCGGAATAGAGATAGGACGAGTATCTGTAATGAGATCTATGCCGAAATCTATTTCTCTCTCAGGAGGAATTCCGGGTAGATCATCAGGAAAAACTTCTGGAAACTCTCTTACTATAGGAACTGACTGGAAATGAGGTATCTCAACACTAGAGTCATGAACTCGGACTAAGTGATAGATACAACCCTTCGAAACTAACTTTTTCGCCTTAAGGTACGAAATGAATTGACCCTTAGGCACTACTGAGCTACTACTCCACTCTAAGACTGGCTCATTCGGAAACTGAAACTTGACCACTCGAGTTCTACAGTCTATCGATGCATAACAAGCATGAAGCCAATCCATACCTAGAATGACATCGAAATCTATCATGTCTAACTCAACCAAATCAGCCCTGGTGCTCTTGTGACTGATGGAAACAGGACAATCACGATAGACTCTTTCTGCTAGAATAGATTCCCCAACAGGTGTAGAAACACAAAAGGGTTCACAAAGTCTTTCAGGAAGAACCTCAAACTTATTTGCAATATAAGGAGTTACAAAAGATAAACTTGCTCCTGGGTCTAGCAAGGCATACACATCAAAAGTAAAGACTTTGATCATACCAGTGACAACATTTAGAGAATTCTCTTGCTCATGGCGACTGGTGATTGCATAAAGGCGGTTTGCTCCTCCACTGGTACCAGAAGTAGCTCCTCTAGGTGTCGTCCTGTCTGGGGGAACAACTGAAGAAGACTGTGCTTTATTTCCCCCATTACCCTGCATATTCTTTGGACACTCTCGCATGAAATGTCCATTCTGACCACACTTGAAACAACCAACGGAGCCCTCTCGACAAATACCTGAGTGGTTCCTACCACACTTGGCGCAGGCAGGAGGCTTACTACTCCCTTGCGCCACACTACCCGAAGATTGTGCTGGTCTAGCCCTGAAGTCCTTCGAATTCTGAACATTAAATTCACCTCTGTATCTGGGTGCAGGTGCTCTAACAGATGATGGAGCAGGTCCCTTTTGCCTTTGCTGAAAGAAGGAACGGTTTGAATTACCTCTCTGCTGCCCGGACTCGTTCCCGGTCTTTGCTCTCTTATTTCTAAACTCTTCTCTGTCCCTCAGCTTCTCTTCCTCAACCTGCTGCACATAAACCATCAACCTTGATATGTCCATGTCCCCGATAAGCATTGCAGCCCTACCTTCCTTGCTCGACAACCGAGACAACCCAGCAACAAACAAGCTCATTCTATTCCTCATGTCCGCAACCATCTCCGGAGCATAGCAGGATAATTGTGTGAACTTCAGACTGTACTCATGAACACTCAAAGAATCCTGCTTAAGTGTGAGGAACTCACGTACCTTGGCCTCTCTCAACTCTCGAGGAAAGAAATGCCCCAAGAAAGCTTCCTCAAAATCGGCCCAACTCGCAGGTGGTGCATTCTCAGCTCTACTTCTTTTCCACTGGTCGAACCAAGTTCTAGCAACATCCTTCAATTGATATGCAGCTAGTTCAACCCGCTCAATATCTGCTACATGCATCACATCAAAAATCTTCTTCAACTTCTCAGTGAAGTTCTCTGGATCCTCAGTAGTACTTGAACCCATGAAACTCGGAGGATTCATCCCCAAGAACTCACGAATCCTTGAAGTGTCAGCTCCTTCATGTCGAGCTCCTCTTTGCTGACCAATTTGATTAGTCACAGCTTGACTCAGAATTCTAATTGCCTCTCTAAACTCGGCATTAGAAACTTCCCCTTGATCTTGCACTCCCGGGGCATAAGGTAATTCTTGCTCATCAACATAACGTCTAGGAAGACGCCCTCTACCAACTCTTCGTGGAGGCATGATTATCTGAAAACACGTGCAAGCACGGATTAGAAAGAAACTTTTTAGAGGTCAACTCTAACGCATGAAATGAGTGTGAAAGAAATGAGAAATCTTCCTAAATGTTGCAGCCTCCCAATTATAGATGTGGCGCGCTTCACACCGATAACTAGGACTCTACAGACACGGCTTCATAGACTCCCTAGGACTCTTGAACTCTGGGCTCTGATACCAAGTTTGTCACGCCCCGAGCCTACACCCCAGACGTGACCGGCACTTGAAGACCATCGCTGGCCCCCAAGCGAACCCTTGGCCTGGCTTTCTTAACTCAACGGAAACTTAACTCAACAGGATAACTCAATGCAATGAAAAGTTATAAAACAACTCAACTGAAAGTAATTTGCCAACAAGGCATCTCGAGTCTCAAAATAGGATATTTAAATATATACATGCATGAGAGACTCCAAATTAACTGACTGACTGTCTGACTGTCTATGAAGCCTCTAAATACTGAGATGGATGTTGGGACAGACCCCGCAACATCCTAATAAAACAAAAACTAAGAACACAAAATAATTGAGTCCTCCGGAATGCAAGGAGGCTCACCACTGACTCTGGAGTGCTCAACTGGATCAACGACGTGCAGGATGCTGATCCGGGGTACCTGTATCTGCATCATAAGACGATGCAGGCCCACTGGCATCAGTACATGGAAGGTACTAGTATGCGAGCTGGAAAACTAAGCAACAAGGGCTAGAAGGAAAATTGAAAGAAACTGAAAAGTTTACCTTGTTCAACTCAACTCAACCTGACTGACTTCTTTCAATATAAGGTAATTTAAAACAAATGTGATATAAAGAAAGACTGTTTAAAACATGCTATAAAACTCTGTGTGTATACAAGGATACAATAAACCTGAGATGTATATAGAAATACAATTAAACTGATGTATATAAAATACAATAATTTCCGTGTATAAAAATACAATAACTGCTGTGGGAGTTTCTCTAACCGACAACCATCACATAAGAGCTAAAGTGATGATACAGCGATCAACCTCACGCTGCCAGAGCATCCTATACCCGGCCAAAGGTATAAGACCTGAACTGCCTAATGGATCCACTAGTCTAATATGAAAAGGATTCATCTAAAGAGCATGATCCTTTTCTACCCATGGTGGCTAACATGGTTCTATGGGGGCTGTGGGTTCTTTGAACGCTCCCCCAATTCGGTGCTCGATACTACTCCCAAAAATGTACTGGCTCTTATGTTTTTAAAACACATTTCTTCCTGCTGACATGAGATAATTACTCAAAACAAACTATCCCGAAGGCTCTTTGGAAATTTCAGTTTCCAACCTTGTTTAAATGTAAAGACATTTCTTTAAAACTTCTTTGGGAATACATAGTTCCCTAATAACTTTGAGAAAATGAACTCAACTTGAAACTTGAGACTCTTAGCTTGAAACTCTAAACTCTTTTCTTAACTTGACACTTGAGTCTAAAAATAAAGTTAAAACGTTTAATAAAGACTCTTGAACAACTTTACAACTAGCTTGACTTGCTTAACTTCTAAGCTTAACTCTTAATTCCTAACTTCACTTGACTTCTAACTAACTCTCCTTAAAATGGAATTTTTTGGATTCAAGGTGTTTGCTCACATGTTACGGATAAGTTCTTGACTTTTAGAAGTACCTTGGAGTGTTGGAAACAACTAGGAAACATAGGTATAATACCTAGGAACCAAAATAAAATACAATAAAATAAAAAATGGGACTGCTGGCCAGCTTCAACAGGGGCTGCTGGGCACTCTGCATTCTGCCCAGTTGCCAGCCCTTTCCCCAGAAAAAACCGACTTTTCTCCCTCTTTTCTTCAACTCTAAACCACCCTTACTTCAATGGATTTAACCCCAAACACTAAGGATCATCAATCTCCCAACATACAATAAATTACAACTCAAATACACAAACCAATCATGTCCCACAACCAACAATAACTTCAACAACACAACTAACAACATCAACAACAACTAACAACTTCAACAACTACTAACAACTTCAACAACTTCAACACCAATCCAATCCTTTCTCAAATCATAAAAAAAAGAGCTTGGTGTGTGGGAGAAAGGATCAGACCACACAAAAAAACTCACATACCTTGATAGGGATCACCCCCTATGAAAATCCACAATGGAAACTTGTTGATCCTTTCTCCTCTTCTTCTCTTCTTCTTCTCTTCTTCTTCTCTCAAGAACCCTAACTCTTTCTCTTTTAGAATAGGATAAAAATGATCCAAAAACAGCCTAACACACAATATAACCTCAAAAGAAATGGCTAGGGAAAAGACCAAAATGCCCTTAAAATTTCTGGGACGGATTCCCTGCCAACTGCCCAACTTTCAATGGCCATAACTCACTCATACAAACTCGAAATCAAGCAATCTCAGTGGCGTTGGAAAGATCATTCCACAAGCTTCGCAACCATAACTGGAACTACTCCTAACTCATCGTGATCTAGGAGTTACGACTGCTCAAAGTTGGCCAAAAATCACTGATTTCCACACTTAGCCAAATTTTTTCCAGATTCTAATTTTCCAGATTCTGTATTTTTTCCAAAAATAGCTACTTTCAAATTTCAAGCTTCTTCATAGCTATTTAAAATTGTCGGATGTTACAATGGAATCCTTGTTTTCAGCCTCAGACAAATATCCCACTTTCTTGAATTCTTGCTTTTCTTTGTCTTTGCGTAGTTCGTGAACATGTGGCATTTTAGTTCTGACTGACACCATGCTTAACTCTATTATCATGAGTGCAATTGCCTAATTCTTAAAAGGTCTTAGCTTTTATGCCTTGCAAAATATAGTGCAGACCCCAATGCATGCCCTGAATGCACATGTCTTGCATGCCTCCACCAATTTATGAAGTCAAAAACCGACTCTTCATTTTACTGACGTGTATTTGTAAGTTTCACCATGCATACGACACATCTTGTGCTACATAGGTGATTGAGAAATTCTTGCTCCATTTGTTCTGAACTATCAATGGAACCAGACCCAAGGTTTGTGTACCAATAGAAAGAATTGTCCTTAAAGGAGCAGACAAATCGTTTGAAGAGGTAATCACCATATGTTCTAGCATTGTTGTAGGTTTTAGTGAACTACTCCATAGGTTGCTTTGGGCTTCCCTTACCGTTGAACTGCTGAAATTTTGGGGGTTGATAACCGACGGACATTTTCAAGTTAACAATCCTTGCAGTGTATGGACCTCACATATGTAAGGGAGGATTTTGCAACAACCTCGTACTTATCCTTAATGGTCCACATAATAAACTTCTTGATTTGGTCGATTGGGATCATTCCTTTTGAGGAAATTTGGATCTCCGTAGCATGTTCCACTTCATTTGTGGGATGATCAATTGTCTCTTGTACTTGCGAACATTTTCTAGATGACTTGATTCTTCATCCATCATCCCTTCCACCCTATCCGCTAGCTTAACAATTTGAGCATCTTGATCTTGAACATATTTGGCCAAGCCTTCAATTGCTCTTGTCAGGATCACAATTTGTTCTTCTATAAACGAAGCATTAGTCATCATTGCATGCATCATTATTGTAGATGATGGAGAATAACATCGATTTCCCCAAACATGAGATGTAAACATATTATGTGGAGTAGATCAAATGCTTAAGACATCATTGTTGGCAAAAGTAAAGGGATTTTTGGACATAGATAAGCTCAATTAGGAAAGAACCCTCTCAACCATTTCTGTAATGTCTTATTTTGTGTATTTTACAAGAGACTTCACACCTTTTGGCGACGAACCAAAGAGAATAGAGGATTCAGAAGACATTTGTGAGGCTTATTGTCCTAGGAATTTGGCTTGATTCCTAGTGACAACTCCCATGCTTCCCACAGTAGCACCAAGAATGTTTTCCATGGCAATGCAGAATTTGGATCCATCAGTTTTTGCAGATGCAGATGCAGATACGGATGAAGATGCAGATGTAGATTTTGAGTTGATCTTCTTTCAAGCCATCTAATGTTTCTTGAACTTTGGTTTTTGAAGAGAAGAGATGAGAGGTAAAGATTGTCCCACTAGACATGCCAATTTGCTTCCAACAAATTTTAAGGTGACAAAATAAATTGTCATCAAAAATATAATATGAAGAAACATAACTTTATTTAGCAATATGTAAGTACAATTATGTTCCTTTCTTGATTCTTCTCTCATGAGTTATCCATTATTCGAGGGCTGTTAGTGACGTATTTCACGAAATAGGATAATTGATTTTAATCTCTCTATGAATATTCCATGAATTTGTACAATATTCGAGATACCTCTTAAAGTGAATATAGAACAATTTATATAGGGATGAACTAGGGTTTAGGGTCCCACTGGGCGTGCCAATTTGTATGCGTTTTCATTCTTTAAATAAACATAACAAACAAGAAAGGAAAATAGCAAACAAACAATAGTATTTGTATTTAAATTTGTGTGAAGGTTACAATCTTTATGAAATCTTTAAGAAAAGAGGTGTAATACACTAATTCTTCTCTTCGTGATTGCTGTTGATTTGATGAAGTACTTGGGGATCAACACTTGGAGTGACGACTTCTTTATATATGGAAGAATTGTAGATCACCATTGAAGAGCAACAATTCTCTATGTGTTTATGTCTGTCTTTCTGGTCTTATGAAGACCCCTTTATATAGGTGTGAGCTAGGGTTTTGGGGGTATTTTGGTCCAAGTAATTTTAGAGGACCTTGGGATTGAAGAACATGAGTTGGGCTCATCTTGTCAACTTGGATAGACCCAAAGTCATTTAGACTTTATTTAAGTCATAAAATTTTGACTTAAAATATTAATCCAACTTTATTAATCAATAATTTGACTTAGTCAACGTACCATGAATTTAAGATTTAATCCAAAATTAATATGGATTTATCAATAAAACTTTAGTGTCTACAAATGCCCTCTGCTTCGAGGCTTGTTAGGTGTGAACGATTAGTCGAACTTGTAAAGACAAGTCTTGAAGTATATGTGAAACAAAAGTTTTTTCCTCACATAGTTGATCTTTGGCGAAACATTTGAAACTTCATAAGAAATGACTATGCCGACATGTTGAGGTTATCCAAATCAACATGTTTCGGAGTTTTTTCTGACTACATTCTCTAATTTGTAAGAGATTATTTGACTTTCTGTCATTACCAATTCATTTTCGATTTGAAGTGTGTATAGCTCATGAAGACTTATCTCATCGTATTTCTTTGTAGATTAATAATTTAATTCGGGTCATCAACTATAGAATAGTCATGAATTTGATGAGCAACGATTGCGTCTACAAGCTTGATTTGGTGATACGGAGCATTTGATTTCAACGCAAATTTTAGGCGTTTCTTTCCTTGGGGTTAAACGCCTTTCTAGTAGGTTCTCCTCTAATTTCACTCGATCAATTGAAAATTTAAGGACTTCAAATTCTCATTACGTGAGTCTAACCTCATTCGGAGGCTTTTCATGTCTATATAGAAAATATTTTAAAATTTGTCATAGTTGATTGCGAGGAAAGTTCCCCCCAATTGGGAGTGGAAACATATTTATAGCCCGAAGCAACTCTTTTATCGTCAAACATTTCCATAATCGTATAATGTTTGTGCAACTTGAGGTAACTTTAGTTGCCATACTTTTGTTGCAAGTTGATGGAAATAAGGTGTAGGGCACCCTTTTTTTTCCAAACATTTCCATGGTTACATAATTTGTGCGACTTGAAGTAAAAACAAACTTCCATAGTTGTCATATTTTGTAACTTGAAGTAAACGGAGCGTGTCGAAGCCCTCTCTTTTTTATTTCCCATGTTGGTTTTCGGGAAACCTTTGCACGTTTTCAGGATATTTTTTTCAAGTTTGATTTCAATGGAATTTCCGTAACTTGTTTCCTATGGAAATTTAACATAATCTGGTTCTTATTGAAACTTAACATATTTTGATTCCTATGGAATTTCCATAAATTTATTCCTATGAAAAATTTCCATAATTTGATTCCTATGAAAACTTACCATAATTTCCATAATTTGTAGGAAGTAAACTTTCCATCATTATACTTTTCCATAATTTGTAGGAATCCATATTTTGAAATCTATATACACCCATATTCCCCTAGTGATTGTATATCGATTTGTTGCATCACCAAGTTCATCTGAGTTCCCCTCTCTTTAGTAAGTCCTTTTCCCAACTTTGATTTTCGTCATCTTTTCTTAAGCTCAACACAACTTTGCTAGAAAATTCATATCTCGTCGTAGGAATATCTAAATTGTCTCAGTCTTGGATAGAGTCCATTACCTATCTTTCTTTGTTTGAATGAGACTATCTGATGTCCTTTCATCTCAAACTGAATGTAATAAAAGTGCTAAATTCAGAAATTTTGTACGAAAAGGAGGCTATGTAGTATGGCCCCAATCCCTTCTTTTTACGCCAGTTGATCTGCTCCTTATCCCTTTGGGACTAGACCTCAGCTTAGATCATCCTTGGATGCTAGCGATCCTTTCACTGATCATGATCCATTTAATTATTCAGAAACTAGACTTGTAGAGATATAACATATCAGAAAGTCAGGATCAGAAAACTCATGGATATTCTCTTGATATTTTTTGAAATCAGCTTAAAGTTCTAATGAACTGACTGCCCCAGCTTTGTGTAGCTTCACGATAATAATCATATCTCGATGTAGGAATAATGAAATCACAAGTGGTCTGTGGAATTAGAAAGAAAACTCATAGGGATACATCATATTCGAAAAGCACAATTAGATTGCAACTGTACTCGTTAAGCTTTTATATTTGAAATCAACCCTCTGACAACTGGAAAAATTTGGGGTTACCACCTTTACTTTGGACATGTTCTTACAAAACTAACTCTTTTATTTTAATTAATTTTGAAGATTTTGGATAGAGAAATACGACTTCAATCCCACAACCTGATGAACTTTCGCCAATTGAGATATGCCACATCCTTTTCTTGAAATTGTGGGTGACCAACAAAATCCAAATGCCAAAGTCTTACTTTTGGAGGTTCAGCCTCCGGTTAGTGGGACATTTGATGAATCTCTTATCCTAAAGAAATGGTCAAAAATGGATACCAAAGAGGTCATGATAAACTTCTTGAGCAAGGCTACTTGTATGAAAGTTCCTTTATTGAAATCCACAATTCATCATGACGTAGCATCTTCCAAACCATCTCATCCTAATGAATGTTTTAGCAATTGGAGTGTTCATTCTTCTAACTTTGGCAATGTTTTCTACACACCTGGTTACTGGTAATGGATAAAGGATGGGTTGCCCCGCCACAAGGAGATTTTGGAGCTCATCAAGGTTTACGATGTTGTACATACTTTTTTGTTCACATACGACTATGTCGACAACATGCTTCATGCTTTTAGTGAGATTTGCCATCCATCTACCAACACACTTTCTACTTTACTTGGAGAGATGTCTATATCAATTTTGGACTTACAAGAAATTGGAGCTCTTCCTGCATAAGGACACTTCTATGATGAAGTCATTCCCTTAGCGAAAGAACTGATGTTGATACTCAAGGAGAATTGCTTCTTCTCAAAAGTTGTCTATATTTGTTTTTGGCTTTCTATAAATTAGCAAAAGGTTATCTCAATACATCAAAAATGATCATTAGCGGCAATTAAGAATTAGTTGCCACTAAGTATGTATTTTTAGTGGCAATTAACACTCTTTGTATATGTCCCTAAAGCCTTTAGCGACATTGGTTCTAATGACACCTAACTAATGCGGGTAAAGACTTTAGCACTCTTTATTAATGTCAATATTTATTGCCGCTAAACGTTGTTTTTGTGGTAGTGAATCTCCATGAGTTTCCATCCTCGATTGGGTGAGGTTCTTGTTTAGAGGACTTAATAGATATGTCAAGCCTCCGCAAAAGGTGTCAGAGGTTCTAGCCACAAAGTCAGCGTTGAACCATAATCCTTCTTGACGTATTGATTTGAACTTCCTACCGCATTCTGACAAGGAGAATGTCCCCTTGGTTGAACTAGATGTGGAAGAATCACTGAGAGATTAGACTAATTTGGTAGCCTTGTTTACTTGTTGGCTTTGCAGAGTTGTGCTTCCGAACAAGAAAGTAAACTATGTGTGTGCTAGTGTTTTTAATGTTGCGAGTTGCGAGAAGCTTTCCATGAGCCATCAAACTTGAAACTTTAAAATCACTAGCACACATATAGTTTACTTTCTTATTCAGAAGCACGAATCTGCAAAGCCAACAAGTAAAGAAGGCTGCCAAATTAGTCTCATCTCTAAGTGATTCTTCCACATCTAGCTCAACAAAGGGGACATTCTCCTTGTCAGTCCGTGGTAGGAAGTTCAAATCAATATGTCAAGAAGGATTATGGTTCAACCTTGGCTTGTGGCTGAACCTTTGACACCTTTTGTGGAGGCTCAACATATCTATTAGGTCCTCTAAACAAGAACCTTACCCAATGGAATTAGAAAGTGTGTTGGTAGATGGACGCCAAGGCTTACAAAAGGCATGAATCACGTTATTGTCATAGTCATATGTGAACAAAAAAGTATATACAACATCATAAACCTTGATGAGCTCCAAAATCTCCTTGTGGAGGGGCTACACATCCTCTACCCATTCTAGTAACTAGGTGTGTAGCAGGCATAGGCAAAGTTAGAAGAGGCAACACTCAGATTTCTGAAACATCCATTAGGATAAGAAGATTTGGAAGATGCTACGTCATGATGAATTGCAGATTTCTGTAAAGGAACTTTCATACGAGTAGACTTGCTTGAGATATTTCTTATGATGTCTTTGGTATCCATTTTTGACCATTCTTTAAGGAGAAGAGATTCATCATACGTCTCACTAACAAGGGAGATGACGCCGGTAGCTAGAGGCTGAACCTCCAAAAGTAGGACTTAGGCATTCGAATTTTGTTGGTCACCCACTACTTATGAAGAGGATGTGGCGTATCTCGATTGCGAAAGTGCATCATATTGCAGCATCGAATTTGTATTTCTTTATCAAAAATCTGCAAAATTAATGAAGGAGAGAAAGAGGAGACAAATATGATAATAATATGATAATAGAGAGATAATTTGGAGAAAGAGAGCAGATCTTTTTTTTCAGCAAAAGCTTACACATATATAGATACATAAGGTGGTGTCAAATCCCTTGAATCCTAGAAACAGACTCCCTATTTTGTGCTTAAATCAAGCTCCACCACATATTACAATATCTTCTACATTCTATTTGTATTAAAATTAATTCAAAAGTTATACCAAAAATTTCAAGACAAAAGTACTAACATGACAATACTTAGCATCACATACAAAAAACAACAACCTTCATCACTCCTCCTTGATGCAACTGCTGCTGGATACTCCAAGCTTAGCTCTAAGAAGCTCAAATCTTTGTTTCTGCAGCGCCTTGGTAAAAATATCAGCTAGTTGATCTTCACCATAACAATACAAAGTATGAATTTCATTTTCCCTTTCAGCTTCTCGAATGGAATGGTATTTGATTTTAATATGTTTAGTCTTTCCATGAAAGACTGGATTCTTTACCATGGAAACAACAGATTTGTTATCAAAAGGACTTCAGTTGCTTTGCTTGGATGAAACCCCAAGTCAATCAAGATTTTTCTCAACCATAAAGCTTGATTAACAACACCGGAGGCAGCAATGTACTCTGCTTCAGCTGTTGATTGAGCTACAGACCCTTGCTTCTTTGTACACCAACAAATGACACCTGATCCGAGAGTGAAACAATATCCTGAAGTGCTTTTCATGTCGTCTTGCGACCCAGCCCAGTCACTATCAATAAACCCTAACAATTTCATATATGTGGTTCTTTTATAAAACACACCATAATCAATGGTGCCTCGAATGTACCTAAAAATTCTTTTGGCTGCTCTGAGGTGAGTTTCAGTTGGTAAATGTATAAACCTTGATAGCACACTTGATACGTACATAATATTTGGTCTCATGACTGGTAAATACAACAGGGAACCAATCAAACTTTTATAAATTGAAGGATCGACCAAACCAGACTCATCCTCCTTAATCAGTTTCTCTCCTTGAACTGCAAGCGTACTTACTGGTTTGCATTTGTCAAGACAAAACTTCTTCAATATTTCGGTAGCATATTTCTTCTGAGAAACAAAGATTCCTTGAGAAGATTGATTAACCTCCATTCCCAAGAAATAGGTCATTTTTCCCAAATCATTTATTTCAAAGACCTTCATTTGCTCCTTGAAGTCTGTGATAGACTGTGTGCTGCTGCTAGTCACCAAAAGATCATCAACATAGAGAGAAACTAGGAGAAAATCATCATTTTGAAGTCTATACAGGGTTGCTTCATTGCAACTTCTCTTAAACCCCAAATTCAGTAAGTAGTTATCGATCAGTGCATACCGGGCCCTAGTTGCCTGTTTCAAGCCATAAAGAGCTTTTCTTAACAAATATACCTGGTCTTCTGCTCCTCTAAAACCTTCAGCCTGCTCGTCATAAATTTTCTCTTTATGGTACCCATTAAGGAAGGAGGACTTAACATCCAATTGAAATACTTGCCAACCTTGGTGTGCTGCAACTGCAAGTAGTAATCTAATGGTATCAAACCTTGCAACTGGTGCAAAGGTTTCATGGAATCAATTCCATGTTGTTGCGTATACCCCTTTACAACCAGCCTTGCTTTGTACTTGTTGAGTGTGCCATCTGAATTCAGCTTAATTTTGAACACCCATTTAGTTCCAAGAGCCTGCTTGTCAGGAGGTCTAGGTACAAGTACCCATGTATTATTCTTGTTAATCATATTGAACTCCTCCTCCATGGCAGCCCTCTATTTAGGAATTTGCAATGCATTGTCTACACTTGTTGGCTCCAACATAGCGACATTGCATCTGCTATATATATCTTCAATGGATCTGGTACCTCTTAGTGAAAAATCATCAGAGTCCTCCTCTTCCTCTGGAATCAACTCTTCTTCTTGGGCACTTTGTTCTCGATTAGTGATCTGGAAAGAAGAAACAACCATCTTCTTCCAGTCCCATACAACATCCTCATCAAATTTAACACTTCTACTTACATGGATTTGTTGTGAAATAGGATTTAAAATCCTATATCCTTTAGAAGTGTTGCTATATCCCATAAATATTCCAACTTCAGCTCTTTGATCAAGTTTATCCCTTTTTACATCAGGAATATAAGAGTAACAGATACATCCAAATACTTTAAGATGAGCAATTGATGGCTTGGTTCCAATCCATGCTTCGTATGGAGTCTTTCCTTCAACTGTTCTCATCAGCAATCTATTTTATAGATAGACAACGGTATTTACAGCTTCAACCCATAGCACCTAAGGCAGATCTTTCTCAAACAAAAGACACTGAGCCATATTCATAATGGACCTCTTTTTTCTTTCACTTACACCATTTTATTGTGGTGTGTAAGTAACTGTAAGTTGATGATGAATTCCTGCTTGCTGAAGAAAATTCTTGAATTGATGGGAAGTGAACTCAGTCCCATTATCATACCTTAAGATTTTATCAAAGAGCCACATTGGTTTTCAATAGTTGCTTTAAACCTTTGAAACGCAACAAATACTTCATATTTATGTTTCAGAAAGTAAACCCAACAAAACCTCGTAAGGTCATCAATGAATAAAAGAAAATATTTGATGCCGTTATAAGATGGAGTGCTCATAGGTCCACACACATTAGTGTGTATTAGTTGGAGCTTTTCAGTAGCTCTCCAGGCTTGATTAATAGGAAATGGTGATTGACTTAGCTTCCCAATTTGACAAACCCCACATACATTAGAGGTTTCATTTATGGAAGGCATATCTACCTCCTTATTTTGCATCAATTTTAAAGATTTAAAATTGATGTGAAGCCTCTTATGCCAGACATAAGTTTCATCTTGTATGCTGACATAAGCTCCAATGTCAGTATGTTTCCAATCAAGAGGGAAGCTTCTGTTGTTCATTTTGACTGAGAGCAATTTTATACCAGTTGGATCCATGATTTCACATGTTTTATCTTTAAATAACAGGGCATAATTTTTATCAAGCAATTGGCCAACACTGAGAAGACTTTGGCTAATTTTAGGAGCAAATAATACATCAGATATAATCTTCATACCTGAGGGAGTTTGAACAGCAACTGCTCCTTTGCCTTTTGTATCTACAAGTCTGCCATCTCCAAGTCTGACTTTAGAGAAATAATTTTTGTCCAGCCATTCAAAAATGTTCAAATTAGCTATCATATGATGCGTGCATCCACTATCAACAAGCCATACATCATGATCTTGAGCTGCTACATTGCATTCTCTAGCAATAGAAGCAACAAACAACTTCTCTTCAGGATCTTCAACATTTTCAGTAACTTGACCTAGCTGTGCTTGAACTTGAGATGGCTGGTTTTGATTTATTTTGCACACCTTATCCACATGACCAAACTGTTTGCACAACCTCCATTGAACTCTAGGTCTGTACCAACAAAAATTGTTTGTATGATTAGTCTTTTTACAATAGGGACAAGGTGGATACTTGGATCTTCCATATCTCCCTTGGTTGTTATATTGCTTCTTCTTCTCCGTACCATATCTTCCATTTTGTTGCCTTTTTGATTCACCATCCAACTGAGCTTTAGATCTTTGAACAGCCAAAAGAGCGATTTCACTTGTACTCTCTTCCTCTCTAAAAACTTTTCCACTGCTAGAAGAGCGTTAGATAGTTCATTCAATGTGACACGAGACATATCCCAAGTATCTTCAATCGAGTAAATTTTTGCTTCAAATTTTTTTGGAAGTGTCACCATCACCTTCTCAAAAATCCTCCGCTCCTCTACTTTTTCCCTTACCAATCTGATCTGATTGACGATTTTCATGATTCTATCAATATAATCTTTCACCATTTCGGTCTCTTTCATCCTTAACATCTCAAATTCTTTTCTTAGATTCAATATTTGCATTTGCCTCGTCCTATCACTCCCTTGGAATTCTTGCTTCAGCATATCCCAAGCTTCTTTGGCAGATTCACATGCCATGATCCTAGTAAAAATCGAATCTGAGACAGCTGCGTGAATGAAAGACAAGGTTTTTGGACCTTTTGCGATCTCTTCTTCATGACTTCTGATCTGCTGACGAGTTGGGTTTGCTCTCAAAGGTTCTAGAGAGTTGTCTTCCTCAACATACTTCCATAATCCAAGACCATTCAAGTATGTTTTCATCTTCACTGCCCAAACTTGATAGTTCTGACCATTAAAGATAGGGGGTTAAAGGGGAGAGCTGCTAGAGGCCATGTGAAAGGAAACTGAACAAAAAAAACTTGGACAAGTTAAACTTGGTAGGTGATCTTGCTGTGTTTTCCTTTCTCAAAACAATCCCTAAAAGATCAAGTTAGCTCTGATGCCAATTGAAGGAGAGAAAGAGAAGACAAATATGATAATAATATGATAATAGAGAGATAATTTGGAGAAAGGGACCAGATCATTTTTCAGCAAAAGCTTACACATATATAGATACATAAAGTGGTGTCAAATCCCTTAAATCCTGGAAACATACTCCCTATGTTATGCTTAAATCAAGTTCCACCACATATTACAATATCTTCTACATTCTAGAACTTTGTATTAAAATTAATTCAAAAGCTATACCAAAAATATCAAGACAAAAGTACTAACATGACAACACTTAGCATCACATACAAAAAACAACAACCTTCATCAATTAATTAATAGGAAAGAGTTAGATTCGCAAGAGCATGTCCAAAGTAAAGGTAGTAACCCCAATTTTTTGCGATTGTCGGAAGGATGATTTCAAATAGAAAACTGAACGAGAACAGATGCAATATAATTGTGGTTTTCATTTATGATGTACCCCTATGAGTTTTCTTTCCTATTTCGTAAACTACTTGTGATTTCATTATTCCTACGTCGAGATATGATTTTTCTCATGAAATCGGTCAAAGCTGGTGCAGTCATTTCATCAGAACTTTAATTTGATTTCAATAAATTTCTTGAGAGAATTTTGGAGTTTTCTGATCATAATTTTTGAATACGTTGTAGCTCTACAAGTCTAGTTTCTGAATCAAACGGATCACGATTTAGACATTCCTACGATGAGTTATAAATTTTCTACCACAGTCGTGCTGAGCTGAAGAAAAAGTGATGAAAATCAGAGTTGAGAAAAGGACTTACTGAAGAGAGAGGGACTTAATTGAACTTGGTGATGCGACAAATCGATATACATCACCAGGTGAATGTGGGTATATATACATTTTAAAATATGAATACACCAATTTGATTCCAACGAATTATGGAAAATTTTATAATGATGGAAAGTTTAGTTCCAACTAATTATGGAAATTGTGGTAAGATTTCGTAGAAATCAAATTATGGAAATTTTTCATAGGAATCAAGTTATGGAAATTCCATAGAAACCAAATTATGGTAAGTTTCAATAGGAATCAAGTTATGGAAATCCTATCGGAATCAAGCATAAAAGATCTTGAAAATGTGTAAAGTTTTCTCGGAAACCAACATTGGAAATAAAAAAAGAGGGATTCAACACATTCCGCTTACTTCAAGTTACAAAGTATGACAATTATGGAAGTTTGTTTTTACTTCAAGTAGCACAAAATTAGGCAACCATGGAAAGGTTTGAAAAAAAAGAGAGGGTGTCCAACATGCTTTTGCCTTCAAGTTGCAACAAAAGTATGACAACTATCAAAGCTACCTCAAGTTGCACAAATATTGTGCGATTATGAAAATGCTTGACAAAAAAAGAGTTACTTTTCCACACCCAATCGGGGAAACTTTCCTCGCAATCAACTATGACAAATTTTTAAATGTTTTCTACAAATGCATAAGAAAACCTTCGAATGAGGTTAGGCTCACGTAATGAGAATTTGAAGTCCTTATATTTTTAAGGGATTGAGCAAAATTGGAGGAGAACTTGCCGGAAGGGTGTTCAACCCCAAGGAAAGCAACACCTAAAATTTACGTCGAAATTGGAAGCTTCATATCACCATATCAAGCTTGTAAACGCAATCCTTGCTCATCAAATTGACAACCATTTGGTAGTTGATGACCAGAATAAAATTATTAAGTTACATAAAAATACCATGACACAAGTCTTCATGAGCTGGAAAAACTTCAAATTGAAAATGAGTTGGTAAATGATCGAACGTCAAATAAACTCATACAAATTAGAGAATGCAGTCAGAAAGACTCCGGTATATGTTGATTTGGATAATCTCAACAAGTTGACAGTCGTTTCTTATGAAGTTTCAAATGTTTCGCCAAAGACCAACTGCATAAAAACAAACATTTGCTTCACAAATACTTCAAGGCTTGTCTTTACAAGTTCGACTAACTGTTCACCCCAACAAGACTCGAAGTAGGGGGCATTTGTAGACAATGATGTTTTATTGATAAATTCATATTAAATTAGGATTAAATCTTAAATTCATGATACGTTGACCAAGTCAAATTATTGGTTAATAAAGTCGAATTAATATTTGAAGTCAAAATTATATCACTAAAATAAAGTTCAAATTACATTTGTTCCCGTCCATTAAGTTGACAAGACGAATCCAACCCACATTCTTCAAGCCCAAGGTCCTCTAAATTACTTGGACCAAAATACTCCTAAAACCCTAGCTCACACTATATAAAGGGGTCTTCATAAGACCAGAAGGACTCAGAGAAATACATAGAGAATCCTTCCTCTTCAATAGTGATCTGCAAGTTTTCGCTCCAAGTGTTGAGCTGCAAGTATTTCATCCAGTCGAGAAAAATCATGAAGAGAAGAATTAGGGATTACATCTTTTTAAAAAGATTTCATAAAGATTATAACCTTCGCACAAATTTAAATACAAATACTATTGTTTGTTTGTTGTATTTTAGGAATGAAAATTTAGACGCATACAAATTTGGTATGCCTAGTGGGACAATCTTTACCTCTCATCTCTTCTCTTCTAAAATCAAAGTTCAAGAACATTGAGATGACTTCCAAGAAGTTCAACTCGAAATTTGCATCAGCATCCGTATCTGCATCTGCATCCACAAAAACTGATTAATCCAAATTCTGCGTCACTATGCAACATCCATGATATTACTGTGGAGAGCATGTGACCTATCATAAGGAACCAAGACAAATTTCTAGGACAACAGCCTCGCGAGTGCCTAACTTGACATATAGCGTTGAAAAAAATTACATTGTACGTGTAAACCTTGACACTTGACAAGGAGAAACTAGGCATAGTAATTGCCAGCATTTCATGTTGAAATTTTAAGAACTCAATGAGAATTGTAAATACTTTATCATGGTGTCCACCTGAAAATAAAGAATACACTTATATAAGATAATTACTCCCTTTGTCCCAATTTTTGTGTGACTTACTTTCCTTTTTAGTTAGTCCAAAAACGAATGACACATTTCTATATTAAGTAACAATTTAACTATAAAATATCTATTTTACCCTCAATGAAATGATTTACAGTCACACAAATTTCTATCATTCATTTTTTAACCACAAGTTTTAAAAGTCTTTCTTTTTTTCTTAAATTTCGTGCCGAGTCAAACTATCTCACACAAAATGTAAGGGAGGGAGTAAAAAACTTGAAAATAAAGAATGCACTTATAAAAGATAGTTAAATAACTTTAGTATTGTTAACATCGGATTCTCAGACGGAAAAATGAGTCTATTGAACTACTAATATTCGAACTTGAGCCAATTCTAAGCATGTAAGAAATGTTTAAGGCCCCAGAAGCATGTTTAAGGAACCTGAGCCAATTCTAATCACTAAACTCTTCAGCAGGTCTACACAAAATAATGTCAAAAATATGGAATCTTACATACTAATAATTGATATAAGTGACATACTTTCAAATTCAAGAGCCATTTTTTAAAATTTTGATTGTAAATTCAGATATATAACAATTTTTTAAATGTTATAAAAAATTATTTTCATATTTAAAAATTATGTATAAAATAGTGGTATAACTTACCATAATTGGTAACAATCTAAAATAAGAAAAATTACGCAGTTAAGCAAACATATACTAATTAATTAGCTAACATAACTACAATATTTATTAATTTCAATTTGGAATTTACTTCTATCTATAGTTATATTCTCTCTCTCCTCTCTTCCTCTCTCTCTCCCTCTTTCGCCTCTCTATGGAATCTCGCTCGCCACTCTCCTTGTTTCAGTCATATCTCCCTCGTCTCTCTCCTCTCCCTACCCAGTCTCTATCTCGCTTCTCTTTTGCCAATCTCTCTCACTCTATACAGACTGTTGACACCCAATCTTGACTCTATGCAATTCGACTTAACTATCGAGCTTCTTCAATTTCAAACAATTTGAAACAATCTTCTTTGAAAAATCCTACAAAAAAAATATATATCTTCCTAATTCGTTTTGGTTAATATTTTTCAGAAATAATTATATAATTTTACATGTTGGTTTTCATAATTTTCATCTTTTATAATAAATATTTAATAAATAGCTTAAAAATAGTGTTTAGCATAAATACATATATATTTTCTTTAAATTAGTGGATTATATAATTTTGTATAATTAGTTCTCTATTTTAAGTAATGAATAAGTCTTAATAATTATTTTGTCTTGTTTGAATTAAGAAGCTAAAATAATTAATTGATAATTATTCATCTTATTTTAATTTTGGCCAATTAGTTATTTGGCTCAATTTGGTTATATCTAAGTTTAATTGGATTAGAATAGCAATTAAAGTGGCCCACATATATGCATATATCCTTTATTCCCACATTCTCACACGCTCTCCTCTCTCTTTCTCATTTTTCATCCCTCAAGCGCACCTCTTCTCCCCCTTTCTTCTTCCCAAAATGCTAAAGTCAAGGAAGAACCCTAATTTCTTCGTCCGCCCATCACCCCTATCAGTTCTTCTCCTTACTTTCAAAGATTACAGATCTCAGAACAAGATTTGTTGACTTTAGCTGAGAAAAATCTCACCCAAATCTGATGCGGATCAAGAGATATCACATCGAATCCGAATTTTCGGGGGTAGGTTCTCCTCTTGCTTGTTTTTCCTTCCATTATCTCCAATCAATCTCTCATTTCCTGCTCAAATGGCTATTCGAATTCAAATCTCTATTTTTGCTATAAATACATGGTATTGGTGCCATTGGAAAAAAAAAATAATGACAGAGAGTTGGAATTTGAAGGTTGGAGAATAGTATTCTTTGAAATCGAACCACGAAGGTTTAAGACTTGGATTTTCAATTTTCTTTCAAGTTTTTTGCTCATTTGTTGGTGGTCAGTAGTAGTAGGAAGCTCTTCAACTCGTTTGTCTCAGTTGCTGCCTTGGAAAAGGTAAACTTTTATTATCTTATTTAAATTCTTGTATATTCTCGATGTATTGATTGATTTGTTATTATTGTTAGCTGATTACTCTGTTTTCCTTCTTGTTGAGCAGTTCAATTTTTTCTTTTGTAAGTTTGATTCTTTTTTTTTAAGTATATGAATCTCCATTTGATCAGTTTTTTTATCTTGACATTTAAAGAGTCAGTATTAGTATGTTGTTTGTGATTTTCTCGTATAGGAGATACTATGGTTTGAGTTTATTTGTTGTGTCTGTTTCTGTGCCGAAGTTTGAGTTCTTACCTTGGATTTTAGGCACCTATTCGTAGAATCTGTTTTGCCTATGCCTTGTGTGGATTTTTACCTTAGTTTCATATTCTGGTGTACTATCTCATATGTTAGTTTAAGTTTAGGATATAGTTGCTCATTCATATAGTTGAATGCCTCTCATTTCGCACACGATTCATGTCCTAATCTTTACGTTTAATGAATTTTTTTTTCTAATCTAATTTACATTGTGATGAGAGCAATCTGTAATATATGTTTGATAGGATAAATATTTGTTTCCATGTTCTTTGAATCAGCTAGTTACTCACTATTTTAGTTTAAAATATTTCATATTAAGAAAATGAATTATTTTCTAATGTTGATCTTTGTATCTAATAAAAGCTATTCTATCATCACCTTGTGCTTACGACCTCGTCTAGTGTCTTAAGGTTCATATGCTACGACTTCAGTTTATGTGATATTAAACATATGATATTTGGAAAATCTTAATGATTGGCTTTTTGAATGAGAGCACCAAAATATCAATTGGGTCGTTCTTTGGCACGAGGCCATTCGAGATTAAGCTCAATTTGCCTTTACTTAAATTATTCTATGCTAGCTCAATAAAGATATTTTCTTAATTGTGATATTAATACTGTTTGGCATATTCTATATCATACAAATGTAATCTTGTCTATTTTTTTGTGTGTTGGGACTTATCGTAGTCTTGATCTTAGCCTAATTTGCATAGGGTAATTAGCTGTAATTCTTGGCATTTTGGTTCTTGAATGCGAAATATGTTTCCTGTCACCGATTTATCTGTAGTGTTACTTCAAAATTCGATTTTGTTAGCCTCTGGCCTAGTTCAAGCGATTCCATACTGTGATACTACTTGTTTGTTTTATTTTGATTTGATTTGGGCGATTACTTTAAGAGTTGAGTCTATTAGTTGTATGAAAGCTTGCTATGAAGAATGTGAAAGTTATTGTGTCATGGGTTTAAGCTTTGAATTTACTTATCTTTTGTCTCTCTTGATTATTTAATATCTCCTAGAACACCTTGTAAACTCAAGCATTCATACAAGTTGGTTGAACTCGATGGAGTATAGTTTTAGTTTAATACTTCGCAGTTTGCATTATTTTTCTTACAAGTGATCGTATAATAATGTGTAGTAATCCATGAAATTTCAAGTTTTGGTGTTATTTGTAACTGCTTTTTTTCCTTTCTTTAAATCAGTGCATGCTTGATCTTCAATTTTCTTTCTGAAAATTGCTCCCAATTTCCTCATCACTGGCCAACTTCCTCTCTTTAAAATTGGGATGTCTAGTTATGGATGTGCCAATTATTCTAGGGTAATTAAAGTGATTATGCTAAAGTATTTCTTCTAATAATGATTTGTTATTTCACACTTTGAGTGGCAGTATGTTTTTCCACATTCTGATTTATTGCTAATGTGTAATGCCTTGCAATACTACCATCATATCTTGCTCATAATATTTTCCTTGTTGTGGGTGAAATTTGTCGTAATTCATTTTAGACATAATACATAAACACATTGAGTCAATCTCCGGTTTATTCATATGTCGTTTACTAATCCTTATTATCTTGTCTTGCATGAACCCCCTTGATTTGGGTCCATTGGACTCCCCTCTATCTCTTCCCTTTGCATTTTGGATGTGCCATGGAGTTCAGAACTCAGCACTATCGAGTTGAACTCATCATTTCAAAAAATTGGATGTTGAAACAGGTCTCGGAAAGTAGAAAAATGGGTTGATACATCCGATATACACTGATATACATCAGCGGTATACAAAAACGGAAATTGAGCTAAGAGCCTAAATCAGCAACGAATTTGGCCCAATAAAGGGCTCAAATTCATCTTCTCCTTTATTCTCCTTGATTATTTAGTTGTGATTACTTATTGTTAGTTTTTTTTTTTTTTTATTAATTCTAACTTTAAATAACTTAATTGAATTCCCCAAAGGATGAACTATTTTCTTTGTGTTGGTTTACTTTAATAAATTTTATTTTATCAACTCTTGCACCTTATTTACTTATTCAAATGTTTTCTATTCAAAAATTTCACATACTTTTAACTAGTTTAAAATGATTTCTTGGTTTATCAACTAAATTGGTGTAAATTATTTTTAAAATGATACAAGCAAATGCTAATTAATCTAGTTTTTTTAAAATACTAATCACTTGCAATTTAATTTAAATATTTCATTTTAGGTCCTTTAAATGAAAAATGATTCTTTATTTAACTATTTTTTCAAAGTTTGAATATTGTAAATTACATTTTGTATTAAACCATCTTTTTTCAAAGAAATAGTCAAAAATTATTTTAGTCAAGTCGTAGGATAACCGCATGTTAGCGGCTACTTTAAGTGCTAATACCTTCTTAGAGTAAAAATAAGAATCTCTTACCCATTCTCTCTAAATTTTTAAAGGTTTATATGTTAAGGAATTTTTAAATTAAGTTTTGTTAATTTCTTTAAAAAATTAAGTGGTGACTCTTTTCTAAATATTTTTTTCAAATTATTTTATACTTACAACATTTCAAAAAGTAATTTTTCTAAAGTGTAGTAAAATTACGCCATAACAGAAATGGCGACTCTGCTGGAGATTTAATTAGGTTCTAACGATAACGACATGACTCTTTTTGACTATTTTCTAATATTTGTTGAATTGTTTTGCCTTGTATGTGCCTAATTTTCTTAAATTGTGATATCAACTATCATTGCATGCATATCATCTTCCGTCAAACGACATTTTTTCTTTATTTCACTTAAAGGACGATTATGCGAGCCCAGTCGTTCGTTAACCAATTATTTTTCGGGGTACCTTGGTGAATGTAGTTGGCCACTGGGGTCAACGGTCGCTAACTACCCCAGCTCAAGTTGTCCGCTTGGGTTACTAGTCCAATTCAAATAAACCCACTCTTAATCAACTAGCGTAGAGTGAAACCCAATCTCAAAAATTAGTGCATTGGCCTAAGATGACTCAACACTCAAGGCATGTTGGGCCCATTAGAAAGACCATCTTGAGTCCAAAGTGACTCCTGCCCAAACGGACGTTCATACTTACGAGTTTGAAGGATGTATGCATTTTTTGACAAATTGTTGTGCCTTGGGCTTGGGGGGGGATTGCTAATCCTTTGTATATTTTTGTAGATGGCTAAACAGTTCCTGAGTTTCAAAATGGTTAGCAAAACGCTAAGCCTTCTGCGTTCATGATGGAACCGCTTCAATGCATATCAGAAAAGGAAAACTTCAATCCACTTAGGCCATCTCTTTTCGATAATGGACCTTAAAGTTTGGTCTGAGTTCATTGAAGTGATCACTCAGTACTGGGATGATGAGATAATGGTTTTTCGATTTGGGAATGTCGAAATAACACCAATTATTGAGTAGATTAGAGATTGTCTTGACACCATCAGGATGTGCAAAAAGAGGAGAAACATCCAAATCATCACATTTTACTATCAGATAAGCCGACTAGCTTAAAACTGAAAAACATGTTGTTACTGGTAAATGCAAACTGGTTAGACACCTCGAGTATCCCATTTGTGAAATTCTTTGAACGCTGGGGGCATGAGAATTATTATGAAAATTTTCCAAATGAGTTTCTCAATCATGGTACCTAGAGTCAGGCTCAAACCGTGGCATTTGTCGTATGCCTCTTATAAACAATGGTATTTCCTCAGGACAGAGGAAATGCAATTGATACTTGGGTTGTGATGGTTACACACTCTATCTTTGAGGGTATTGGTAAAGAATGAGAAGATAAGAAATACTTCAATCTGGCCCCGGTCATTTTGGTTGACATCTATCGATCTTTGGGTCAATGCAAAAGCGGATTCCCATTTCTTCAAAGGCGTAATATCTTGCTTCAATGGTTTATGTCTAAACATCTGGTTAGAACAGATAAGACTGAAACACAGGAGTTGACCAAGCCAAAAGAGTTGAGTCCCCTTGATCACTACGAACTCCACTTAAGCATCCACAAGTTCAAGATCCATAACACAAGGAAAGCATGGGCTCGAGTCCTCTACGATATAAGAGAGGAAAATAATCAATGGATGTTTCAGGATTTTATGTCAGAAAAAATAGCCATTCGAGGGGCTTTGTGTCCATTCCTGATCCTCCCGGGCATCAGAAGGGTACGACCCTACAATCCTAGTAGGGTAATACGATAGTTCGGTAGAAAAACATCCTACCTATGAAAGGAGACACTAATCGATACGTCATCGACTACAACGGGTGTGATAAGATACCCCATGCTAGGGAGATTCTGCAAGAATGGGCTGGACGTGTCAACTTAAAAGAAAGCATAGCCGTAAACAAGTATCAAGCTAGGTATGTGGCTAAGTACAAGAAATGGTTGTAGGATGATTTACTTGGTACACTCAACCCGACGCCATGTACGGGTAGGCAAATCGAAGATATTCAAGTAAGATTCCAACTTCAAGCCTACCATTTTCAACAACAGTGGGACCAAAGGGAGCAAGAGTTTCAGCATAGGGAGCAAGAATATCTGCGTAGGGAACAAGAGTTCCAACAAAGAGAGTATGAAAGCCAAAGGTTCTTAGCTTTTGTCACGCAAGAGTTAGCCAATGCAAGGGCATGTCTAATACGTTTGGACTCGAACCTGGATCGTCAGCTTGCCGCTACAACACGTGCCGATGTTTGATAAAGCCTTGCTAACCGAACCGCATGTAGTGACTAGAAGATACCTCATTCAGGAAGAAGTGGAGAAAACGAAAGGAGGAGCAGGACTGTCCACCTTTTAGCTATCTTTTTCCCCTACGTGGGACCGATTTCTATCATATTTTGCAATTTTTTTCCCTTTCCCTAAAATGTATCCCCCTATCGTTTTGCATGTATTGACTTGTCTTATTATCTATGATATTTTCGAGGGGCATAATGAGTTGCCTTCAAATGGCGTAATACATCCTTTAATTCAATAGGCCCACCTTTGGCATAAAAGGTCACAAGTTTAGAACACGATATAAACTGTTTGTGTGCTACTTGATATAATTTCTTTGTGTTGTGATATGTCATTTTGTCTAAAAGAAGAATTAATCCACTCTTGTTCCTTAGAACACCCTAAGCATATATTAAATCCACAACAACAAAGTCCATCCAAGTTATTCCTGAAGTGTTGTCTAAGTTTCTCAGAAAATATATAAATCCTTTAAAAATCTTCTAAACTTCTCTGAGAAAGGTTAACTTGCTAGAATGTCTAGAAAAAGTGCTAGCACGCCAATGCTGACCATTGATTTGATTAGTGGTGAAGAAACTGAAGAATCAATGTTAAAAAAATGCCAAGACTGATTCAGACTACACTTGGCCTGAATTTCCTGGAAGGATAGGTATGCAGCCTACATAAGACTTGGTCCCTATCCTATAAATTTTTATTCCCCCTTTTCTTGAAGGATTTTGAAAGATTTCACCTAAAAGATATGAGTGGAAGAAGTTAACAAGACTCTATGCAAGTTGACTTTCTTGATTCATTCAAATTAACTAACCAAAAAAAAAAAATCTTTCCATTTGAGTCCTCCCTTTCATCCAAAATACATTCGTGGATTAATCTGCTTAAAGCAAAAAGACAGTTATATGTTTATTCTTATATCAGATTATTTGTATTTCTCATTAGAAACAATAACTAGCATAACTACTTTTGAGTTGTTTTTCATTTATCAGGTAACTAAAACTGATCTGTATTAAGAAACTGGCTGAGCATCCGTACTTCACGAGATTAAAGTCCATAAATATTCCTTCCCAGGCCAAAATCTATTGAAAGGAAAATAAAAGATGACTGGAAATAGTGAGAACATCGGTTTGAATGAGATCACAATAACAAAACCTATCATTGCTGAGTAGAATGAGTTGATTACTCAACTGGCACAACAAATTACTGAAATGAGGGTCGAGATGCATAAGACTCGGGAATTAGCAATTTGGCTATCACTGCCAACACTCCTCTTCCAAACAACGAAAGATCTCAACACCATTTCCCTACTACTAATCTAGCACCCAAACATTTCCCACAAAATCCACCTATTATTCCAGTCCAAAAGCCTCTCATTGTTGAATTAAACACAACTAGCCAACATCATGCTAGCTCTTCCTACCAAATACCTTATCCTTCTCAAAGCCTAAATTCTAACAACTCTCAAGAATTCCCTTCCATGAACCAAACTCCTCCTCAAAACACTTCAAAACCACCACCTACTACTCAACCCCTACCTCCAAAAGCCACTTTCCATATTCCAATCCTCACATAACCACATCTTCCCTACACTACATATCCTGAACCCGATCACTATGAGGAGAAGGAAAAGGAGTGAAGGGTCAAAGAGGAAATGAATAAGCAAAGCATGAAGGAAGAAATTATAAAAGCTATGAAATAGTTTCATTACACTCCAGATGTTATGGGGCTAAACTATGAAGACTTATGTATCCATCCAAACTTGGACCTTCCTGAGGGGTTTAAGGTACCAAAGTTTGACACTTTTGGAGGAATTGGGAAGCCCTTAGCTCATTTAAGGGAGTATTGTGACCATCTCGTAGGAGTTGGGAAAAATGAAGCTTTGTTGATGTGGCTCTTCAGTCGAAGTTTGAATGGGAAGGCCTTGGAATAGTTCGCCTCTCAAGACATGAAACAATGGCCTAGTTAGAATGCTTTAGCTAAAGATTTTATTGAGAGATTTACTTATAATGTAGAGATCGTTCCATATCGATACTCTTTGGAAAAGATTAGGAAATAATCCACCAAAAACTACCGTGAAAATGCATAGAGGTGGAGAAAAGAGGCTGCCAGACTTCAACCTCCCATGTCTGAAAAGGAGATCATTGAAATATTTGTGCACATCCAAGAGCCATAATACTATGATAGAACGATGTTGCTCATTGGAGAAAAATTTCTGAGATAGTCAAAGTAGGTGAGACTATTGAAGATGTTCTTAAGACTGGAAAAATTTTTTGTGTGGCAGCCCAAGCTGGATCTTTGGGACTATTGAGGAAGAAAAGAGAGGATGTGTCCTTTATTTCTCATTCGTCTGATGGAAGGACAAAAAGATTGTTCGGTTTTAGCTCTAGAAAATCTTCACCCTCCAAAGTCTATCCCCCAGCTTCACAAAATCCCTACCCAATCTTCTATGTCCAACCAAATTTCCAAACTCCGCCTCCTAATCTCCCAGCTCCACATTACCAAACTCTACAATCAAGTTACCAAACTCAACCATACCCAAAATTCCAAACACCAACACCTCCCCGCCAAAATCCTTTAAATTACCATCAGGTACCTCCACCTCCACAAAACAACTATGACCTTCCTTGTCCAAACTTTGAAATGAAACCTCCCAGAATTTTCACTCCTCTCATTGAAAGTCGAACTAAGTTGTTCGAAAGATTTAAAGATGCAGGCATGTTTATCCCATTAAACCTAAACTTGTCAACACAAATTCTAAATTCTTTAGAGATGATCAGATATGTGCATACCACTCTAATAGTGCAGGACATACCACTGAATAATGCATCAACCTGAAGCATAAGATTCAAGACTTAATTGATCACAAGGTGGTAACCCTTCAAACTGCCTCTCCTAATGTGCATAGTAATCCTCTACCGAATCATAGGGGAGATACTATTAATATGATTAAAATAGAAAAGGATTGGGGTGCTGCTAAGACGATAGTCCTATCAAATCTTGCCAGTTTTGAGAAGGCTGTGGCCTCTCTAAGCATAAGCAAGAAGCCCGAGTTCGTGATAATAACACCCCATCAAGATTTTTTTTTGGGGCCAAAGAAGGGCCTTATTGAGAAAGAGTTTGTCATAATGGCACCTTATCAAGCTTTTACTTCAGTGCCAAAGGAAGGCCTTACCAAGAAAGGGTTTGTGATCGAGACCGCTACTGCTCATGGTATGACTAGATCTGGTAGATGTTATACACTATAGGAATTGTCTCAAGGAAGCTACAAGAAAGACTACCAAAAAAGGCCAATCAGTGAAGCTGAAGCCAAGGAGTTTTGGCAAAGAATGCAGCCTAAAGAGTATTCCATCACAAAACATTTGGAGAAGACACCTGCTCAAATTTTTGTGTGGACATTATTGATGAGTTCATAGTAACACAGGCATGCTTTGTTAAAGGCTTTGAATGAGACTCATGTACCGGTGGGGACAAATAGTGATAACCTCGCAGCTATGGTAAGAAATGTCATCGGAGGCCATCGTGTTAGTTTTAGCGATAAAGAGTTGCCTTATGAAGGGGTGATGCATAACAAAGCCTTGCACATCACAATCAAATGTCGGGACAAGATTGTGAATCGTATTCTGATAGATGACGGTTCTAGCCTTAATATTTGCACATTGTCGACTCTCAAGCAACTGAATTTTGATCTTGGGAAGATTCATCAGAACCAAGTCAATGAAAGAGAAACATTGGGCGTTGTTAGTCTGGGTATTGAAGTAGGACCTGCATATTTCATTGTCGAGTTCCAGGTGATGGACATCACCACTAGCTACAATCTTTTACTCGGAAGACCTTGGATCCATATGGCTGGTGCCGTGCCCTTTACCCTTCACCAGTTGATGAAGTTTGTGTGGAACGATCACGAAGTAGTCATTCATGGTGAAGGAAGACATTCAAATGACTATGCCCCGATTGTTGATGATGTGGCTAATGGTTCTGGCTTATATGAAGTAGAGATAGCTAATGCTACCAGTGATGATTTGGCCTCACATCCCCTTATGCCTTCCATTTACAGGATGATAGCCACTTTGATGTTGAGAAGTGGATTTGAACCTAGTTTTGGGTTCGGAAAATATTTGCAAGGTATCATTGAGCCTATTCAAATTTTCCCAAAAGGTTCAAAGTTTGTCTTGGGATACATCCCAATAGCATATGGTGAGATGGAAGCTTAGAGTAACAAGGTGGTTGATTGGTAGTTAGAAAAACAAGTACCTCACTTGTACCAGTCTTTTCTAGTGCGAGAATATGTCAATGATGATGGCCTCGGAGAGAGAATTGGGAATCTTTTTGAAGAATCTAATGTTGTACTTGAGGAGATGATCGAGACATCTGACATTCGAGATGCAAACCAGAAGTGCAAGTGCCTAATTGGACATCCACACAACTCCTGGTTCCTTACTCGTCTTGCTAGACAAAGACATATCTATTTTGCTTATTTCTAAAATTGTTGGTAGTCTGAACGAGGCCTAACACTCACCTTTTATGTCTTTTTACCTCTATAAGCTTTAATTTCCCTTGTGATGTTTCAAAAGGCAGATTGGCCTATGGTCATGGCCAAATTTTGTACTTTATTTTAATCTAAATGAAAGCCTCCTCTATTGCCTAAATCTATTTATTCACAACTTACTAATTTGTTTTAAACTTTTTTTTATCTAACATGGCTTATTTATGATTTCAGTAAAAATAACTTAAAACATATCAATATCATGTCATGTCATAAGTTGAGTGAGAAAAATGAGATAAATGAGAATGAGTTCGAGGAATATGATGAAGAGGCCATGGTTCCAGAACACCTCACAAAAGAATTCAAACAGTTTGAGAATCAAAAGAAGCCAAACTTAGAGGAGACAGAGACCGTGAACCTAGGAGATGAAGAAAGTGTTAAAGAAACCAGGATTAGTGTCCATCTCACAAAAACTCAGAAAGAAGAGCTCATCAGTTTGCTTAAGCAGTACATCGATGTATTTGCTTGGTCTTATGAGGATATGTTCGGATTGAGCACACATATTGTTTCTCACAAGTTGCTGATCAATCCAGATTTTAGTCCGGTAAAGTAAAAAAGCCTAAAGTTTAATCTAGATTTGAGTTTGAGAATCAAAGAAGAAGTTACCAAAAAGATTCAAGCCAAAGTTGTGGAGGTTACTAAGTATCCAACTTGGTTAACCAATATTGTTCCAGTGCTTAAGAAAGATGGTAAAATTAGAATATGTGTTGATTATAGAGATCTCAATAAAGCTAGTCCCAAAGACAATTTTCCATTGCTGAAATTCCACATTCTCATTGACAACTGTGCTTAGCATGAAATACAATCATTTGTGGATTGCTTTGCGGGTTATCATTAGCTTTTGATGGATGAAAAAGATGCTGAAAAATGGCTTTCATTACACCATGGGGTGTTTATAATTACCAGGTAATGCCATTTGGTCTTAAGAATGCCGGAGCCACATACATAAGAGCCATGACATCTATCTTCCATGATATGATCCATAAGGAGATTGAAGTGTATATGGATTACGTAATCATCAAGTCCTGTAAGAGTTCAGATCACTTGACCCATTTTAAAAAGTACTTTGATCGGTTGCGTCAATAAAATTTGTAGTTGAATCCCGCTAAATGTGCTTTTGGAGTACCAGCTGGTAAATTATTAGATTTCATAGTTAGTAGAAGAGGTATTGAGCTTGGGTCCTCTTGCCTAAAAAAAGGAGTCAGCCCAACAGGATTTACCACCTCCGAAGAGTAAGAAAGAAGTTACGAGTTTTCTTAGAAGATTGAACTACATCAGTCGATTCATAGCTCAATCCAGTGTGGTTTGTGAGCCTATCTTTAAGTTGTTGAAAAAAGGTGCAATGATGGTGTGGACCAATGAGTGTCAAAAAGCATTCGATACTATCAAAGATTATTTAACAAATCCACCAGTATTAGTACCTCCGTGAGAAGGAAGTCTATTGTTACTATACTTGTCCGTATCAGAGAATGTATTCGGGTGTGTGTTAGGACAACATGATGAAACTGGAAAGAAGGAACGCGCGATCTACTATCTTAGCAAGAAGTTTATTTCATAGGAGGCTCGATACACTATATTGGAAAGAATATGTTGTGCTTTGACTTGGATTGCCCAAAAGCTGAGGCATTATTTGTCTTCATATACTACATATCTTATTTCCAAGATGGATTCATTGAAGTATATTTTCGAGAAAGCTTTGCCAACTGGAAAACTAGCGAAATGGCAAATGTTTCTAAGTGAGTTTGACAATGTGTATCTTAGTCAGAAATCGGTAAAAGGATAAGCCCTAGCCGATCATCTTGCAGAAAATTCGATCGACGAAGAATATAAACCACTCAAAACATCCTTCCTTGATGAAGATGTGTTGTTTATATGAGAAAGCATCTCTGAGTTATACCCTGGTTGGAGAGTATTCTTTGATGGAGTGGTGAATTAAAATGGAGCTGGAATTGGAGTGTTTCTAATATCAGAATCCGGTTAGCATTACCCCGTGGCGGTTAGACTTTGATTTCATTGCACCAATAATATGGCAGAATATGAGGCTTACGTTTTTGGCATATGCTAGCCATCGACATGAATGTCTAAGAGTTGCTGGTAATTGGAGATTCAGACCTGTTAATTCACCAGGTTCAAGGGAAATGGGCCGTGAAGAATCCAAAGATTGTACCATATGTACAATTGGTGCAAAGATTGTGCAAAAGATTTTGAAAGATAGAGTTTATGCACATTCCAAGATTGCAAAATGTATTTGCCGATGCTCTTGCCATTATCCCCTCTATGATCAAGCATCCAGATCAGAATTACATTGATCCTTTAGAGATAAGACTTAAAGGAACAACCTGGTCATTGTTCGCATGACGAAGTAGAACCAGACGAAAAGTCTTGGAATTATGATATAAAGAAGTACCTGGAGACTAGAATTTATCCAAAAGATGCGACATCCAATCAAAAGAAGGTAATACGTCGATTGGCTAACAATTTCTTTCCAAGTGGAGAAATTCTTAAAGGAGGACACCAGATTTTGGGACTCCTCAGGTGCGTAGATTCCATGGAAGCTACAAGACTTATTGAGGAGGTACATGCTGTAGTATGTGGACCTCATATTAATGGGCTTACTTTGGTAAAAAAGATCCTAGGAGCTGGTTATTTTTGGATGACTATGGAGCACAATTGTTGTAGATTTGTGAAAAAGTGTCATAAATGTCAAGTACATGGTGATTTGATCCGAGTACACCCTCACGAACTTAATGCTATGGGATCGCCTTGGCCATTTGTGGCCTGAGGCATGGATGTCATTGGCCCAATTGAGTCAGCCGTCTCTAATGGACATAGATTTATTTTGGTTGCCATCGATTACTTCACCAAGTGGGTGGAAGCAAATCTGTGACGAAGAAGGTAGTAGCTAATTTCATTCGTAACAAATTGATATGTCGATTTGGACTACCTGATTCCATTATTACAGACAATGGTACAAGCCTCAACAGTCATTTGATGAAGGAGATATGTGAGCAGTTCAAGATTACTCACCGAAATTCGACTGCTTATCATCCTCAAATGAATGGGGCCATAGAAGCTATCAATAAGAATATCAAAAAGATTTTGAGAAAGATTATTGATAATGACAAAGGTTGGCATGAGATGTTACCATATGCTTTGTTGGGATACTGAACAATTATTAGAACATCAATCGAAGCAACTCTATACTTGTTAGTATATGGGACAGAAGCAGTGATACCTGCTGAAGTTAAAATACCTTCATTGAGGATCATTCAAGAAGCCGAACTAAGCAATACTGATTGGGTTCGTAATCGGATTGAACACTTAGCCTTAATTGATGAAAAGAGGATGACCGTTGTTTGTCATGGCCAATTATACCAATAGAGAATGATTCGTGCTTTCAACAAAAAAAATGAGATCTCGAATATTTGAAGAAGGACAATTGGTCCTCAAACGTATCTTCCCCCATCAAGATGAGTATAAGGGGAAATTTGTACCAAATTGGCAAGGACCATACATGGTTCGTAAAGTGTTAACTGGAGATGCCTAGATCCTGTCAGAGATGGATGGCCAGGAGTGTCCAAAACCAATCAACTTAGATGCTGTCAAGAGATACTACGTCTGAAGATTAGTTTTTCTCTCATCACTTTCCTTGTAATCGTATCATATGCTTGTAATTGCTTATGTCAAGTTTTTATATCCTTGTATTGAACTACGTCTGACCTGAATTCTCAAAAATAAGATACGTAGGAGGCCTATGTTGGCCTCAGTCATTTTCTTATTAAAATTTCCTATTTATTTTATTCCCAAAATTGGAACTACGTTTGACCTGATTCCTGCCTCAACAGGATTCCTCTAAAAAATTCTAAAGATCCTTCACCAACAAGACAAGATTGAGCATGCATTAGGAAAAGACAACTGGATAGAATTTTTGAGAAGATCTCAAAAATTTCACAAATCTTCTTACCAAAGATTTGAGAAATGCCAAGACATTTCACTGGGGCAGAATTTTTGAGATCTTCTCAAAAATTCTATCAAGTACTGTCAGAAGTTCAAAGTTAACGACAAGTAATCTCTAGCGTGATCAGAAGCTCTTGAACTCCAATATCTCAGAAATTCAAAGTCAAACTTCAATTATCTTCTAATTTCCCTAGCTTAAAAGGAATTTTAAATTGGATATATCAAAACTTGAACTGAAGTGTTCATTTAAGCTTTAATGTGACATGACACTTGGCAGTGACCCTCATCAAATTACTTTTCAAAAATCTATTTTTCTTAAAACTTTAGACATATATCAAATATTTTATATAAAATATAGATCTATCTTATGTCTACCAAGAAGCGGGAAGCTAGAAGTAATAAACCAAAGATAGCAAAAGGAAAAACAAGCAATCAAAGAAGTCAACACAAATAAGTTTATTTAAAACTAATAAATTATTTTATCTTGTTTAAATTAAGAAGCTCAAATAATTAATCAATAGTTATTCATCTTATTTTAAAATTGGCCGAATTAGTTATTTGACTTAGTTTGATTATATTTAAGTTTAATTGGATTAGAATAGCAATTAAAGTGGCCAAATTTTAATAAAGAGGGGCATCATTTTGTTCTTAAAACCTGCCCGCATATATGCACATATCCTACATTCTCACACTCTGCTCTCTCTCTCATTTTTCATCCCTCACGCGCGCCTCTTCTCCCCCTTTCTTCTTCCCAAAATGCTAAATTCAAGGAAGAACCCGAATTTCTTTGTCCGCCCATCACCCCCGATCAGTTCTTCTCCTTATTTTCAAAGATTACAGATCTCAGAACAAGATTTGTTGACTTTAGCTGAGAGAAATATCACCCAAATCTGATGCGGATCAAGAGATATCGCATCGAATTCGGATTTTTGGGGGTAGGTTCTCCTATTGCTTGTTTTTCCTTCCATTATCTCCAATCAATCTTTCATCTCCCGCTCAAACGGCTATTTGAATTCAAATATCTAATTTTGCTATAAATACATGGTATTGGTGCCATTGGAAAAAAAAATAAGGACAGAGAGTTGGAATTTGAAGGTTGGAGAATAGTATTCTTTGAAATCGAACCCACAAAGGTTTGAGCCTCAGATTTCAATTTTCTTTCAAGTTCTTTGCTCATTTGTTGGTGGTCAGTAGTAGTAGGAAGCTCTTCAACTCGTTTGTCTCAGTTATTGCCCTCGAAAAGGTAACTTTTATCGTCTTATTTAAATTCTTGTGTATTCTCGATGTATTGATTACTTTGTTATTAATTTTAGCTGATTACTCTTCTTGTTGAGCAGTTCAATTTTTTCTTTTATAAGTTTGATTTCTTTTTTTAAGTATGTGAATCTCCATTTGATCAGTTGTTTTTTTTTTTTTTTTTTTTATTTTTATCTTGGTGTTTAAAGACTCACTATTAGTATGTTGTTTGTGATTTTCTCGTATAGGAGATACTATGGCTTGATTTTATTTGTTGTGTCTGTTTCTGTACCGAAGTTTGAGTTCTTATCTTGGATTTTAGTCACCCGTTCGTAGAATCTGTTTTGCCTATTCCTCATGTGAATTTTTACCTTCTACTCATATTATGTTGTACTATCTCATATGTTAGTTTAAGTTTAGGATATAGTTGCTCATTCATATAGTTGAATGCCTCTTATTTCGCACATGATTCATGTCCTAATCTTTATGTTTAATGAAATTTTGTTCTAATCTAATCTACATCGTGATGAGAGCAATCTGTAATATATGTTTGATAGGATAAATATTTGTTTTCATGTTCTTTGAATCAGCTATTACTCATTATTTTAGTTTAAAATATTTCATCTTAAGAAAATGAATTATTTTCTAACGTTGATCTTTGTATCTAATAAAAGTTATTCTATCATCGCCTGTGCTTACGACCTCATCTATTGTCTTAAGGTTCATATGCTACAAATCAGTTTATGTGATATTAAGCATATGATATTTGGAAAATCTTAATGATTGACTGTTTAAATGAGAGCACCAAAATATCAGTTGGGTCGTTCTTTGGCACGTGGCCATTCGAGATTAAGCTCAATTTGCCTTTACTACTTAAATTATTCTATTCTAGCTCAATAAAGATATTTTCTTAGTTGTGATATTAATATTGTTTGGCATATTCTATATCATACAAATGTAATCTTGTCTATTTCTCTGTGTATTGGGACTTATCGTAGTCTTGATCTTAGCCTAATTTGCATAGGGTAATTAGCTGTAATTCTTGGCATTTTGGTTCTTGAATGCGAAATATGTTTCCTGTCACCGATTTATCTGTAGTGTTACTTCAAAATTCGATTTTGTTAGCCTCTGGCCTAGTTCAAGTGATTCCATACTGTGATACTACTTGTATGCTGTATTTTGATTTGATTTGATTTGGGTGATTACTTTAAGAGTTGAGTCTGTTAGTTGTATGAAAGCTAGCTATGACGAATTTGAAAGTTATTGTGTCATGGGATTAAGCTTTGAATTTACTTATCTTTTGTCTCTCTTGATTATTTAATATCTCCTAGAACACCTTGTAAACTCAAGCATTCATACAAGTTGGTTGAACTCAGTGGAGTATAGTTTTATGATTTAATACTAAGCAGTTTGCATTGTTTTTCTTACAAGTGATCGTATTATAATGTGTATTAATCCATGAGATTTCAAGTTTTGGTGTTATTTGTAACTATTTTTTTTCCTTTCTTTAAATATGTACATACTTGGTCTTCAATTTTCTTTCTGAAAATTGCTCCCAATTTCCTCATCACTGGCCAACTTCCTCTCTTTAAAATTGGGATGTCTAGTTATGGATGTGCCAACTATTCTAGGGTAATTAAAGTGATTATACTAAAGTATTTCTTCTAATAATGATTTGTTATTTCCCACTTTGAGTGGTAGTATGCTTTTCCACATTCTGATTTATTGCTAATGTGTAATGCCTTGCAATACTACCATCATATCTTGCTCATAATATTTTCCTTGTTGTGGGTGAAATTTGTCGTAATTTATTTTAGACATAATACATAAACACATTGAGTCAATCTCCGGTTTATTCATCTGTTGTTTACTAATCCTTATTATCTTGTCTTGCATGAACCCCCTTGATTTGAGTCCATTGTACTCCCCTCTATCTCTTCCCTTTGCATTTTGGATGTGCCATGGAGTCCCGAACTAAGCACTATCGAGTTGAACTCATCATTTCAAAAAATTGGAAGCTAAAACAGGCCTCGAAAAGCAGAAAAATGGGTTGTATACATTTGATATACAGTGATATACATCAGGGGTATACAAAATTGGAAATTGAGCCAAGAGCCCAAATCATCAATGAGTTTGGCCCAAAAAAGGGCCCAAATTCATCTTCTCCTTTATTCTTCTAGATTATTTAATTGTGATTACTTATTGTTAGTTTTTTTTTTTATTAGTTCTAACTTTAAATAACTTAATTTAATTTCTCAAAGGATAAACTATTTTCTTTGTGTTGGTTTACTTTAATAAATTTTATTTTATATTCTTGTACCAACCCTTATTTACTTATTTAAATGTTTTCTATTCAAAACCTTCACTTTTAACTAGTTTAAAATGATTTCTTGGTTTATCAATTAAATTGGTGTAAAATATTTTTAAAATGATACAAACAAATGCTAATTAATCTAGTTTTGTTAAAATTCTAATCACTTGCAATTTAATTTTAATATTTCATTTTAAGTCCTTTAAATGAAAAATGATTCCTTATTTAACTATTTTCTCAAACTTTGAATATTGTAAATTACATTTTGTATTAAACCATCTTTTTTCAAAGAATTAGTCAAAAATTATTTTAGTCAAGTCATATGATAACCACATGTTAGCGGCTACTTTAAGTGTTAATATCTTTTTAGAGTAGAAATAAGAACCTCTTACCAATTTTCTATAAATTTTTAAAGGTTTATCTGTTAAGGCCTTTTTAAATTTTTTTTTTAATTTCTTTAAAAATATGAAGTGACGACTCTTTTCTAAGTATTTTTCTCAAATTGTTTTTATACTTAGAACATTTCAAAAAGTGATTTTTCTACAGGATAGTAAAATTACAACATAACACAGACATAAATGTATAATTTGTGTTTGTATAAAGTGAGAGAGGCGGGATATACAAATACAAACAGATATCTCTCCGCCCTATACATTTATAATTATACAAATACAAATGTTTTAACTCGATTCAATTGAATACAAATTTAAATTGTATACAGATATATAAATACAATAATTGATACATATACGTAGTAGTTACAAATATACAATTATATATCTAACCGATATACATATACAATTCATCTGTCTCCACTCTCTGTCCTCTCTCCCTCGCCTCTCTCCTCCCTCTCCAACTTTGTTCGCCAGATACTTAAATACATATGTATACCAGTTATATATAGACAATTATTTTTTATAGATATAGATGATCACTCACTTCTCTCCACTTTCTGCGCTGTCTCGCTCATCTCTCTCCTTCCTTTCCCAATCTTGATCGCCTCTCTCCTTCTCTAACATGTAACTACGAATTGTAATTAGTAAATTACAGCGATGGAACATAATTAAACTAGTTTTGAATGACTATATGTGAAAATTCCCCCATTAAATAACATGGCCAGCTTGATGCAATTCAAGTGCAACTCGGACTGGAACAAAAGTAGGAACAGTCAACAGCGGAGTACTGAACTTTCTCTCCAACTGTTGCCATTCATCTACAAAAATTGTTTGTTCAAACAAGATGTAAATCTTTTCACTTTCTCTCTCATATAAAAATAAGATTGAACATTCTATATATAAATTATGGATAAAATCAATATTAAAAAATAAAAAAAAGTGTGGAAGAGAACCACAAATGCACTAGTATTACAAATATAAAAGTCTGTTAAAGTTTCATGTGAAAAGTTATTTTTGAAAATAACTATAAGTCTTAATTCAAAAATAAAAGACTATTTTGAGCTTTTTCTCAATCTTGGATGTAGCAAACTTTCACTTCTCAAATTATTATGGATGATTTGGGGTATTGGAGTGGCCTCCATTCTTTAGCAATAAGCAAGATGTACGTTTGTGTTCAACCGATAAAAAGACTAGCGTAAACCAAATGCTGAAATCCAGTAGAAAGATTCTCCGCATATGCACTCCCCCGCAAAAAGTTATTTCCTCGATTCACTACTATTTATTTATTTTTTAAAAATTAGAATTTTATTTTTATATTTACTTTAATATTAACTACTTATTTTCGTATGATTTTTCGGAAATCTAATATGAAACATCAAATTAATATGGATATAATAATAAAATATAATCATACTTTCTTGAAAAGATTTCCAAAAACCAAAGTGCCGAGGTAATACACTACGGAAAGGTTTCGTTTCTTGTTTTCTTTTCAATATTTATTTATATTTATGCTGAATCAATTCCGAGTCACAGGGTCTGGTGGCATACTTAACCAATGCCCCATGTGGGAGATTTTCGAAGTTCACCAGATCTGACTTTTATAACAAGTTAGACGAAAATATTGAATTATAGTATCAAATATTTAGGATACATCATACAGTTTCTGTTGCATATATATTCTTAAAAATAACACTTCCTCCGTTTAAAAAAGAGTGACTTAATTTGACTTGACACAAAATTTTAAAAAATAAAGAAAACTTTTAAATCTTGTGGTTCTAAATTAAAGTTATGTCAAATGTACGAAATTGCCCTTCAATCTTGTGACTTTAAACATGCCACGTGAAAAGCTGAAATTAAAATGTTACCAAAAAAGGAAAGAGATCATTCTTTTTTAAACAAACTAAAAAGGAAAGGAGGTCATTCTTTTTGAAACAGAGGGAGTAAACCTTATGTCCCTAATTATTTGTCCGCTTTCTATTTTTAGTTGTCCATAATTAATTGTCCATTTTGACAAATCAAGAAAGGACAATTTTTTTTACCTATTATATATACCCTCAATTAATTACTTTAAAAAAGGTAGAACTTTTTGAAAAACTTAAAATTTTTAATATACCAGCTTCATAATTAATAGTGGTAAAATGATAAAGTCACTATGTTAATTATTTTTTTTCTTAATAGGTGTGTCAATTCAAAAGTGGACAAGTAATTAGAGGCAGAGGAAATGTGTTCTCCGTTTTAAGAAGAATAATCTAGTTTAACTTGATATTTGTGGTCTTAAATAAAAATTATGTCAAATGTATCAAAATGTATTTTAATATTGTGGTCACAAACATGTCACGTGGAAAACTAAAATTAAAGTATTGCTAAATAATGGGATCATTTTTAAAACAGATTAAAAAAGAAAGTTAGTTATTCATTTTTAAACGGAGAGAGTAATTAATATGAATATTTTACCACGATACCCATATAAATTGATGTATAATTTTAGATTTTAAGAAATGGTTTAAGAAATACACCATCTATCTATTTTTACTTGTCCATTATACTAAATAGTTGTTCAACAATACTTGTCTATTTAGAAAAATCAAGAGATAATTTACATTTTTGTATTTGTTTTACCTTTGCTAGTAATACTATTCAACATCTAATTATATTTAAAAGGTATTGTAATAATATTACTCATACTCAATAAAGAACAACCATTGTTGCAAAAAAAAATTAACTAAATAACGCAAGGTTAAAAAAAAAAAAAAATAGTTACAGTAAAAACCTCAATAAAGTAATATTCAATAAAGTAATAATCTTGCTAAATGAATATTTTTCTCCGATCCCGACTTAGGCCAGTTATATTAAAGTAATATTCTCGCTAAATGCATTAGATAATAATTAAAAATAAAGTATTAAAGGCCCAGAAAAAATATAAAGTAATAATTACTAGAATACATTAAGAATTTATTTATATTTAATCAGTCAATAATATTAGACCAATAACTATTCCTTTTTAAAATATGATTCTGTAGTTGATTGTTTTTTCTTCCCACCAAAACTAAAATTAATCTCATCCTTAACATATAATCTTTTCATATTCTATATACATGAATACAATTAGAAACATTAAACTTCACTAAATTCGTTTAGCTTTCCTAGATTTAAATAATAAATATGCAAAGACTACACTTTTTAGTTTTCTAGATTTAAACTTTTGAAATTCTTAATTCAATTTTTTTTTTCTTTCTTATGACACATACTGCAAAATACTCTCTAAAATAATAAATATTTATTTATTGATAAATAAATATTTTATGCATTTGTCGATAAACTAATAATATCGATAAATAAATATTTTTTTCCGGTTCCAAACATATGCATTTATAGAGGTTTTACTGTATCTATTTTCTATACGTCAAAATATAATGGACAAATAAAAATTGAAAATTTAATTTTAAAAAAATAAAATACATAAGAGCATTAATCCTAACTTGTTGCCACTATTTATATATGTAAGCTTTGTAGGAGTGAGTCCTAATCTTTATTAGCTAATTCTCTCAGTATAACTTCATGGTGAACATCTTGGAACTTGTCCATGATCTGTCCTTACCAAAGGAAAATTGGTGGGGCAAAAACTATGTCTGTCAAATAAATGATTTCTGGTTCCTTCCTAAATTTCTCCCAAGCACTATTCGAGTTCTTAATGAATTCAAACCACTTCCTAATGATGTAATTTTAGCCTCCTTTCCAAAAACTGGTACAACATGGCTTAAATCTCTAGTCTTTTCCATCGTCAATCGATCTTCAAAAGAGTCATTAGTGAAGCACAATCCTCATGACCTTGTTCCTACGCTTGAGGTGCAAGTCTTTGGAACTACTCATCAATCATCTTCAATTACTACTCATGATGAATCTCATTTAACGAGACTATATTCGACTCATATTCCTTACCAGCTTTTAGGTAACACTTTCGATTCATCTAACTGTCGAGTTGTTTACATAACAAGAAATCCTAAGGATACGTTGGTATCAATGTGGCATTTCACGAATAAATGGAAGGATGCAGATCAAGATGGACCATGGCATCTCGAAGAAGCTATAGAGAAATTTTGTTCTGGAGTATTTCCTGGTGGACCTTATTATGATCATGTTATGGGATTCAAAAATGCAAGTTTGGAGAAACCGCAGAATATATTTTTGATAACTTATGAAGAGCTAATGAAGGACACGAAAATTCATGTGAAGAGATTGGCGGAGTTTCTAGGGTGTCCGTTTATGAATGAGGAGGAAGTAGATGAGATAGTGAAGAATTGTAGCTTTGATATTCTTAGTAGTTATGAGGTGAACAAATCTGGGGATTTTCCTAGTTGGTTTCAAGTTCCTTACAATTCTTTCTTTAGACAAGGTGTTGTTGGAGATCATAAAAACTATCTTGATGCTAAGACAATTGAACGTATTGATGCATTAACAAGAGACAAGTTTCATGGAGCTGGTTTTATGTATGGCATTTAGTATTTAGTATTTTATTTTTTTTTTATTTTATGGGGCTGATTGTATTAATAATAAAATTATTACTTTGGGATAACCCTAAAGTTGATGACGTATGATGAGGAGGTCACAACATTTTTAAGCATTATTATGCGAGGTAAGATTATGTACAATAGTTTATGTACAATAGTTCCTTGTGGCCGAACCATGTACAATAGTTCCTTGTGGCCAAACCCTAACCCTATACATGGAGCTTAAGTGCACCGGACTTTTTTTTTTTTTTTCTTTGTAGTTTCATTCAAAGATTAATTGACAATGCTAACTAATACTGCGGTATTATTTAATTTTATCAAATGTTAATAACAAATGTTTTGTATCACTTCGTCTATTACCAAATGAATTTTGTCTTTCTATTTAAAAAAAGAAAAAAAATTTTGGGCAAAGATTAAGAGAGATACGTAATTTCATTCAAAATTAAATAATGCTACTTTTTACTGTTAGTAGATTAACACGTGAGATAAAAAGCGTAAAGCACCAGTATATTGTTAAATTATTAAAAGTCTTCGTATAGTTTATTAAGTAGAGTATTAATTGAGTGTCATGGTTTTTGAGATACATGTCTATTGAGTGTGAAATTGTTCATGTACTTTGGAAGAAAGCAAAGTCTAGTGATATTATACATGTTGTACTCCAGAAGATATGAAGTGTAGACTAAATTAATGAAGATAAATATGCATACATTAATATAGATACATAGTGTAATTCACCTATAAATATTCATGTATATATGCTAGTCATTTTGTGAACTTTTGAGCTATTGTTTATTAAATTGAAAATTGGTGCATCTAAATGAAGGCATTGTTTGCTTGGTGTAATGAACTCAAATTGAATGTAACAGTAACCAACTTCTCAACTATTATAATAAGACTAGAGTTTAATTACAAATCCAAAAACTAAATGCAACAACTCAATTAGCAAAAGTCCATACAGAAATATAGAAATACATAACGTAAGAACTAGGGATTGATAAACAGTAGAAAGGAGATTGGAAGCTTAAACTCTGAAATGGGGATGAGAAACGCAGATGGTGCCTTGGTACATAATTTACAATGCCCTCTGATAGTGATGTTGTGTTCTATTTCACGACACCCTTAGTGTGCATTCCAAATTATCCTTTGTGAAGGTCTGGCCATGTTGCTTGTATTGGACCTACTTGTCCTAATATCTATTCGTGTGATATATTTGTTAGTATTGTCATTGGGCTGGGGCTGATTCATAACTATACTCCTGTCCTCAATAATAACTTTGTCTTCAAGGTTCAAGTCAAGAAATCTTGCCAACAAAAGCATTGGTAATCTAGGTGTAGTTATATTGACTTCAAGATGGATGAAGTGCATTTGATGACAAGCGCCAGCAAGTCCCTTGTGAGAAAAATCAAGAGCTTCATTCCAAGCTTTGTTTAGTGTGGCAGCATAGTTCACTTCACGTTGGACATGGCTGTGATAAGAAAAAACTTGTAGTTTCTCTAAGTGTCCCATAGGCTACAATATCCTTGGAAAAGAAATCATATTAAAGGCAGCAATGGTACCATTATTGACATGATTAAGTTCTCCAAAAGCCTCATAATTTGCATGATACCCACTCACACTCCGACTTAACATAGGAAGAACACAAGACAGAGGCAAACTAAGGTGTAATCTATCTCCAACACTATGGAAGACCTCCACCAAAATTTGAAGCATAGTTAAATTAACATGCTTCCCATCTTGCAGCCTAAATTTCTTATCCATGACCTATTGTTATGCCTAGGCATTTGCACATTATCCTTAAGCCTTTGCCCATAAAACCATTTGTCTAAATGGACAATTCTAGTTGAACTTCCCACAAAGTAAGCCAATGAGGAAAATCAAATATAGTGAAGATGCTCCCAGCTATCCTTGAAATGTACAAATTTAACGTTAGACTCAACTTGCTCCATGTCATCCAATAGCTTGTGAAATTTTTTCTGACGGTAAGTTTTGGATCATGGATCGACCCGATCCGATCCAAAGTTGTTATCTGTAAAAAAAAAAAAAAAGGGAATAAATGCTAATTTAAAAATAAGGATGGGAACCGTTACATAGTAACTGCTTCAATGTATGCAATATTTTATTTTTAAAAGAGAGACTTTACGCTCTTTACAAAAGAGAAAAAGAAAAGAGAAAAATAGAAAAACAATATTCTTCTTAAATTAAAGACATCCAACAAAAGAGACATTTAGTTTGTGAATCACTTACCTTGTTTCCTTGAGATTCAAGTTTGGCTTGGTGCAATTCTTCAAAGAAAATAATTTTTGTTGATCTTCCGTTGTCAATAACAGGTTCACAAATCTCATTCCTATTATGAAAGTTAAACAATGATATCAGAGCATGGTTCATTACTCCAATTTTTTTTTTCGATTCTTGATTTTTCGCAAACTATCAAAAAAAATCTAAATAAGTTTGATCAACCCTTGATATTGATGCGGTTGTAGATTGCAGAGATTTATTTTGTTCTTACAGGTTAGGGATAACTTTGATACTGAGTATGTGTTTTTTTTTTTTCGCTTCTCCTTTTTTTTGGATGAAGAAGAAGTGGACACTTAATTTTTTTTTTCCTTTTTCGTTAAGTATTAAGAAAAATAAAATAAAAATAGTCCCACTATTTTTCGATAAAGTATACTCCTATTTTATTTTTAATAAAGTACTTGTACTTTTTTCCTTGTGTATCATGAAGTACTATGGTTTTTATGAAGAGAAAAAAGGACAATGAATGTGTAGTACATCTTTATGTTAATAAAATACTTAACTTTAATATAGATTATTCAAGTGGTCGAATTTGATCATGGTTGACTTTAAAACTTAATTTTTTAAGGCCTTAAATTATCTTATTTATTTAATAAAGAATAGAGACAAATTATTTTTACTATATTATGATTTTAATTATGTCTATTAAAATTGGTCTTGATAAATTCGATTAGTCTTTATTTTCCTTAAACAATTCTTTGTCTTCTACAAGAAATTTGTGACATACGTTGTTGCATCAAATGGTATTAATCATAATTATGTGTTGTTAATTCCTATTTCAGATATGGTTGAATGGGAACATGCTCAAATTACTCCAAGTGGGAGTTCTCAAAGATGAGAAAAGGGACAAGGTAGAAGAGTAAGTTGCCGTAAGACATATTTCTAAGGGCGTGAAATCATACAGATTAGTGTCCCAGGGGTGACACAAGATCTATTGAGGAATCAAAGGGTCATTTGAAGGAAAAAAAGATAAGAAATTTAAAGAGTTTGAGTCTTTGAAGATGTCCCCTTATATTTCATCCCGTGATTTTATTCACTTTTTTGAAATAAAATGGGTTGAACTAGCTAATTATAAGGAAATTTCATATTGAAGAGCCTTAGCTTATATAATAGATGCTCTCCGTGAACCTTTGGGTAGTAGATTGACTAATGTTTATCATGACATTTGGCTCAGTCTGCCTTTTAGTGTGTATATTTATTGTCTTGAAGACTTGTGGAGAATTTTAGTCTTTGAATGACTTGTAATTTGTTATTGCTTATTTGTTTTTCAATATATGAATTATGTAGTTTGTTTTTCATCTATTTATGTTATTATACTTAAAAATCCTTATTATTAAAGTCTTCATGATTTTAGTATACACACTAAGAAATTAAATTTGAATTTTGGTTAAATACTAGTTTGTAGAAGATGATTGGATGCATACGTGTATTTTTTTATTTTACATTAACTATGAAACCTTTATGGAAATTGATTTGCTTGAATGTGTATGTCGCATGCATAATTACATAAATATTCTTGCCTTATTATATCTCAATAATAGACATGGCATCAAAAAGTATCATTGCTGACTTAAATAAAGGTGAAAAACTAAACGGTGACAGTTAAGACATTTGAAGTTGAAAAATATGGTATGCACAAAAGAGCAAAATGCTCTAGAAGGTATAAACCATGTTTGAATCAACCAGAAGAGGGTAATTCTACACAACACAGAAGGGATCTTTAAGCTTAAACAACTTGGAAAAAGCTAATTCCACTACACATGGAATAATAATTAGTTTGTGGTTGATAACCTCATACATGAATGCGAGCAATTCCCGACTGCTCAAGCTATGTGGGCACATCTGTAAGGAATGTATGAGACTACGTTAGTAACCCATCTCCAACAGTTAACTGTCAAATTTGACACTTACAAAAATCGTCATGATCAGAATATCAAACAACATGTTAGGGTGATGTCAAACATGATAGTTCAACTCAAGAGTGTAGGCCATGTTCTCTCAGATGAGCAATAAGCTCATGCAGTGATTTCGTCTCTTCCCTATAATTGGGAACATTTGAAGGGTTAACTTGACCCATAATGATAGCATCAAAACTTTTTTCTAATGTTGCCTGTCATATTGAACTTGAAGATGAGCGGCTTGGTGCTACTAAAGTTGTTTCTAATGCCTTTGTGGCAGAGTCAAGTGGTACAAAATCTTTAGGCTTCAAGCGCAAGAATAATTGGAAAAGAAAAAGAGACTAGAGAAGAGCCCTCTAACAAAAAGAAGAAGTCAAATTCCAAAAAAGAAAAACGGTTCTTCAAGAAGAGAGATGAGTAAAATGAAGTGCTACAATTGTCAAGTATTTGGGCATTTTGCTCGTGCATGTACCGAGCCCAAAAAGGTAGCATTTCTAAATGCATCTCTAAGTGCTACATATGTTTCTAGATCTTCTTTACTTACTGAATCCTTATCTATGTGGGTTGTAGACTCAAGATCCACTGACCACGTGAGTTGAGATAGAGAGGCGTTTGTGGACTTTCGTCAAATTTCATCTAAATCAAGGTGGATCTACATAGAAAATAAAGCTATGATGTGTCTGTTCTTTTAGACAGTTTTGATTTGTTTTTAGTCATAATGGTGTTAGAATAACTCTAGATAATGTTTTATATGATTTTGTACTATGTTATGATCGTTTTATCATTTTAGATTGCAATCCTTCAACTTATGATTATTATTTTGACTATTGTGTAATTGCATGTTATTCAAGTAACAATGATATTGTTGTTATTACATGGCCTGTAAGATTGGGTCACATAGGGCAAGATCGTATGAATAGGTTTGTAAAGGAAGTAAATTTAGGTTCTTTCACCAAAATTGATATGCCAACTTGTGAAAATTGTCTTGTTGGAAAGATTACGCGTAAACCATTTGGGAAGGCTAAGAGAGTTGAGTTCCCACTTCAATTAATTCATTTGATATTTGTGGTCTAATGAATGTAAGGGCAAGTCTTGTGCTACATACAATATTACATTTATTGATGATTTTACACGCTTTGGTTATGTCTATTTGATTTCTCATAAATCTGAAGCACTTTAGTGCTTTAAAAGATATATGAATGAAGTTGAAAATCAATTAGATAAAAGCACAAAGGCTTTAAGAACCGATCGAGGACGTGAGTATTTGTCAAAATAATTTGAAGAATTATGTACTAAAAAGGGTATTATCAAACAATTAATTATTCCTTATACACCTCAACAAAATGGTCTAGCTGAAAGAAGGAATAGAACATTATTAGACATGGCAAGATCAATGATGGCACATGCAAATTTGTCTATCCCTTTCTAAGGAGATGCACTATTGACTACAACTTACATATTGAACAAAGTGCCTTTTAAATTAGTGTTATCCACTCCTTATGAACTTTGGACTGGTCATAAAACTAACCTGAATGATCTACGATCGTGGGGTTGTGCAACATATATTAAAGATCGTTTTGGTTAATTTGGTAAACTAAGTCCAAAAGGAAAGAAATGTATCTTTATAAGGTACTCTGAACGCTCCAAAGGGCATGTGCTAATTGATGAACTAGAGGATGGAAGTATTATTGAAATTGTATCACGAGATGTTAGATTTTTGGAAAATGAGTTTCCCAAAAAAGGTGAAATAGATGAAGTTAAGCCTCTCTACGAAATGTTGAATTCAGAAGATCAGGTAATTTTGTCATACATACTTAATAATTCAATTGATCAAGAAATAATTTTTGGTCTAAGTAGGAGTTATGAACCCAAAATCCTATAGAGGAATCTGAACTTCACATACGTAAGGGTACAAGAAAAGGTGTACCTAAACGATCTTATGAGATTGAGGATTATGTTTTCTTGGTATCTCCTACAGAATTGGATGAACCTAATTTTGTAATTCAGGCCTTACCGAGTCCTAAAATGGGTGAATGATTAAAAGCGATGAAAGAAGAATTAGAGTCCATGAAAACCAACAAAGTTGACCTTCCTAAGGAATGTAAGGCTATAAGAAAGAAATGGATTCTCAAAGTTAAATGCAAATCGGATGGGTCGATAAAAAGACACAGAGCATGATTGGTGGCAAAAGGTTTTACTCAAGAAGTTGTAATAGAGTATGATGAAATTTTTTCACCAGTTGAGAAGTTTACCTCCATACGATAACTTATAGCTATTATTACACGTTTAGATCTATAATTATACCAAATGGATGTAAAAACCGTTTTTCTCAATGGAGAATTAAATGAGGAAATATACATGGAACAAACAACAAGTTTCTTTATTAAAGGCCAAGAAAATAAAGTTTGTAAATCGAAAAGATCAATTTATGGCCTAAAGCAATCTTCAAGGTAGTGATACCTGAGATTTCATAAGGAGGTGATGTAATTTGATTTCACCGTGATCGATAAAGACCATTACATCTATGTGAAAAAGCCAGCAAAAATTTTGTAATTCATTCTCTTTACGTAGATGATATTTTATTAGCTGGAAATAATTTGGAGTATATGAAAATTGTCAAGTCATAACTTTCAAAATTATTTGATATGAAAGATATGAGTGAAAAAGACTATTTGGGTGTTAAGATCCAAAGAGACCGTTCCAAGAAATTTATATGAAGAAAATATTGGAACATTTTCGATTGAAAAGTTGCAAATCTTTTGATACTCTTGTAGCAAGGGTGACACTTCAAGCCTTGAAACGTGTCCAAAGACTGAAAAATAAAAGGAAGACAGGTCTCGAGTTCCTTATTCTAGTGTTGTCAGGAGTTTGATGTAAGTTATGATGTGTACTCGCCCAAACATTTGTTATGACTTGAGTCTAGTTAGCAGATATCAATCCAATTGTGAAAGAGATCACTGAAAAATAGTAAAGAGAATATTTTGATACTTGAAGGGAACTGCAGATCATACACTTTGTTATAGAGGATCTAATTTATTCGTAAGAGGTTATACAAATGTTGATTGGGTTGGTGACTGGAATGATAGAAAATCAACATCCGATTATTCTTTCTTACTAAATGGTGGTGCTATTTCATGGAAAAGTAAGAACTAAGCTTGCACAACTCTTTTAACCATGAAATCTGAATTCGTGGCATGTGCTTCTGTAGTACAAGAAGTTGTTTGGTTAAAGAGAATTTTTGAGCATTTGAGTATTGCAAAGAATTCTAAGGGTCCCATGATTCTATATTCTGATAGTCAAGCGGCTATCGCATACACGAAGGATCCTAAGTATCACAACAAGATCAACCACATTGACATCAAGTATAACTTTGAGAGAGACGTAGTGGCAAGTGGAGAAATAACATTACAATACATTCCTACACATGAAAATATAGATGATCATTTTACAAAGGTCATCTCTAGAGACTTGTTTGAAAAACATGTTAAGTCTCTAGGTTTGCATAGAATTTGATGATATTTTAGTATTGTAAAATAACTTGATTGTTATAATATTCTCTCCTATATAATACTATTCAAGTTATGTTCAAACGTAGTATGCATGTGATATTTTGTAAGAAATAAAGTGTGTCGAACAAGTCGTGAGATTGACTCTCTCACACGAGCAATCGCCTCTTACGTCGATAAATGTGAAGAGATGAGTTTCCCCACCATATTATGACTTGTTTTATGAGCTAGACAAATGTTTCTCTAAAGATGAGTTTAAGGATCACTGAAGAGAGAAACTAGCGTAAAACATCTAGAGGTGTTTAGACCAAGGTCTGTACGATGTAGGATAATTAGAAGAATGATACATATACACTCGTTGAAGGTGAAAACATCATAGCACGTGTTTCATACCACGCGTGTCAAACAATCAATGGGTCAATGAAAGAATGTTTCACTGCTTCTTCATTGTGTGAGATCCTGAAAAGTTAAAATGACTTTTCAATGAAATACCCTTTGACCTTTTGCTGTTTCTTGAAATTTCAATCGATGTTGCTACTTTAGCATGTTACTATTAGCCATGAATGATTCGGTAATGCAGTGCACGTCTAGGAAGGAAGTTGAATTGGAGCAGATAGATTCAAGTAGAAAGATAAGTCGATTAATTAAATAATAAACTTGTACACACAAGCCGGCTATTGCACTAACCATATTGGCAGTGGCAGAGCTATAGTGTACCTAGGGTGTCCAATTGGACACCCTTCGCAGGAAAATTATACCGTAAATATAAGTAAAATGCTACTTGAATTGGTTAAATTTAATATTTTGAGCACCCTTAACATAATAAGAAGCTGTGGTGCAGTGGTATAAAGCTCTCTTGCACTCCCCGCAGTTGCTTTTTTTAAAATCATTTTTAGTAGTGCTCTCCTATTAACTTGCTCCTTTAATTGTCTAAGTTAATTAAATTACTTTCTAAATAATAGTTATTAAATTTGTTATTTTTGAAGTAATTCAGATATTATTCATCAAAACAATTATTAATTAGAAACCTACGTTTAGTAGCCAATTGAATTTTCAATGAATTGGACTTTTTATTTCTTTTAATTAAAATTTGAAATAAAATTTAAATGTAATTATTTAATTTAAAGTTAATAAAAAAATTCTAAACTATTCATAATGCGAACATAAGAACACCTCGTTTGATTCTGATTCCATTATTCATGTCTCATTATTGTTGGTGTCACCAGAGATTAATCTAAACTTGAAACGTAAAAATGATTTCATTTTAAGCAAAATCTCCTCCCCCCTCCTCCCCCCCCCCCCCCTCCCCCCCCTTTTTTTTTTGCTTTGTTTGTTCACTTCATATTAAATTAGATACAAATATTAAAACGAAATATTATGCATTTTTGTTTTTTAAAATTTTGGAACATTTATTCATAAAAAATAATAATATTAATATTAAGTAATTTAATTTTAAATTTTTCAGTGCATCCATTTATCGAAAAAAATTACTTATGTAATATTTGGACACCCATCGTTAAATTTGTAGCTCTGCCACTGCATATTGGTATAGAGTGTAATTTTATGTATAAAGTTAAACATGAACTCGAGTTAACTTCTTTAAGAGGATGATATATCCAATAAGTAACTACTGAAGTAGTGAATGAAGTCTGGGGTATCGTGAGTAATTATATTCTCATATTAGTAGTGAATTCCTTTCACATGTGATTGGATTCCTATGTGGGGCTTGTAAAACCTTAAGGGTAAGCTCTTGATGCTCACATGTCGCACAAACTATTTTTTGTATGAATTGTATGTCTAGTTGATGTTGTGTTGGCTTGGGTCTTATCTACCATGTGCGAAGTGGGAGTTGTAAGTTTTGAGTCGTGGTTCCCCATGTGGATCGACCCGACCCGACCAGAAGTTGCTATCTGTAAAAAAAGAAGAGATAAGCGCTAATTTAAAAATAAGGGTAGGAACAACTACATAGTAACTGCTCCAACGTACACAATCCTTTATTTTTAAAAGAGAAACTTTACGCTCCTCACAAAAGAGGAAAAGAAAAGAGAAAACAGAAAAGCAATATTCTTCTTATATTAAAGACACCCAACAAAAGAGACATTGATTTTGTGAATCACTTACCTTGTTTCCTTCAGATTCTAAGTTTGGCTTGGAGCAATTCTTCGAAGAAAAGGATTTTCGTTGATCTTCTTCTGTCAATAACACATACACAAATCTCATTCCTATTATGAAAGTTTAACAACTAACCACATTAAAAAAATATCTCTCCTCTTGTGGAAATTCCTCTGTAAATAGCTTAATCACAAACAATGTAAATTTCAAACTTGATAGAAAAGGTATTTATTTAACACTACTTCCCCAAACAAAAAGTTATACATAAAAGAAGCATTGTCTTGATAAAGAATCGATAATGTATAAACAATAATCTATGAAGATACCATTACCCCAATACCTTTCACCCACACATAATCTAAATCTTGTAATACCCCAACATCACCATTAATAACAATATAAACAAACCAATGATTTCTTCTAGTAAAAAACTTATGGAGAAATCCATGTAAACAAATCTTGAATGATTAGTGACGAGAAGACACGGATAGTACTACATGCTCAGCACTATGTTTTCCAAACAATTTCATAAGTCTAGTGATGCCAATTGGGAGCACATTAAAATGAGCATGAAAAATATGGACATATTTGATTGAAGGACAGGTGAATACAATGTAGTTACAGATAACAGAGAACCAATCAGACAAGTAGCAATGCATTTAAGAAAAACTTTCATGTACATCCCAACAATAGTAATACCTCCGCGTTCTCAGTGAAATCTAAGAGCCATGAACTCTAAACATATTCCTGGATCCCATTCACAAAGATCTATTGTAATCATAGGAATGGTTACAATAACAAAATTAGAAGTAGGAACTAATAGAAATTGACTCAAAATATTTTGACCATTGAACGCCCTAGTGGATTTTCCATTTTCAGTGTTAGGATATTGTCACACCTCAAATCCCATTGAGTCAGACAAACACACGATGTCATAAAGGTCCGGGAGAACCCACACATAACCTGTGCTTACCATGCATATAACTATGACAATCACGAAACTCTAGCAAGTATGCATATAAGCCACAATGATAAAAGACAAAAATATATATACATGGCTTGGCTGCTGAGGCCACAACTATTAAGGAACCAAACGTAACTACTCGACCTCATAGATTAGTCTACAAAGCCTCTATATGATAGACAAATTTGGAGTAGGTTGGGACAGGCCCCACCTTACCCTTAATACAATACCAAATGACTATACCAAGACTCAGTAAAGCTCTGAACCAACCTAGAGCTCACCAAAAGAAGATGAGTTATGCGCTCCTACTGAGGAGGTCTACTAGCTGGATTGCCTGTGCCTACAGCATAAAATGTAGCATCCCCCACAAGGGACATCAGTATGAAAAAATGTACTAAATATGTAAGGTGATAGCATAAGTAAAACAATGGCTCAAATGAAATCAAGTATTAATATATAAGTGCATAGATCATAATACAAGACCAACTTTGTATACTCTTGTAGGATCATGTATTTACATTTTTTAATTTACTTTTCTATGTGTTATAATCATTGTAAGGCATGTGATACAAATGACTAGCTGATCAGTGGTAGTAGAGCATGCTAGACATTTTAACCCCTAGGTTGTTGTCTTCATAATTACACAAATTGGGATCGGCCCATTCTAGGCTTTTGCCCCTGATCTGCTACCCTTCTATACCAACTGAGATCGACCCATGCTAGGCATTTTCCCCTGGGTGCCACCCATAATTATACATATTGCTTCACTTAGTTCCTTTAATCTTTGATATTGTTATTTTGGTGGTCATACTTATTTTTGAGATTTGGAACTACGGACCAGTAGTAGAATATAAGAGAATAATAAGTTCAAGATAGTAACAATTACATAAGGAGTTATGAAACATCAATACATTACTTATGAGCTTAAATGACATAATTGACTTCGATTGACTAAGAGAAGAATGCACCAAGTTTGCTGTTGTGAATGCCATTTCTAATACTATCACATAGGAGGATAATTATACAAATGTAGAGTAATGAACATATAATGAAGTAGTTTGACACACTAGGAAGAGGGGAAAAGTATTGTTAGCTATTAGGAGATCGTATGCTGCCACTATGTTTCCCTTACTAGGTATAGAGCTAAGGAAATTCACTCTGTTGATATAAATTGCAAATACCAGATTTTATGCCAAGGGATATGGAGTCGAACAACCTTACATATCTTATTTTCTGACCAATACAACTATAACGATTCAGCCTCCCTTTTTGGGTGTTAACCTACAGTACAATTCATGATTAAACTAATGTTATCAGTTAATCACACTAAGGGCCTTGTAAAACAGTAACTAAACACTTGACGGACAGTAGGAAGGTAAATCACCATACCCTTCTTCTATACATTAATACAACTTCATACATACTTTGCCAAGATACCCAATTTCCCCCCAACAACAATATACATATGGCAACCACTATCTATTCACAAAAATCCTTTAGCATAATAGGAGAAAATTGAACTCAAGGATTCATCACCATCCATGAGTTCTTGAAAAATATATCCAAGATTTTCCACCCCAAATCTGTATTTAAAGAGAGGCAAAAATATGCATTAGCCTTACCTAAGTTTCTGGAAGTTATCCTCTAAACTTGTACTTCAAGAACTTGAAATCTCATTCAAACATTTACTTGAAAAGGGGAACAATATTTAAGAATCCTAAGGTTTTTTAGGGCTGCTGTGTGAAGCCAAGAAAGAACAAGAGAGAAACTTAATAAATCTGAAATTTTATAAAAGTTAAAATGAAGCAAAGGATCTGATTTTTATTCCTTTAATTTAGAGGTTCATTGGCTGACTTTCTCGGCCAATTTTGGGCCATATATTTTCAAGTAGGTGACTCACCTACATGGCCTTTTAACTTGGGCCTTTGAGGACTTCAACACTTGTTGGGACTTCCTGCCAATTATCCCTCTCTTCTACTCAATTTGGGCTATAATTAATGTAAGTAGGTGGTAGTGTACTTGGCCCAATAATCTGTTCAAAAGAGTCTTAGTAGGTGATCCACCTACTTGGTTCTTTAGGTTGGTCAATGAGTCAAAGTAGGTGATGCACCTACTACCTTACTTAATTCAAGCAAGGAACTTACTTATTTTATTCAATTTTCTAAATCTTACTCCCTTTTGCTTTAACGTAATACTTTACTTTGAACCCTAAGCGCAAATGCCACCTTACTATCTCAAGTTTAAACATTTCCATCGATGTTAACTTGGACATATACCCACTGAAATGTGTGGGTATTAATCCCATTCCGATCTAAATTTAAGCCATCACTTCTCATATAAGAAACTTGGTCTCTGACGTATATGACAATTCTCTGTCAAGTGTCATATATATAGAACTGGCATATGGAGAATATATGGTGTTACATTCTCCCTCCTTAAGAACATTCGTCCTCGAATGTTAGCATAGTTAGTCATTCCCATAACAATTCAAGCTTTAGTTAGATTCTATTATTAGCCATATAATTCATATAAACTTATACTTACTAGTCAATGCATCAACTCAACACTTTGACCTTTTCTTCAGAATTAAATTAATGAGGATACTTGGACTTCATTGCTTCTTCTGCTTCCCATGCAACCTCTTCAACTTGTTGGTTTCTCCATAACACTTTGACAGAAGCTACTTCTTTATTTCTTAACTTCCTAACTTGTCGATCCAGAATAACAATAGGTACTTTTTCATAAGTGAGATCTCCCGTCACTTGTACATCTTCCGTAGGAGTAATACGATATGGGTCATCTATGAATTTTCGAAGCATTGAGACATGAAACACCGGATGAACTGTTGAAATCTCTTGAGGTAGCTATAACTCATATGCAACTTGGCCAACTCTTTGAGTTATCTTATATGGCCCTATATAGCGAGACTTAACTTTTCCTTTTTACTAAATTTCATAACTTTTTTCATTGGTGACACCTTCAAGAACACCCAATCTCCTATAGAAAACTCTAGTCCTCTCCTTCTAACATCTGCATATGATATATTTTAACTTTGAGCTGTTTCTAACCATTGTTGTATCAACTTGACTTTTCCCATAGCTTGATGAACAAGATCTGGCCCAAATAAGGACGTCTCACCTACTTCAAACCAGTCAATTGGTAATCAAGTTTTCTCCCTTACAAAGCTTTATAAGGTGTCATTTTGATACTTGGATGGTAGCTATTGTTGTATGTAAACTCGATCAACGACAAATGATCATCCCAGCTACCTTTGAAGTCTAATATACGAGCTCGCAACATATCCTCAAGTTTTTGAATTGTATTTTCTATCTGACCGTCTAGTTGAGGGTGAAAGGCTTTACTTAAATTCACTTATGTTCTCAAACTCTTCTAAAATGACTTCCAAAATTTTGTTGTTAATTGAGCTCCCCTATTATATATATAATAGAGATTTGCACTCTATATATCCGAACTATCTCTTTAATATACAACCTTGCATACTCTTCAACTATATAAGTAGTCTTTACCGGCAAGAAGTACGGCTGATTTGGTCAGCCTATCAACAATTACCTATATAGAATCAAACCCCCAAAATGAACAAGGCAAACTAGTGAAAAAATCCATGTTGATCATGTCCCACTTCCAAATTGGAAGTTTCAATAGGTTGCATATAACCTCCCGGCTTTTGGTGTTCTACTTTAACTTGTTGACAGTTTGGACATTGAGCCACAAATTCTTGAATGTTCTTCTTCATGTCACCCACTAGTACACTTCTTTAAACTCATGATACATTTTGTTGACCCCGGATAGACAGCATATCTCAAATTATATGCTTCCATCATAATCCTCTTTCTTAACCAATCTATATTGGGTACACACAATCTATTTTTGCATTGGAGTACTTCGTCTTCCATAAGCTCAAATACTGTTGTCATACATTTCTGTACATTCTCTTTAATTTGTGATAGAATAGGGTCCTTATATGTCTTCTCATTCACTTCAGCCACTAATGAAGATTCTGTCACATTTTGCACGATAACCCGTTCATTTGGAGACTCAAGAAGGTGAACTCCTAAGCTAGTTAGTTTGTATATATCCTTAGTTATTCCTATCTTTCCACGGACTGCCCATAAGTGGTTATAATTGGTTTACAACTTAATGCATCAACTACTACATTTGCTTTGCCAGGATTATATAAGATATCGATTTCATAATCTTTTAATAGCTCAAGCAATCTTCACTGCCTCATATTTAGGTATCTTTGCTTAAATAGATATTGCAAACTCTTGTGATCAGGATATATGTCAGCATGGACTCCATAAAAGTAGTGGCGCCATATCTTCAAAGCAAATACAACTATTGCTAACTCCAGATCATGGGTTGGATGATTTTTCTCATGTGGCCGCAGCTGCCTTGAGGCATAAACTATTACTTTTCCGTGTTGAATCAACACACATCCTAATCCCACTCCCAAAGCATCACAATATATTGCATACCCTTTTGTGCCCTCTAGAAGTACCAATATAGGTGGGAAGTCAATTTATTCTTTATCTCTCGAAAGCTTCTTTCACATGCATTTCTCCATTGAAACTTATTTTATTTGTTTGTTAGCTTTGTTAAAGGTGCCAAAATGGAAGAAAATCCTTCAACGAACCTCCTATAATAACCTGCTAATCCAAGAAAACTACGAAACCTTATAGGTATTGTAAGTCATGTTCTTAACCGCTTCTATCTTCTGGTTATCAACCCTTATTCCTTCATCAGATACAATATGACCTAAGAATGTCATATATTTCAACCAAAACTCACATTTACAGAACTTTGTATGCAACTTATGATCACGAAGAATTTGTAAAACATGCCGCAAGTGATTAACATGATCCTCTTCCGATCTTGAATACACCGAAATGCCATCTATGAATACTATCACGAACACATCTAGAAATGGCTTGAACACCCTATTCAACAAATCCATAAAATCTACTGGTGCATTTGTTAGCCCTAATGACATGATGAAAAACTCAAAATGACCATACCATGTTCGGAAAGTTGTCATGGGTATATCGTGATCTTTGACCCTCACTTGATGATAGCCTGACCTCAAGTCGATCTTTGAAAAACACTTAGCACCTTGTAACTAATGAAACAAATCATCAATTCTAGGGAGATGATATTTGTTCGTAATTGTTACCTTATTCAACTATCGATAGTCAATGCACATTCTCAACGAGTCATCTATCTTGCGTACAAATAAAACCGGTGCTCCCCAAGGTGACATACTAGGCCTTATGAATCCCTTTTCTAACAAGTCTTTTAATTGCTCCTTCAACTCCCGTAATTCTGTCAGGGCCATCCTATATAGAGGGATGGAGATAGGTTGAGTATCTAGAATCACATCAATACCAAACTCTACTTCTCGTTCTGGAGGCAAACGAAATATCTTTAGAAAATACATCGGGAAATTCATTCACGGCTGGAATAGATTAAAGAGTTGGTGGCTCCGCATATTTATTTTTCACTCTAACTAGATGACATATGTATCATTTGGACATCTTCTTGTTTGCCTTAAGAGAATAAATAAACTTACCTCTTGGTGCCCCAATAGTACCTTTCCATTCGAGGATTGCCTTCTTTGGAAAATGGAAATGCACTATCTTAGTTTGGCAATCTATCGTGGCATAGCAAGAAGATAATCAATCCATTCCCATTATAACATCAAAATCTACCATTTCTAGCTCAACAAAGTCAGCCAATGTATCACGATCACAAATACTTATAATGCAATAACGATAAACCTTTCTAGCTATAATAGACTCACCAATCGGTGTAGACACTTCAAATGACCTCACTAGTATTTTTGGTGTTCTTTTGAACTTCCCAACAATCAAAGGATTAACATATGATAATGTACACCCCAGATCAATTAATGCATATACAATTTCTGAAAATATGGACAATGTATGTGTAACTACTTCCGGTGAAGATTCCAAATTTTTATCGATCCCCTAGAGCATATGTGTTATTCTGAATTTCACTAGAATCAGCTGCTCCCCTAGCTCCTCTACCACGACCAGTAGGTATCTGTCCCCTACCTAAACATGGTGTTGATGATGATGATGCAACAACTGATCTAGTAGGTTGTGCCACACCACCCATGCCCCCTATGAGATCATATTCTTATCACTTGACCTGGTGTAACATATCAAAAAAAGCATTTGTCTGAAACTAACATGCACCTAAATGATTTCTTCCACATTATTTACAAGAATGTCAAGGAGGTCCTAATTGGCTTATACTTCCCTGCTCTTGGTGCCCCGCTGTTCATGAACCTTGGCTTTCACATCTTTTCCCAAACTGATTGTCCCTAGACTCTTGAAACCGAGGTGGGGGAAATAGCTATAGATTAGGAAGATGATGGCCTACCTAGTCTATTAAAGAACTGAGGCCTAAACTTACCTTGGGATGGCGTAAACTGCCCTGTGGATTTAGCTCTCTGGACTACCCTATTTTCGACTCTTGGGTCCTTCTTCTTTGCCTTTGATCCTCCAACCTTTGTGCAAAAGCTTGCATTCTTTCTATATCCATGTTTTTATTCAACGAAGAATTAGTACAATCTTTAACTAGATTTGAATCCAATCTATCCACATATTGATGAACTCTATCCTCCATAGTAGATACAACATTAGGAGCATATCTAGACAAGGAATTAAACTGTAGACTTTACTCCCTCATGCTCATATTCCCTTGGTGGAGATTTAAGAACTGATATGCACGGGCCTCCCAAATCTCTAATGGTAGATATGGTCAAGAAATGCCTTTTTGAACTCTTTCCAAATAATTGAAGGTGCACCAGTACCCCTAAATTGTTTCCAAGCCTCGTACCACAAAATAGCCATACCCTTTAATCTATATACCGCTAGCTCAACCACTTCTTTATCCGATACATGCATAACATCAGAAGTCCACTGGATTTGATCAATAAAGTCTTGCAGGTCTTCATTTGGATCTTACCTGGTGAATGATGAATTAAGAAAATCACGTATCCACATACTAGCATCCTTGCCTGCATCTCTAGTAATTGCAATTAGACCCTCTTTCCCTTGGCCAGCAACTATACGAGTCAATAATTGGACCACATTATTTAAATCTTGCTCTGTAGTATTAACATGGGGTTCTCAAGGTGCTATTTCCCTCATCCAATCTTCTAGAGATGGAGGCATCCAAGAAGTCTGTGATAGAGACTCATCGTGAGCCTCACTTTGTTCAGCACGCCAAGGTGGTGATTGGATGATCCCTTCTCAAACAACCACATCTATTTGATTACTTGTACTTTTACTGCTAGTAACCGACATCTTTGCTATAATAAAAAAATTCATAAGTTAGATACAATTCACCTACAACATTGGTTTTATTGCACGATCTAAGATTTGAAATAAAAGAGAAAACTCCTAAATATACCGTAGCTTCCTGCCTATAGATGTGGTGCACACCACATCAATAAAAAAGACTCTACATAGACATGACTTTGTAGACTCTTTAGGATTACCTACTTTGATGCCACTTTTTTCACACCCTAAATTCTATTGATATGGACAGGCACCCGATTCATAAAGGCCTGGGAAAACCCACACATCACCTGTGCTTACCATAGATACAACTATGGCAATCACGAAACACTAGCAAGTACGCATATAAGCCATAATGATAAAAGAGCAAAAAATATAAACATAACTTTGCCATTGAGGCCACAATTGTTAAGGAACCAAACGTAACTCCACCTCATAGATTAGTCTAGAAAGCCTCTATACGATAGTCAAACCTAGAGTAGGTCAGGACAGACCCATCCTAACCCTTAATAGAAAACCAAAATGAATCTACCAAAGGCTCGGTAAAGCTTCGAATAAACCTGGAGCTCACCAAAAGCAGCTAAGTGTCGTACGCTCTTACTGAGGAGGTCTACTAGCTAAATTATCTGTGCATGCAACATGAAATGCAGCGTCCCCGTGAGGGAAGTTAGTATTAAAAAATGTACTTAATATGTAAGGTTATAACATATGTAAAACAATGGCTCAAATGAAATCAAGTATCAATATATAAGCGCATAGATCATAATAGAAGATCATCGTTGTTTACACTTGTGGGATCATGTATGTTACATTCGTTCCTTTACCTTTCTATGTGTTATAATATTTGTAAGGCATGTGATACAAATGACCAGCTGATTAGTGGTAGAAGATGATGACCCATGCTAGGCATTTTAACCCTTGGGATGTTGTCCTCATAATAACACAAATTGGGATCGGCCCATGCTTGGCTTTCTCACCTAAGTTGCCACCCTTGTATACTAACTGGGATCGACCCATGCTAGGTATTTTCCCCTGGGCTTCCACCCATAATTATATAGATTGCTTCACTTAGTTTCTTTAATCTGTGGGATTCTTGTTTTGATGGTCATAATCATTTTTGAGATTTGGAACATCAATGCATTACTTATGAGCGTAAATTAGATAATTGAATTCAATTGATTAAGAGGAGAATGCACCAAGCTTGTTGTTGGAAATACCATTTCTAATACTAGCACATAGGAGGATAATTATACAAATGTAGAGTAGTGAATATATAATGAAGTAATTCGACACAATAGGAACAGGGGAAAAATATTGTTAGCTATTAGGAGATAGTACACTGCCAATATGCTTCCTTACTAGGGATAGAGCTTAGGAAATTCACATTGTTAATATTAATTGCAAATACCAGATTTCATTCCAAAGGATATGGAATCAAACAACCTTACAAACCTTATTTTCTGACCAATAAAACTATCACGATTAAGCCTACCTTTTTGAGTGTTAATCTACAATACAATTTATGATTAAACTAATGTTAGCAACTAATCACATTAAGGGCCTCGCAAAACAATAACAAACACTTGACTGACAGTAGGCCCATACAACCCTTACACAAATGGTGAATCACCACACCCTTTTTCTGTACATTAATACAACTTCATACATCCTTTGCCAAGATATATACCTAATCTGCCCCTAACAACAAAATACATAAGGCAGCCACTATCAATCTTGAAAAATCCTTCTAGATAACAGGAGAATATTGAACTCCAGGATTCATCACCATCCATGAGTTCTTGACAATTATATCTAAAATTCTCCACCCCAAACCTGTATGTAACAAAATGGGCAGTAGCCTTACCTTAGTTTTTGGAAATTTATCCTCTAAACTTGTACTTCAAGAACTTAAACTCTCTTTCAAACTTTTACTTGAAAAGGGGGACAATATTCAAGAACCCTAAGGTGTTTTAGGGATGATGTGTGAAGCCAAGAAAGAACAAGAGAGAAACTTAATAAATCTGAAATTTTATAAAAGTTAAATATGAAGCAAAGGATCTGCTCTTTATCCCTTTAAAAGAGAGGTGCATTGACTGATTTTCTTGGACAATTTTGGGCCATATATTTTAAAGTAGGTGACCCACCTACTTGACCTTTTGACTTGGAACTTTGAGGACTTCAACACTAGTTGGAACTTGCTACCAATTATCCCTCTATTCTATTAAATTTGGGCCATAATTAATGCAAGTAGGTGGTAGTGAACTTGGCCCAATAATCTAGTCAAAAGAGTCTTAGTAGGTGATCCACCTATTTGGTTCTTTAGGTTGGTCAATAAGTCAAAGTAGGTGATGCACCTACTTGTCACCCACTAGCTTAGTTAAGTCAAGCAAGCAACTTACTTATTTTATTCAATTTTCTAAATCTTACTCCCTTTTGCTTTAACTTAATACTTAACTTTGAACCTTAAGCTCAAATGCCACCTTACTATCTCAAGTTTAAACACTTCAGTCGAGGTTAACGTGGACCTATACCCTCTGAAATGTGTGGGCATTACATCACCTTTCGATCTAAATTCAAACCATTAGTGCTGATATAAGAAACTTGGTCCCTCACATATATGACAATTCTACGTCAAATGCCATATAAATAGAACCAACATATGGTAAATACATGGTTTAAGAATATTCCTCAATTCAGAATTATTAAACATTCAATTACAAGGCAGGATAAAATGTGTTCATAGTTTCATACATGTAGCACGATTCAGAATCTTTTAGAAACAAATATACCCTATTTTGGAGGTCCATAAGCAGCAACTAATACAATAAATCATTAACCAATGGAAGCAAAATACAGAAACAAGGATAAGAGAATGTTATGAATAAAGCTAATTTGGATATTCAATCTTTGGGCTGCACTCAATTCAACAATGTCGAGTTGTCCACTGAATAACAACTGAGCCCTACAAAACATTCTTTGTGTGTTTTTTTAACTTCAAACTCCGGCAATGAATTAAAGTTCTGAAGACGATTGGCAAGGATTCCTCCGGATGCATACTCAACAATAAGTTGTAAAGGTCGACTTCATCTTCGAAGGATAGATTAGCTCCAAAACAGTGAATAAAGTAAGAAGAGTGTTTGAACATATCGAGAAATTCCTCCTCTTCTTTCAACATTTGAGAAGCACTATAGTCCCAAAAATAAAGGTGACAAAAATTTGGACATTTATTTCTCATTTAGATCACATAAAATTGGACATATAAATTTTTAAAAAACCCTACATAAATCGATTAGTTAGCAATACCTATATGTTTGAATCAATGTAGATTTGGTTTAGATAGAACAAAAAATTTCATTTAGGAGGGACTGTATCAACTTTTGTAACAAGTGATAAAGGCAATAATAACAATTTTGTCAAAATTAGAAATTGAACACTAAAGTTGAACAAATAGAATTTACATAAACTATAAGAAATGTCAAGCAGAAGGACTAGAATGCTAGAATGTTCTTAATTGGACTAGAAATAGACAATTAGGTAGTTTTGTTAGTGTCAACGAGGGTATAATATAGAATCATTATTAGAAGCTAATTAACAAACTCAGTGCTATTTGTAAAATCGTAAAATAAATTAGATAAATTACTTGTGGCTATTGATCATTTTTCACTTGCTTTGTAGCTAGATTAATTTATATTTTCTCAAAAATCAAATATTGTCAAGTGTTTGGCATAGAGTAGTTGATGATGATTTCTTATTGCTTAATAACCTATATATTATTCTTTGTGAAATTTGATCCCAACTCATAGTTAGATAAACTATATTGCATACGACTGAATAAACTTGATTATTTGAGGAGTAGACTTGCACATTATCAATTTTGAGAGGTATAACAAGCAAACGGGAATACTCTCAACAAAAAGTATGCTTTAAATATCAAGAAAACCCAAAGTTTGATCATAACAAAGAAACCTTTTTAATTAGAAGAATTAAAGAAGCTGCAAATGCATTAGATAGTTAATAATTTGAAAGCTAATTCCTAAGTGTATAGTGCAAATATTTCAGAGTTATTTGAAAGCTATTTCCTAATGAACTAATTAGCTCGTACTATCGACTAAGGTAGTTCCAATTCTATCATGGCTTCCACAAGTTGGATTCTTGTTCAACACTGTATTTCAGCAACGTATCCATTAATTCAAGATCACTAGCACAACATCCACCTCCACCCTGCACAACCTTAAAACCGCCTGCCCCACATTGCCTTAGACTCGCCCCGCCCCACCCGCATCTAGCCACCCCATTACCATCCCTACAAGATACCATCTTATATGTATAAAAATGAATGTGGAGAATATAAACTAGATACAAACAGCAAATACAGTACTCAAAGCTTCATCAAGAGTCCGATTAATTACTCTCATTTTGTCATCCAGTAAACCAAAATGAGAAACATGCATACAGAGGCAACTAATGAAAGAGTGATAGTACCTATAGACTTTTTCTTCTTTATTGCTGAATTAATATGGTGAACCTGCAAAATTGAGAAAGAAAGAGCAAATAAGAGAAAAGGATATAGATCCCATCTGTAACAGTTAAAAGTGTGCTGCACTGACACCCTTTAAGAGTGTGTCTAGATGTCCTGACCTGGGAGCCCTGTTCGACATGCTTGCAGATGTACTTTACTTCGATTCCATTGTAGAGGAAAAAGTCTTAGTTTGGTCTTGATCACTACCGGAGCTCCAACCAGAGAGGTAATTTTTTCAACCTTAGTCAAAAGTTGAGGGCTGAATTTGTACATGCTTTGTCTCAAAGCATTTTAGATGTGTAGAACATGCATTTAGAGTCTATCGAATTCACGATAGAGCTACATTAATGGTTGAGGGAAAATATGAGACGATAAGCTAAATGAGAAGGGTATTAATGGACAAAAGTGTAATAAAGGGAAAAATTATGAAATTACAATTAGTGTAGTGACAAATTTGAACCTTTTCCCTTTTCTATTTATGGGCATGATGTCTGGATTAACTTTTCAGTGCTCCAATTGATTAGTGGGGACCTGCTACTTTAACAGCCCATATAGTATACCTTTTTCACCAAAATGGATTTGGTATTCTGCCTGGGATCTCCAGGTTGTTTCTTCTATGCCTCAATACCAAACATCCCATCAAGAACACTTGGAAGGATAACATACATCAGGTTCATATTGTCTCTAAGAAAGTCTTTATTTCTATCAAAGCAAGGAGAATTGTCAAAGTAAATACTTGGCTTGAAGACCAGAATTTTTATCCAGTTTGATATAGTAGTCTTAAGAATTGTTTTTGCTTAGAATGGTACCTATTGCAATGCTGTTTCTTTGTTAGGAGGCTGATGAGGCATGATGTCCAGCAATACTCCTTGTTATGTAAGGATTACCTTGCCAATTTGGTAATGAAATCATTTAGTTACCAGAAAAAAGTCTTTGTTTCTACATATAAACTCGATCCATGTATTTTATCAATTCATCTGGTTTAACAAGTACATGAACGGATTATACATATGAATGTTGTGTATATTTGTATGCAGACAGTATTT